>JARJHM010000362.1:0-314272 GCA_033356055.1 Carex pumila
GATTTTCCACTGTTTTGTCATGAACTCTTCTATTTTCTGTTATTTGTGTTATCTTATGAACATGAGTAGCTAATTTACTTTGTTTCTAGGGCTAGGATGTAGTTTCTAGTTTGGTTTTGTTGCATGCTACTTGGATTTTTGTGATGAATGCTTTGTTTTTACTTTGTTGAGTAGTATTTCGATTGCTTTATTTGTGCTTGCTTGAATTGATTAGTCATCCCTCTAGATGAATGCGCACATCTATGTGTTAGGAGCCAAGTCTATGACATTTAATCCAACCGAATAAAGTATATGAAGTAGGGTGAAACCAAGGAGTAACCGAAAGGCGAAACTTTCCTTGAGGCGAAAGTCCTTGGATACTTTTAGTAAACCAACAAGTAACTTAGATAAATTAGGCCAAAATGCGAAAGTTGAGGTTTAACGCATCTAAGAGGGAAGTATTTGAGTCCGGTAATCGGGTGCTAGGCCAAAATGCGAAAGTTGAGGTTAGGTATCTAGATCTGGTCGATAGAAACCCTAAACATTAGTATCAGCACAGAAAACAGTAGCTGCAACATTAACTCGGGGTCCCATACGGGCCGTATGCCTCGGGACTGAACAGAAATGAAATCTGAACCCTGGAAACGCCTTTTTATCAATTTTAAACAACTTTAATTCTCTTTTATTGCTTTTAAATTTGTTATAAATCAGTAGAATTATTATAACCAAACCAAATCAATCTCTCTCACTTCTAGAATCTCAAGTAATTTTAGGATAAGTCCGGTTGTTTCCTTCCACTCCCTTGGATCGATACCTTAACATACTCATCGACAGGATAGTTCACTTGCTATCCGATTTGACAGAGTGTAACAAAGGTTTAAAAGGTATAGCTTGCTATACTGAAACTTTGAAGCATATAATCTGTGTGGAACATGGAGTCTTGTATTTTGGTTGTAAAAGCCCTATTATCTTGCCAGTAGAGACACTACGAGAGCGCTCGAAACACCTTGAATTGGAGTGTTGTATTTGTGTTTTAAATTCCTTATTATCTTGCCATGTAGAGACACTACGAGAGTGCTCGAAACACTTTTAATTGGAGTGTTGTATTAGGGTTGTAAATGCCCTTTTATCTTGTCATCTGGAGACACGAATGGATTTCTCCAAGCACCTTCAATTGAAGTGTTGTTTTAGGGTTGTAAAAGCCTTTTTAATTTGCCATATAGAGAAACGATTACTGTGCCCCAAATATCATCAATTGTAGTTTTGTGTTAAGGTAGTAAATGCCCTATTATCTTGCCATCTTGAGACACTACTCGAGTGCTCCAAACACCTTCAATTGGAGAGATGTATTAGGGTTGTAAATGTCCTATCTTGCCACCTGGAGACACCACTCAAGTGCTCCAAGCACCTATAATTGGAGTGTTGTATTGGGGATGTAAATGCCTAATTATCTTGCCATTTGGAGACACTACTAGAGTGCGCCAAACAACTTCAACTGGAGTTTTGTATTAGGGATGTAAATGTGCTATAATCTTGCTATATAGAATCACTACTAGAGTGCTCCAAACACCTTCAATTGGAGTGTTGTATTAGGTTTGTAAATGCCCTATTATCTTGCTTTCTAGAGATACTATAGGAGTGCTCCAAACACCTTCATTTAGAGTGTTGTATTAGGGTTGTACATGCCCTATTATCTTGCCATCTAGGGACACTACTAAAGCGCTCCAAACACCTTCAATTGGAGAATTGTATTAGGGTTGTAAACGCCCTTTTATCTTGTCATTTGGAGACATGACTGGAGTAATGCAACCTTCAATTGTAGTGTTTAATTAGGGTTGTAATCGCCCTTTTATCTTGCCATATATAGACAGGACTGGAGTGCTCCAAGCAACTTCATTTTAAGTGTGGTATTAGGGTTGTAAAGGCCCATTTATCTTGCCATATAGAGACACGACTAGAGTGCACCAATTACCTTCAATTAGAGTACTGTATTAGGGTTGTAAATGTCATATCATCAATTGTAGTTTTGTGTTAAGGTAGTAAATGCCCTATTATCTTGCCATCTTGAGACACTACTCGAGTGCTCCAAACACCTTCAATTGGAGAGATGTATTAGGGTTGTAAATGTCCTATCTTGCCACTTGGAGACACCACTCAAGTGCTCCAAGCACCTTTAATTGGAGTGTTGTATTAGGGTTGTCAATGCCCAATTATCTTGCCATATAGAGACATTGCTAGAGTGCTCCAAACGCCTTCAATTGGAGTGTTGTATTAGGGTTGTAAATGCCCTGTTACCTTGGAGTAATACAAACAACTCCAAACAACTTCAATTGGAGTGTTGTATTAGGGTTGTAAACGCCTTTTATCTTACCATCTGGAGAAACGACTGGAGTGCTACAAACACCTTAAATTGGAGTGTTGTATTAGGGTTGTAAATGCCGCATTATCTTGCTACATAGAATCACTACTAGGGTGCTCCGAACACCTTCAATTGTAGTGCTGTATTAGGTTTGTAAATGCCGCATTATCTTGCTACATAGAATCACTACTAGGGTGCTACAAACACCTTAAATTGGAGTGTTGTATTAGGGTTGTAAATGCCGCATTATCTTGCTACATAGAATCACTACTAGGGTGCTCCGAACACCTTCAATTGTAGTGCTGTATTAGGTTTGTAAATGCCCTATTATTTTGCCATCTGGAGATACTACCAGAGTGCTCCAAACACCTTCAAATGGACTGTTGTATTCGGGTTGGAAATGCTCTATTATCTTGCCATCTAGAGACATTAGTAAAGCGCTCCAATCACCTTCAGCATTGTATTAGGGTTGTAAACGCTCCTTTATCTTGCCATCTGGAGACATGACTGGGGTGCTCTATTATCTTGTCATCTAGAGACATTAGTAAAGCGCTCCAATCACCTTCAATTTAAGTGTTTAATTAGGGTTGTCATCGCCCTTTTATGTTGCCATATAGAGACACGACTGGAGTGCTCCAAGAAACTTCATTTTAAGTGTTGTATTATGGTTGTAAACGCCCTTTTATCTTGCTATATAGAGACACGACTAGAGTTCTCCAAATACCTTCAATTGGTGTGTTATATTAGGGTTGTAAATGCCTTATTTTCTTGCCATATGAAGACACTACTCGGCTGCTCCAAATACCTTCAATTGGAGTGTTGTATTAGGATTGTAAATGCCCTATTATTACTATCTGGAGATCCACTCGAGTGCTCTAAAAACCTTCAACTGGAGTGTTATATTAGGGTAGTAAATGCCCTATTATCTAGCCATCTGGAGACACCACTCGAGTGCTCCAAGCACCTTTAATTAGAGTGTTCTATTAGGGTTGTAAGCGCCCAATTATCTTGCCATACTAAGACATTACTAGAGTACTCCAATCACCTTCAATTGGAGTGTTGTATTAGGGTGGTAAATGCCTTGTTATATTGCTATATAGAATCACTACTAGAGTGCTCCAAACAACTTCAATTGGAGAGTTGTATTAGGGTTGTAAATGTCCTATTATCATGCCATTTGGAGACATTACTAGAGTACTCCTAACAACTTCAATTGTTGTGTTGTATTAGGGTTGTAAATGCGTTATTAACTTGCCATTTGGAGGCAGTACTAGAGTGCTCAAAACACCTTCAATTAGAGAGTTGTATTTGGGTTGTAAATGTCTAATTAGCTTGCAATATGGAGACACTACTAGAGAGTGCTCCAAATATCTTAAATTGGAGGGTTGTATTAGAGATGTAAATGTTCTATTATCTTGCCATCTGGTGATACTACAAGAGTACCCCAAACGCCTTCAATTGGAGTGTTGTATGAGGTTTGTAAATGCCCTAATATCTTGCCATCTAGAGACACTACTAAAGCGCTCCAAACACCTTCAAATGGAGTGTTGTATTAGGTTTGTAAATGTCCTATTATCTTGCCTTCTGGAGATACTACAGGAGTGCTCCAAACACCTTCATTTAGAGTATTGTATTAGGGTTGTGCATTCCCCATTATCTTGCCATCTAGAGACACTACTAAAGCGCTCCAAACACCTTCAATTGGAGAATTGTATTTGGGCTGTAAACGCCCTTTTATCTTGTCATCTGGAGACACGACTGGAGTAATTCAAACACCTTCAATTGTAGTGTTTCATTAGGGTTGTTATCGCTGTTTTATCTTGACATATAGAGACACGACTGGAGTGCTCCAAGCAACTTCATTTTAAGTGTTGCATTAGGGTTGTAGAGGCATATTTACCTGGCCATATAGAGACACGACTAGAGTGCACCAATTACCTTCAATTGGAGTGTTGTATTGAGGTTGTAAATGCCCTATTATCTTGCCATCTAGAGGCACTACTCGAGTGCTCGAAACACCTTCAATTAGAGTATTGTATTAGGGTTGTAAATGTCATATTATTTTTCCATCTGGAAACACCACTCAAGTGCTCCAAGCACCTATAATTGGAGTGTTGTATTAAGTTTGTAAATGCCCTATTATTCTGCCTTCTGGAGATACTACTGGACTGCTCCAAACACCCCCAATAGGATTGTTGTATTAGGGTTGTAAACACTTTTTTATCTTGCTATCTAGAGACATGACTGGAGTAATATGAACACCTTCAATTGGAGTGCTATATTAGGATTCTAAATCCCCTATTATCTTGCCCTATAGAAACACTACTAGAGTGCTCCAAACAACTTCAATTGGAGTGTTGTATTAGGGGTATAAACGCCTTTTATCTTACTATCTGGAGATACGACTGGAGTGCTCCAAACACCTTAAATTAGAGTGTTGTATTAGGTTTGTAAATGCCGTATTATCTTGCTATATAGAATCACTACTAGGGTGCTTCGAACATCTTCAATTGAAGTGTTGTATTAGGTTTGTAAATGCCCCATTATTTTGCCATCTAGAGATACTACCTGCTCCAAGCACCTTCAAATAGAGTGTTGTATTTGGGTTGTAAATGAGCTATTATCTTGCCATCTAGAGACACTAGTAAAGCGCACCAATCACCTTCAATTGGAGTGTTTTATTAGCGTTGTAAACACTCTTTTATCTTGCCATTTGGAGACAGTACTGGAGTGCTCAAATCACCTTCAATTGGAGTGTTGTATTTGGGTTGTAAATGTCCAATTAGCTTGCAATATGGAGACATTACTAGAGTGCTCCAAATACCTTCAATTGGAGGGTTGTATTAGAGTTGTAAATGTTCTATTATCTTGCCATTTGGTGATACTACAAGAGTACCCCAAACACCTTCAATTGGAGTGTTGTATGAGGGTTGTAAATGCCCTATTATCTTGCCATCTAGAGACTCTACTAAAGCGCTCCAAACACCTTCAATTGGAGTGTTTGTAAATGCCCTATTATCTTGCCTTCTGGAGACACTACATGAGTGCTCCAAACACCTTCATTTAGAGTGTTGTATTAGGGCTGTACATGCCCTATTATCTTGCCATCTAGAGACACTACTAAGGCGCTCCAAACACCTTCAATTGGAGAATTGTATTAGGGTTGTAAACGCCCTTTTATCTTGTCATCTGGAGACACGACTGGTGTAATACAAACACCTTCAATTGCAGTGTTTAATTAGGGTTGTAATCGCCCTTTTATCTTGCCATATAGAGACACTACAGGAGTGCTCCAAGCAACTTCATTTTAAGTGTTGTATTATGGTTGTAAAGGCCCATTTATCTTGCCATATAGAGACACGACTGGAGTGCTCCAAATACCTTCAAATGGAGTGTTGTATTTGGGTTGTAAATGCTCTATTATCTTGCCATCTAGAGACACTAGTAAAGCACTCCAATCACCTTCAATTGATATGTTGTATTAGCGTTCTAAACGCTCTTTTATCTTGCCATTTGGAGACAGTACTAGAGTGCTCAAAACACCTTTAATTGGAGTGTTGTATTTGGGTTATAAATGTCCAATTAATTTGCAATATGGAGACACCACTAGAGTGCTCCAAATACCTTCAATTGGAGTGTTGTATTAGAGTTGTAAATGTTCTATTATCTTGCCATCTGGTGATACTACAAGAGTACCATAAACACCTTCAATTGGAGTGTTGTTTGAGGGTTATAAATGCCCTATTATCTTGCCATCTAGAGACTCTAGTAAAGCGCTCCAAACACCTTCAATTGGAGTGTTGTACTAGGTTTGTAAATGCCCTATTATCTTGCCTTCTAGAGATACTATAGGAGTGCTCCAAACACCTTCATTTAGAGTGTTGTATTAGGGTTGTACATGCCCTATTATCTTGCCATCTAGGGACACTACTAAAGCGCTCCAAACACCTTCAATTGGAGAATTGTATTAGGGTTGTAAACGCCCTTTTATCTTGTCATCTGGAGACACGACTGGTGTAATACAAACACCTTCAATTGCAGTGTTTAATTAGGGTTGTAATCGCCCTTTTATCTTGCCATATAGAGACACTACAGGAGTGCTCCAAGCAACTTCATTTTAAGTGTTGTATTATGGTTGTAAAGGCCCATTTATCTTGCCATATAGAGACACGACTGAAGTGCTCCAAATACCTTCAAATGGAGTGTTGTATTTGGGTTGTAAATGCTCTATTATCTTGCCATCTAGAGACACTAGTAAAGCACTCCAATCACCTTCAATTGATATGTTGTATTAGCGTTCTAAACGCTCTTTTATCTTGCCATTTGGAGACAGTACTAGAGTGCTCAAAACACTTTTAATTGGAGTGTTGTATTTGGGTTATAAATGTCCAATTAATTTGCAATATGGAGACACCACTAGAGTGCTCCAAATACCTTCAATTGGAGGGTTGTATTAGAGTTGTAAATGTTCTATTATCTTGCCATCTGGTGATACTACAAGAGTACCATAAACACCTTCAATTGGAGTGTTGTTTGAGGGTTATAAATGCCCTATTATCTTGCCATCTAGAGACTCTAGTAAAGCGCTCCAAACACCTTCAATTGGAGTGTTGTACTAGGTTTGTAAATGCCCTAATATCTTGCCATATGGAGATACTACAGGAGTGCTCCAAACAGCTTCATTTAGAGTGTTGTATTAGGGTTATACATGCCCTATTATCTTGCCATCTAGAGACACTACTAAAGCGCACCAAACACCTTCAATTGGAGAATTGTATTAGGGTTGTAAAAGCTCTTTTATCTTGTCATCTGGAGACACGACTAGACTAATACAAACACCTTCAATTGTAGTGTATAATTAGGGTTGTAATTGCCCTTTTATCTTGCCATATAGAGACACGACTGGTGTGCTCCAAGCAACTTCATTTTAATTGTTGTATTAGGGTTGTAAAGGCCCATTTATCTTGCCATATAGAGACACGACTGGAGCTCTCCAAACACCTTCAAATGGAGTGTTATATTTGGGTTGTAAATGCTCTATTATCTTGTTATCTAGAGACACTAGTAAAGCGCTCCAATCACCTTCAATTGGAGTGTTGTATTAGGGTTGTAAATGAGCTATTATCTTGCTATTTGGAGACAGTACTAGAGTCCTCCAAATACCTTCAATTGGAGGGTTGTATTAGAGTTGTAAATGTTATATTATCTTGTCATCTGGTGATACTACAAGAGTACCGCAAACACATTCAATTGGAGTGTTGTATGAGGGTTGTAAATGCCCTATTATCTTGTCATCTAGAAACACCACTAAAGCGCTCCAAACACCTTCAATTGGAGTGTTGTATTAGGTTTGTATGCCCTATTATCTTGCCTTCTAGAGATACTACAGTAGTGCTCCAAACACCTTCATTTAGAGTGTTGTATTAGGGTTGTACATGCCTTATTATCTTGCCATCTAAAGACACTACTAAAGCGCTCCAAACACCATCAATTGGAGAATTGTATTAGGGTTGTAAACGCCCTTTCATCTTGCCATCTGGAGACACGACTAGATTTCTCCAAGCACCTTCAATTGAAGTGTTTAATTAGGGTTGTAAATGCCCTTTGATCTTACCATATAAAGACACGACTAGATTGCTCCAAACACTTTCAATTAGAGTTTTGTATTAGGGTTTTAAATGCCATATTCTTGCCATTTAGAGATACTACAAGTGTGCTCCAAACACCTTCAATTGAAATGTTGTATAAGGGTTGTAAATGCCCTATTATCTTGCCTCTGGAGAGACTAGTTGAGTGCTCTAAACACCTTTAATTGGAATATTGTTCTAGGGTTGTAAATGCGTAGTTATCTTGCCATCTAGATACATTACTAGAGTGCTCAAATCAATTTCAATTGGTGTGTTGTATTAGGGTTGTAAATGCCCTATTATATTTCCATATAGACATACTACAAGAGTGTTCCAAATACCGTCAATTTGAGGGTTATATTAGGGTTGTAAATGCCCTATTATCTTGCAATCTGGAGACATTACTAGAGTGCTGGAAAAACCATCAATTGGAGTGTTACATTAGGATTGTAAATCCCCTATTATCTTGCCCTATAGAAACACTACTAGAGTGCTCCAAACACCTTCAATTGGAGTGTTATATTAGGGTTGTAAACACCCTTTTATCTTGCCATCTGGAGACATGACTGGAGTGCTCCAAGCACATTCAATTGAAGCGTTGTGTTCGGGTTTTAAATGCCCTTTTATTTTACCATATAGAGACACGACTAGAGTGTTGCAAAGACCCTCAATTAGAGGGTTGTGTTAGAATGTAAATGCCCTATTATCTTGCCATCTAGAAACACTACTCGAGTGCTCCAAACACCTTCAATTGGACTGTTGTATTTGGGTTGTAAATTTCCTATTATCTTGCCATCTTGAGACACTACTCTAGTGCTCCAAACACTTTTAATTGGAGTGTTGTATTAGGGTTGTAAATGCCCAATTATCTTGCCATCTGGAGACATTACTAGGGTGCTCCCGACACCTTCAATTGGAGTGTCATATTTGGGTTGTAAATGCCCTATTATCTTACTATATAGAATCACTATTAGAGTGCTCCAAACACCTTCAATTGGAGTGTCGTATTAGGGTTGTAAATGCCCAATTATCTTTCCATCTGGAGACACTATTAGGGTTGTAAACGTCATTATATCTTGCCATATAGAGACACGACTATAGTGCTCCAAACACCTTCAATTGGAGAGTTGTATTAGGGTTGTAAATTCTATATTATCTTGCCATCTCGAGATACTACAAGGGTGCTCCAAACACTTTTAATTGGAGTGCTGTATTAGGGTTGTAAATGCCATATTATCTTGCCTTTTGGAGACACTACTCGAGTACTCCAAACACGTTTAATTGGAGTGTTGTATTCGGGTCATAAATGCGCAATTATCTTGCCATCTGGACACATTAGTAGAGTGCTCGAAACACCTTGAATTCGCAATGTTGTATTAGGGATGAAAACGCCCTTTTATCTTGCCATTTGGAGACACGACTGGAGTGGTCCGCACATCTTTAATTGGTGTGTTGTATGAGGTTTGTGAACACCATTTTATCTTATCATATAGAGACACAACTAGAGTGCTCCAAAATCTTCAATTGGAGTCTTATATTAGGGTTGTAAATGGCTTATTATCTATATAGAATCACAACTATAGTTCTCTAAACACCTTCAATTGGAGTGTTGTATTAGGGTTGTAAATGCCCTATTATCTTGTCATCTGGAGTAACTACTAAAGCGCTCCAAACACTTTTAATTAGAGTGTTGTATTAGGGTTGTAAACACCCTTTTATCTTGCCATATAAAAACATGATTAGAGTGCTCCAAACACCTTCAATTGGGGTATTTTATTAGGATTGTAAATGCACTATTATCTTGCCATCTGGAGATACTACAAAAGTGCTCCAAACACATTCAATTGGAGTGTTGTATTAGGGTTGTAAATGCCCTTATTATCTTGCCTGCTTGAGACATTAGTCGGCTGCACCAAACACCTTTAATTGGAGTGATATATTAGGTTCCTAAGTGCGCAATTATCTTGCCCTATGGATACACTACTAGAGTGTTCCAAATACCTTCAATTTGAGCGTTATATTAGGGCTGAAAATACTCTATTATCTTGCCATCTGGAGACACGATTGAAGCACTCCAAGAACCATCAATTGATCCTTTTATCTTGCCATATAAATACACTACTCGAGTGCTCCAAACACCTTTAATTGGAGTATTGTATTAGGGTTGTAAATGCCCAATTTTCTTGCCATCTAGAGACACTACTCGAGTGCTCCAAACACCTTTAATTGGAGTGTTGTATTAAGGTTGTAAATGCCCAATTTTCTTGCCATCTGGAGATATTACTAGAGTGCTCCAACACCTACAATTGGATTGTTTTATTATGGTTGTAAATGCCCTATTATCTTGCCATCTGGAGATACTACAAGGGTGCTCCAAACACCTTCAAATTGTGTGTTGCATTAGGGTGGTAACTGCCCCCATTAGCTTGCCATATAGAGACACTACTAGAGTGCTCCAAATACCTTTAATTAGAGTGTTGTAATAGGGTTGTAAATGCTCTATTATCTTGAAATTTGGAGACTAGAGTACTCCAAGCACCTTCAATTGGAGTGTTGTATTAGAGTTGTGAATACTATATTATCTTGCCATTTTGTGACAATACTAGAGTGCTCCAAACACTTTCAATTAGAGTCTTGTATTAGGGTTGTAAATTCCCTATTATCTTGCCATATAAAGACACTGCTAGGGTGTTTCAAATACCTTCAATTGGAGTACTATATTAGCATTTTAATGCCCTTTTCTTTTGCTATATAGAGTCAGTACTAAAGACTCCAGACACCATTAATTGGAGTGTTGTATTAGGGTTATAAATGCCCTATTATCTTGCTATATAGAGTCACTTCTATAGTGCTCCAAACACCTTCAATTGGTGTGTTGTATTAGGGTTGTAAATGCCCTTTTATCTTGCCATTTGGAGACATGACTGGAGTGCTCGAAACATCTTCAATTGAAGTGTTTTATTAGGGTTGTAAACACCCTTTTGTCTTGCCATATAGAGACACAACTAGAGTGTTCCTAGCACCTTCAGTTGGAGTATTATATTAGGGTTGTAAATGCCCTATTATATTGCCATATGGAGACACTGTTTGTTTGTAATGATCTAGAAGTCAATAATACGTTAAATTATCATATATGTTTTGTTCATAAATCAGATGTTTAATTATATATCATTTTGTTTCTTTGAGTATTATTGCATTTATGAATCATTTCAAGTTCATAACTGAAATTGTGAAACTTGATAATACAGATGATACTCTTAAAAGTCTCTGACTGAGGTAATTAGCAAGAATACTAATTAACTGCTATAAGATTAGTATGTGGATTAAAAGATGGTCAAGTTTGATAGACCACTGACAAGAGATGTCTTTTGTGTTGCACTTAGGGGCACCTCTAATTGCTCAAAAACTGAAATTAAATTGCAATTGAAAGTAAATAGATGAGTTTAGAGAAATTGACACGCGGGATGATAACGGAGTTCGGCAAAACAATGGCCTACGTCTCCGGGGCGTCGCAACCTCTTTCTAGGTGCGCCTTTCTATTACCCAATATGAAAGGATTACAATTGTGAACCGTGAGCCCTTACAAAATGGGAAGTCACGACCAACGAGAGATGAGTGCCGGCGAGCCCTTACAACCAAGGGAAGTCACACGAGCAACTCGAGGTTTGAGCCGGCAAGCCCTTACAAACAAGGGAAGTCACACAAGCTACTCAAGAACAAGAGAAACACTCAATAGATTACTCTAACCTAATCTAGATCAAGATTAGTGAAGTAGGTTTGAGGTTGCTTGAGGGATTTTGAAGTTTTAAGCTCTCACAACAATGGAGTAGGCTAAGCTCTCAGAAAATCGCTTTAGAAATGATTAGGGTCGGCTGAGATAGATTTGAAAGTGATCCCTTCAGTCTATTTATAGTGGTAGCTCAAAAATGAGCTGTTTGACATAAAACGTTACCAACGTTTTATTCAAATACGATTTAGGGTTTTAATTCTCTGACAGCTTAGAAAACGTTACATAACGTTTTATAACCGTTCTAACGTTTTACAAACGTTATAACGGTTGTATAACGTTATAACGTTATAACTTTATTCTTTTGAGGCTTCTGATTATTATAAAACGTTACCAACGTTTTAAAAACGTTCATAACGTTTTATCTCAATTTAATCAACCTCACACATACTTTACCAAGCATTTGATTTTACAATATGTATTCTTGATAAAGGTCTTCATGATTTCTTCAGTCCAAGCTTATTATTCAATAGTTCTTACTCTTCTTGGACCTACATATTCTCAAAATAGAAGAAATCGTAAAATTCAATAATTGTATGTTTTTGCAAATTAGTCAAATAGACGTAAAAGATTATTGTACGAACAACATTTTGAATTACATAGATACATGTTTTAGGAACATAATATTTGACAGACCCCGAATGAAACATTAAATGAAATTGTGTTCGTGCCATTAATGTTTTCATTCAGTGTTAAGTTCTAAGTATGAGGTATTCATCTTTCCTATTAAGAGATGTGTATGTGTGATTGTTATCTAACATTGTCTGTAAAAAGCAGTTATAACGGTAGCTCTTCGGTATACATAGCTTAGCTGAGGAAGTGATGGTTTACCAAAAATACTATTGTCCATCGTATCTCTATACGAGGTATAGCATCACTGGGCCCCTTGGCAGAGAGTAACATTATCTGCTAGCAGTATACAAGAGTAATCATATTTGATAATCTGCTCAAGATCAAGAAAAGATTAAGTTTGCAAGGATGACACACACCTACCTTGAAATTAATCTGATAGCTATGAGACAAAGAATTAACATGAGTAAAATAGTTTACTGGATCATGGTATTGTATAGTACAACATCATCTGTGTAATTATATGGTCATAGTACATTCTGTCAGGTGCCTCATATGATTATAGAAGTTAGAACAGTTTTAATTCTGTTTACCAACATAACACATATTATATTGGGTCACACAGTATAGGAGCTAATCGGAGAATGTTGTTGATTAATTATAAATTGATTATGATTAATAATAAGATGGTTATAATTAATTATATGTGATATAATTAGATTATAAATGTCATGTAACATGATAAGCAGAAACAAAGGTTAATTTATAAACGTACAAGGTACGTTGTCTAAAAGTTACCAAAACAACAACCGAAAGAAATATAATTGTACATGACAATTATATATATGTTTGATTTGAATTTTAATTGTTAATTATGGATTTAAATTATGGGCTTAGAACCCATTAACAATTAAAGCCTTAATTAAGATTAAAGCCCAAACTGAATTGATTTCCTCCTCTTGAGTCGAACCGAATTGATTTCCTCCTCTTGAAACCGCCATGGAGGGTATTTCGGTCATTTCACACCTCCACAAAAGGCTATAAATAGAGGGGTGAAGGTAGAGAGAAAGTTACTAATTCACTTGATACTGAATCGATTTGGTAATCTATTTTCTCTCTTTCTCAGTTTACAATTGTTGTTTAGAGATCATGGGATCAATGAATAGTGTTCTTACGAAGCATGCGGTGCATATGACTCACATGCTTGTGATAATCATTAACATCTAGCGAATCGTGACTAATACTATTTCATCTTTTCTCGGTCAATAGTGTTTTTGCATAATTTCACAGTTTACGATATTTCTGGCAAAAGAAATAAACCACTCTCTGGTTAGTCCTGGTGGATAATTGATAGAGGTATCAGACGTATGATACTCCGAGGCTAGCAGTTCCCTAGATTTGTTCTTCTCGCTCAGCTGCATTCCAATTAGAATTTGGAGATAAGGTATAAATAAGTTATATTAATCTATTTAATTGGTCAGTAGATTAAAGTTTTAGAAATCAATCATGAAGTAAATCTATAAAATGATTAATTGGGTTTTGTTACCAAAGGAATACTGAAGGTGGACCGCCTTGGAAAGTTTCCTGATATACCCCATTTAATCATTAGCTTAAGTTAGAAGTAAAATTTTTGTTTTACGGTCTTTTTGCAGCTTAAGCATAAATCAGTTTTGGTTACTCCGAAATCCAACAGACACTACTCGAGTGCTCCAAACACCGAAAGGGGGGCCTGCCCCCCTTAAACCCCCAGCTCTCTTATCGATTAGCGGGGTAAGGAAACCCCCTCGTATATATTGTTTTATACATGAGCCCATATTTAGAATTGGATTCTATGTCTAACTTTGTTTTGCAGTTATGGAATATGTGAATAGTATGATCTCGTTGTCTTGTGTGTAAATGTTGTAATGAATGAATGAATGATGTGTGTAAATGCAGCCTAAGGTTCCCCGTGAATTAATTTATTATATAATTAAAAGTGACTTGCATGTCACTTATTGTATATTCATTTATGCGGTCTGTGAACCGTTAAAATTATGACATATATGTATTTTCTTTATTGCCATTAGAGTAGTTATTTTGGTTAGAATAAAGAAGATTACATGAATGATGGATGGTGGCTATCGTCAAGTGGAGTCTAACAATAGAGATTATCATGCCATGGATCATACTATTCCACTCATAAAATGGGCTCATGTTATTAATTTAATTGTTTATTACTTAGAATATTTTTCAAAATAAAAATTAAGTTTCATGCCTTTCCAAAATCTCTAACCTATTAAGGTTTTGATCGCTAATTGATGGGCTTGCCAAAGCAAGGTATCGTTAGTTATCTTAATGAAGTAGGATATAAGTGTTGGATACTTATATATGGAGAATTGGTTTCACTTAACTAGGCTATCAAAATGTTTTTGAGCCTTGAAGCATAGGTTTGAGGAGTCGGGACATAGAATGTCACCTTAAACAAACCAAGAGTTATATTAGATGTAATTAGCATAGGTTTGCTTACCTAAATAACTAAATTCAAGCGGTGATGCCAAAGCTCACTTGAATTTGGTGAAATATGGATCTTGATCCGCTATGTGGTTTTATATGGGACATCGGTTTTAAAACACATAGTGGGAGTAAACTTTTTGTTGAAATGGTTTTCTGAAACATAAAACTTAAGTCTAAATTTCTGCATATTTGTTTTGTTGTAGATAATGGCAAATACATCTACTTTTACATTGTGATCTTCTATTAAAAAAGATAGTGCTAAACTCACTGGTCCAAACTTTTTAGACTAGTATAGAAACTTACGCATTATACTCATGTAAGAGAAAAAGGAAAACGTTCTAGAGAAATCCGTTCCTGAAAAACCAAAGGCTGATGTAGAAGATAAAATTACTGCCATGGAATAAGCAATTGATGATAAGCATGTGAATGATGGCCTTGATGTTACTTGTCTCATGCTCACGATAATGACTTCTGAGCTTCAAAAGCAGCTTTAGAAATTGAGTGCTTATGACATAATTGTATAGCCTCGTGAACTTTTTCAAGTTCAAGCTCACACTAAGAGATATAAGACATCAAAGGCATTATATCAATGCAAACTGGCAAAAGGAAGCCCGATTAGTCCTCATGTACTCAAGATGACGGGGTACATTGAGAATCTGAACCGTTTGGGCTATCCCCTCAGTAAAGAGTTGGCTACTGACATTATTCTCCAATCTTTGCCTTGAAGTTACCATCAATTCATTCTGAATTTTAACATGAATGGGCTGGAGAAATCAATGACAGAAATCCATGGAATGCTAAAGACAGCCGAACAAAACTTGAGGAAACCTAATGATGTCATGTTGGTTAAGGAGAAAACAAACTTCAAAAAGGCAAAGGCAAGGGAAAAAGGCAAAGGCAAAGTTCAAGATGGGAACTTGAACAAAGGAAAGTCTTGTTAGTTTGTAATAATCTAGAAGTCAATAATACGATAATTTATCATAAAGCTTTGTTCATGAATTGGATGATTAATATCATTTTGTTGCCTTGAGTATTATTGCATTTATGGATCATTTCGAGTTCATGACTGAAATTGTGAAACTCCATAATATAGATGATATATACTCTTAAAAGGTCACTAACCAAGGTAATTAGCAGGAACACTAATTACCGCGAAAAGGTTAGTATGTGGATTAAAAGATGGTTAAGTTTTACAAACCACCTGACACGAGATGTCATTTTAATCACATAAATACATGTTCTAGGAACATGGAATTTGACAGACCCCGAATGAGACATTAAATAGAATTGTGTTCGTGTCATTAATGTTTCTCATTCAGTGTCACGTTCTAAAGTATGAGGTATTTATCGTTCCCACTAAGAAATATGTATGTGTGATTGCTATCTACCGCTGTCCGTAAAAAGCAGTCATAACGGTAGCATTCCCATATGTATAGCTTAGCTGAGGAAGTGATAGTCTACCAAAAGTACTATTTGTCCCTCGTATCTCTATACGAGCTATAGCATCACTGGGCCCCTTGATAGAGTTAGATTATCTGCTAGCGGTATAATTACAAGAGTAATTATATTTGATAATCTGCTCAAGATCAAGAAAAGATTCAGTTAGCAAGGATGACACACATCTACCTTGAAACTGATCTGATAGCTATGAGACAGAAGAACAGACACAAGTAAATTGTTTACTGGATCGTGATATTGTACAGTACAGCATCATCTGTGTAATTGGATGGTCATGATGTGTTGCCAGACGCCACCCATGATTATAGAAGTTAAAACAGTTTTAACTCTATTTACCAACATAACACAGATCCTATTGGGTCACACCATATAGGAGCTAATTGGAGAATCTTATTTTGATTGATTATAAATTGGTTATGATCAATGATAAGATGGTTATAATTAATTATACGTGTTATAATTAAATTATAAATGTTATGTAAAAATAACAAGAAAAAAACATTGGTTAATTTATAAACGTGTGTGACACGTTGTATAAAAGTTAACCGGTTAATTTATAAATGTGCAGGACACATTGTACAAATTACCGAAGCAACAACCGCAAGAAAAATATATATAATTATTCAGAATAATTATACGAATATTATTTGTGTTCGGGCCGAGGGCATTCGGATCTTTTCAGATTCGTTCTTATTCGCATGACATGTCATCGATCCTATCCAGATGACACGTCATCGATACCGAAACAAATAACCGCAAGAAAAATATATATATAATTGTTCGAAATAATTATACGAATATTATTTGTCTTTGGACCGAGGGCATTCGGGTCTTTTCAGATTCGTGCTTATCCGCATTACGTGTCATTGATCCTATCCAGATGACATGTCATCAATCCTATCCACAAGGGCAAAATGGTCATTTCACACCTATGCCACCTTGCATGTGTAGAAACATGGAGAAGAGTGTGGAAGGGTGTGGAAGGGGTATTTTGGTCATTTCACATATAAAAGGATGAGGTGTCAATGGCATACCTTGTAAATAGGCATATGTTGAGGGGTATTTCGGTCTTTTGCGAACCTCCTCAAAAGCCTATAAATAGAGGGGTGCATGTAGAGAGAAAAATCACTAATTCACTTGTATCGTTTCGTGCAGAATCGAATCGGTATTTTCTCTCTTTCTCGGTTTCTCTCCCAAATAGTGTTTCGGTTGAGAAAAGAAAGTTATACGTAGTTGACGTATAATCTTGCGGGTTGTTGTGGAGTATATTTACGGGATCGATGAATAGTGTTTTACCGAATTTAGCGGTATGTCAGTTTTGCTCATTTGATGAAACTGAGTAACCGAAAATTCGTGTTTACGGGTTTTCATCTTTTCCCCGTGAATAGTGTTTTTGCAGAATTCCGCGGTTTACGGTATTTCTGGCAGAAGAAATTAACCGCTCTCTGGTTAGTCCTGGTGGATAACCGATAGAGGCATCAGACGTCTGATGCTCCGAGACGAGTCGATTCCTTCCGTGATGTAGCTCTACACGCTCGGTCTGCATTCCAACTGTGATTTGGAAACAAGGTATAAATATGTTATATTAATCTATTTAATTGGTAAGTAGATTAAAGTTTTAGAAATCAATCATGGAGTAGATCTGTAAAAGAATTAAATTGGGTTTTGATGCCAAAGGAATACTGAAGGTGGACCGCCTTGGAAAGTTTCCTGACATACCCCGTTTAATCCTGAGCTTAAGTTGGCTGTAGAAATTTTTGTTCTACGGTCATTCCGCACCTTAAGCCTAAACGAGTTTTGGTTACCGTGAAACCTCAAAAGTGGTATCTGAAACCCAACAAGTCTGTAGCCAGTACCAGTGCCGTCGAGTCGCAGTGCTTCTATTGCAATGAGATCAGTCATTGGAAGAGAGACTGCAAGAAGTTCAAGGAAGATAACAAGAAGGGAAGTGGGACTTCCGCTTCAGGTATTTTTGTTATAGAAATTAACATTTCTACTTATCAAAATGATTCATGGGTATGAGATACCGGTTCAGGAGCTCATATTTGTTCAAATATGCAGGTGCTCGCAAAGAGTAGAATGTTGCTGCTTTGGTCAAAGGCATTGTATCATTAGCTCTTAGAATTAAATAATTGCTATTATATACCTACCATGAGTAGAAACATTATCTCTATTTCATATTTGGATATGTTTGGTTTTAATTTAAATTTAAGAATAGTGGCTGTTGCTTTTATTTAAATGATATGTATTATGGCAAAACTTCATTACATAATGGGTTTTATATTCTAGATCTTGATGTTCTCGTCTATAACATACAAACCAAAAGACTCAAATCAAATGATTTGAATTCCACTCTATTATGGCATTGTTGTTTAGGACATATAAGTGAGAAACGAATAAAGAAGCTTCATAAAGAATGATTTCTGGATTCATTTGATTTGAAATCACTTGAAACATATGAAGCTTATTTATTGGGAAAAATGACTAAAACACCTTTCACTGGGATAAATGAAAGGGCAAATGAGCTATTGGTACTTATACATTTCAATGTATGTGGACCGTTTAGTTCAGTTGCAAGAGGTGATTTTCAGTACTTCATCACATTTACTAATAATTTTAGTAGATTTGGTTATGTCTATTTAATGAGACATAAATCAGAAGTATTTGAGAAATTCAAGGAATTTCATAATGAAATACAAAATAAATTTGGCAAGACAGGTAAAGCTCTTCGTTCAGATCGAGGAGGCAAATATTTGAGTCAGGAATTTAGTGATCATTTGAAACAATTTGGAATTATTTCACAACTTATTTCTCCAGGAACACCTCAATGGAATGGTGTGTCTGAAAGGAGGAATAGAACTTTGTTGGACATGGTTCGTTCGATGATGAGTCAAGTTGATATTCCATTACCATTTTAAGGATATGCTCTAGAGATGGTAACTTTCACACTTAATAGGATTCCAACAAATTCAGTTGAGAAGACACCATTTGAGATTTGGACTGGAAAACGTCCTAGTCTTTTCTTAAGATTTGGAGATGTGAGGCTTATGTAAAACGATTGATATTTGATAAGCTCACACCTAAATTTGATAAGTGTTTCTTTGTTGGATATCCAAAACAAACCAAGGGATTTGTCTTCTATAATAGGGTAGAGAACAAAGTATTTATTTCTTGAAATGGTGTCTTTTTGGAGAAATAATTTCTTTTCAAAGGAGTTAGTGAGAGTAATGTGCATCTCGAAGAAATTCGAGATACTCAAGAAGATATTTCTACTACTTATCAGGAACCACAATATATTGTGGAATCTATACAGGAGACATTACCATTACGAATGTTGGATAGGGAATGTCGCATACCTCAAAGGTATTTGTTGCTCATATCAGAACAACGCAACATATTATTATTGGACAACGATGAGCCTACGACATTTCGTGAAACATTGGTGAGCCCGGACTGTGATAAGTGGCTTGAGGCTATGAAATTTGAAATGCAGTCCATGAAAGACAATTAAGTTTGGAGCTTAGTTGATTTACTTAATGGCGTAAAAACCATTGAGTGTAAATGGATTTTTAAGAAGAAAATTAACATAAATGAGAATGTTCACATTCACAAAGTACGTTTGGTGGCAAAATATTTTAAGCAAATTCATGGTATAGACTATGATGAAACTGTTTCACCAGTTGCAATGCTTAAGTCAATTAGGATACTTCTAGCAATTACTGCATATTTTGATTATGAGATTTGGCAAATGAATGTCAAAACCGCTTTCCTTAATGAAAACTTGAACGAAGATGCGTACATGACACAACCCGAAGGTTTTGTCGATCCAAATAATGCTAGGAAAGTATGCAAACTTTGAAAATCTATTTATGGATTAAAACAAGCATCTCGAAGTTGGAATATTCGTTTTGATGAAGTGGTCAAGGAATTTTGATTCATCAGGAACAAAGAAGAACCTTGTCTTTATAAAAAGACTAGTGTGGATGACATTTTGTTGCTTGGAAATGATATTCCATTGCTTCAATCAGTAAATTATTTGTTGAAAAGTAGTTTTTCAATGAAAGATTTAGGTGAAGCAAATTACATATTGGGAATAAGGATCTATAAGAATAGATCAAAAAGGTTAATTGAATTGAGCCAAAGTGAATACATTGACAAGATGTTGAAACGATTCAACATGCAAGATTCAAAGAGAGGTTTTTTACCTATGTCAAGTGGCATAAGTCTCTGCAATAATCAGTGTCCTTTGACACAAGATAAGTGAGACCGCATGAGTCACTGGATAGAAGTAAAGAATATCCTTAAGTACTTGAGAAAGACTAATGATGCATTTCTTGTTTATGGAGGTGAGGAACAGCTTGTTGTATCTAGTTACACAGATGCAAGCTTCTAAATCGACAAATATTATTTTAGATCGCAGTCTGGATTTATATTTTGTTTCAATGGAGGAGCTGTAAGTTGAAAGAGTTTCAAGCAGGAGACAGTAGCCGATTCTACAACAGAAGCTGAATATATTGCTTCTTCAAAAGCAGCAAAAGATGTTGTTTGGATAAGTTCATTGTTGAACTTGGTATGATTAAAAGTATTGAAAATCCAGTGGATCTCTATTGTGATAATAATTGAGCAATCGCACAGGCGAATGAGCCAAGACCACACCAAAAGTCCAAACACATACTTCAACGTTTTCACCTTATTCGAGAGATTGTGGATAGAGGTGATGTTAAAATATGCAAAGATAGAAACGGATGCAAATGTGGCAGATCATTTGACTAAACATCTCTCGCAAGTTAAGCATGATATGCATACTAGAGCTATAGGTATTAGATACATGAGTGATTGGCTCGAGTGATTATACTACAGAGGTTGATAATTTAGATGTTTGTTTGTATGTTTATGTTTTATGAATAAAACATTATAATGTTAATTGAATAATTTATTACGTATTATTTATCATCAATTCGATGAATTGGATCGTAAAACTTTATAATTGAATGCAGTATTATTCTAAATAGTCCCTAATCTTTATTGTTAGTCGAGACACTAATAATTTATGGACTAGTATGTGGATTGATTGTGGATGATCATGTTTTATGGATCATTGATATGGGATATCTAATACAATCACATAGATACATGTTTGATAAATATGGTATTGGACAGACCCGCTATAAAATACTGTATGGATTATTATGTGTCATCAGTTTATTTTATACAATATTTTGTTGAATCCTTTGACCTGAGTTCATTATTGATTTCTTCAATGAGGATTGTATACTTTGATGCTATCAAACGTTAGCCCTAACCAAGTAACTATAAAGGTAGTAATTGAGTATATTATTAATCATGTAAAAAAATGTGAGTAATCAAGATGGAATTTATCCATTTCATGTATTGACAGTATGATGTCTCTGGGCCCCTCTAGAAAGACAGATTGAAAAATGCATGGCCGTGCTATATGGTTGATAGTCAATCATATGAAAGTCAATCTAACTCTGGTATGAGAAATCAAAGATTGTACTACACAAAGTTGACGCATATTCTGCTTTGAGAACAATCAAGATATCAAGTGATAAGGGGATTAACATAAATAATTGTGAGGTACTTGTCGGATATTGACATTCATATAATTTGGGTAGTCATAATGCCCTGCTAGGGGCTGCTTATAATTTGTGTGCAGAAAAGGATTTTCAGCTCACTGCTAATATTATATGAACCTATTGGGTCACACACAAGAACAAGGTTGAAAACAAGTTTAAAATATCTGGCTTTAGTACAAGTGGGAGACTGTTAGAAATGTACTATGGACCAGAATATTATGGGCCATATTAATAGTTAATATGGATCAACTCTTATTGGGATGGGCCCAAACTTCTACTCTCATTTGATCTGATCTGATCAAGATAAGTATTTCTGTAGAGGCTCCACGAATTGGTGCAAGTGAATAGGCTCAACGAACTGGTGCAATCTGCTATAAATATACAACAACATTTCATTTTTTGGTTCGTCATTTTGTTCATTTCTATTTAGAAAACGAGTTAGAAAAAGAGAGAAAAGAAGGGTCATTCAATTCGGTACTAGCATACCGAATTACAATAGTTTGTCAACCTGTTCGTGTGGATACTGATAGAGGCGTGACTAGGGGTGATTAATGAGCGAGCATGAGCGAGTTAGGGTATGCTCATGCTCGCTCGTTAAGTAAATGAGCGAGTTGTTAATGAACGAGTTTAAATAAGCGGATAAATGAGTGAGTTGTAAATGAGTGAGTTTTTAATGAGCGAGTTATGAGCGGCTCACGAGTTATGACTTATGACTCATAACAAAATTATATAGTGTGCCCACGCATAACAAAATTTGTTAAAAGTCATCATAACAAAATTCAACAAATTGTCATAATTCATTTAAATGAGCGAGTTGTTATGACTATTACTTGTTTTGGGCTGTAGGCGGAGGTTTTGGTTCTGCCGATTTACAAAAAAAAAAAAAACTATGAATATTAGTATATTACACATGATTAAATGTTACATTGTGCTCATTATATTACACATGATTAAATATGAAACTATGCTCATTATCTATCAATCTTAATGAGGCAAGGTTGATGTTACACATAATTACATAGGATTAAATGTGGCAGGGATTAGATGTGGCAAATTCTTAATGAGCGAGTTATGAGCAAGTTGGGTCATGCTCATGCTCGCTCATTAAGTAAATGAGCGAGTTGTTAATGAGCGAGTTTAAATGAGCGGATAAATGAGCGAGTTTAGGAGAGCTGTTAATGAGCGAGTTACGAGCGGCTCACGAGTTATGAGCGATTTACTCACCCCTAAGCGTGACTGCTTGGTTGTTGCATGAATCTGACACGAGAAGGAAATGAGAAGAAAGCTACTGCTAGACTTGAAGTTTCCGCTACGCGTCTAGTGGTAAACTCTATTTAAATCTTGGAATTAATTTTATGCATGGATTCTGATTTTCGGGTAGTGAACAAATCTTGAACTGATTCGAATTATTGCACTATAACCTATCTGAAATCCCTACAATATATATTTTGTACTTGTTTATCATAGAGTTGAAGTAATACTTCCCTTCAGTTAGAAGTCGGGCGTGACTACATGCAGCAAGAACTGAAACAAATGTAAAATGTAATTGCATCTGCATGGGCGGATTTACGTATATGTCAAAGGGTGCTAAGCTATCCTATCATTTTAAAATTCTTAATGATATATATTAAAATTTAATTAAACTTTTGAGTTTTTTGAACTGGTAGTCTAGTGGTTTGAGTTCTATTAGTATGTGTAAGGTCATGAATTCAATTCCCACTAATCACTATTTTTGTCTTTTTCACATTTTACATTTTATAAATTATCCCTGCCCCCTCAAATTTTCTAGTTCCTCCCTTTCATCCGATTTCAAATCTGACTCTAGTATTTGTTTGAAGTTTGATTGCTTCATAACCATAACCATGCATTCCATACGATGACGTTATGGAAGTCCCCGCAAGTATATCATCAAACACTTCTGTGTATCTTTGTTTTCCCACTCTTAAAAGTAGGGCTGCTAATGAGTCGAGCCAGCTCGTGAATCAATGAGTTGAGCGGCTCAATATTTCATAATGAATCGGACTCGAAACAAAAAAATGCTCTAACTCGACTCGGCTCACTTTTGAAAGAAAAAAACTCAGCTCGGTTCGACTCATGAGCTCGCGCATATTACATGTTGAAAAAATGATCATTTAATTATTTTAAAAAAATAATCGAAGTAGAATAGAGATATTCTTGTGACTTTAAATTACATGTTGAAAAATTTTGATTATTTTTTAAACAAATGATCTAAAGAAATTTGAAGAAAATATCATTTCTTTAAAATAATTTCAAAATGCCGGCTCATATTACATGTTGAAAAACTTGAAATTTGGAAAAGGAAAATTTTGAAATATGAAAAAATTTGAAATCTAAATTTTTTTTTGAAATCTGAAAAAATTTGACATTTAAAAAAATTTTGGAATTTGAACTTTTTTCAAATTTCAAATTTTTTCAGATTTCAAATTTTTTAGATTTCAAAATCCTTTTTCAAATTTCAAAGTTTTTCAACATGTAATATGAGCCGGCATTTTGAAATTATTTTAAAGAAATGATCTTTTTTTTTCAAATTTCTTTAGATCATTTCTTTAAAAAATAATCAAAGTTTTTCAACCTGTGATTTAAATTTACAACAATATCTCTATCCCACTTCGATCATTTCTTTAAAATAGCTAAATAATCATTTTTTTAAAATGTAATATGAGCCGGCTCGCGATCTCATGAGCCAAGTTGAGCCGAGTGCTTATATGAGCCAGGCTGAGCTGAGTTTTTTTTTCTTTTGAAAGTGAGCCGAGTTAGAGCTGAATCATTTTCTCTCATTGAGCCGAGCTGAATTTGAGCTAAACCTTAATCATTAGCAGCCCTACTTAAAAGTAATTGAACCATCTTAGTTTTAAGTAAGATTTAATTATTCTTAATTTTAAGCAGTAATTCAAAGAATGATTTATGAGTTTTGTTTTGTCTGAATATGCCCGTAGGCTTAAAATACTCTGCTAAGAATAACCCAAAAGGTTAAACGGGTTTGCCCAATAGCCCAGAATGGTCCAAAAAGGGGTCCTAGCAGCCCAAATTAAACAGTAAACACATATTACTTGTAAGGCCTACACGCATTTC
Organism: Carex pumila; assembly: GCA_033356055.1. Taxonomy (NCBI): domain Eukaryota; kingdom Viridiplantae; phylum Streptophyta; class Magnoliopsida; order Poales; family Cyperaceae; genus Carex; species Carex pumila. Next base: position 24,964 of record JARJHM010000362.1, read on the forward strand.
AATTGAAAATTAATTATAAATATTTATATGATAATTGCAATACTAATTTATAAGGACGTATAATAATTATTAAATGTAAACTGTTTCATTATCAATATATATGAAATTGTCACATCAGCATTTGCTATTTTAGTCTGTATTTATCAATTATAAGATCATGTGTAAACTTAAAATTACAAAACTACGTACTAACTCTGCCAAAATAATAATGTTTATATTAAAATATTCAGCTGGTCTTGTAAATTAAATTAAAATGGATTAATTATAGGAATGAAGATGTATGTAGTTGATATTGAGAATATTTCTGAAAGTGTCAATTCGATCGAATAAATCATATTTTATCAATTGCAAAAGTTACGTACTTACAAGATAATGACTAGACCAAACGTTATTTATAAGATGGAGAAGGGTTTACCTTTATTTTCTCCACACTGTAAATTTATGGGGAACAAGACAATCAGAAAATTTTAGATCACAAGTACGATTTTATAACTCTTTTGAAAAAAATCATAGCAATAATATATAACAGCTGCGTTGCACTCAGTTGCAGCTTTGTCTTCATAAGGTTTATATATTTTTTTACAAATTAAAAAAAATATTAAATAACATTTTACTAGCCTTTCGATGTTGATATGCACGTACCACATAGAATAAGACTGCACAACAAAATTATCTTCAACAATTGTGATAATAGTCGAAAATAAAATTTAAATTATAAATCCACCACAATAAACATGATTTATATCATGCATATGTTAATTACTCTTATAAAAAAAATTCAAATTAAGTTATTATATGTTCTATAGTTTATCAAGTATTTAAACTCCTCAACATATAATTAAAGCAAACAATCTGATGCATTGTTAAGCAATACTAACGCTGCACGACATTTGATTTGTACATTATTTCAACTATATTTAGAATTATTTGAATTGATCTGATGAGAATACCGTGAAGATTAACCAAAATAAAATAAATTACACTATCAAGATTTTCCTTATCATACATCAAATTAAATAGGGAAAATTTTCAATGTGCCCATTCAAAATTTCAAAATTGTCAATTTCTCCATTAACACATCATAATAACCAATTTTCCCATATAAACTTAAATTTCTTTCTCTATACCCTTCTATTTATCTGACTTTTTTATTTAATCATTTTAATAAATGAATTGACAAACATACCCTTCCATTTTAAATGGAGGGTCTTCTAACTCAATTGAATGAGAAATAACAGGAGCTTGAACTCTAGCCATAGCTAACGAGTCTGAATTTGGCTATTGGATTCTATTTTATTTTGAATACCAAAAGAGTTTATCGAAATGAAACACCTTAGATCGAGATTTTGGATAGTGCTAAACATTGTGATGACGATTGAAATCCGGTCATCGATGGTTAGTCAAAACATGGCTAGAATCCATATATAAAATGATTGATCCAATTTGACAACACAATTATACACTTTCTTTTCGTTTTTTTTTCCTCTGACCGTTCTTTCTAAAATACCAAGTACAATAAAACTAAACGAGGATTATACAAACCAAGTTACAAATCTTAATCTTTCATTCTCGTCAAGTACTCTATATCTCAATAGAGATGGACTTTACAAGGCCAATGGAAAAAGGGGAATTTTAGGGTTCAGAATATTTATTATATACATCTGTATACTCTTTATATGGGCGACAATAAAAAAATGAATCTTCGGTAGATCATCAGAAGTTTGATGGTCTTAATACCATCGTTTTTTGTTTACCAGATATTATGCTCCTTTTATCATAAATTTATAACTTAGAAACAACCTAGCTAGCTAAGCATCAGTTTTCATTATGTCGTGTAAGAAGGAATATCACACTTGATGTTCTCCAGGAAAGGGTAAAGAGAAGGAGAAGGAGAGGGGACGGGAGCATAGTTCGAAAAATCGGCCGATTCAACTCGGAATCGGACTGGACTGACCCGATTTTTGCTCAATTCTCAAGTTTGTGCGATTTTTTTCAAAAGAAGCAGATGAGCAGTGAAAAAATCAGCTGATTTTCTGATTTACACCGATTTGAACCGATTCAAATGATTTAAAGCAAAAAAATTTCAATTTGACTAACCTCTATGTCGATTCAGAGAAAAAAATTTCAATTTGCCACCGTGGTGAGAAGGGGGAGAACCGGAGAAGAACACCGTGCACCGAAGACTTGATTTTTCGAAAGGCATTGATTTTTGCCACCGTGGTGAGAAGGGGGAGAAGAACACTAAGTCGTACAGGAGGAGAAGATGAACACCGAAGAAGTGCTGATATTTGGCACTTTTTTAAATAGGCCCTTGATGTTTTTCTTATTCAGAACTTAATATGTATATATCTTTTTTTTAGTGAAAGGCCCTCATTCTTTTTTTTTTAATGAAAGGCCCTCAGCAGTATCATGACTAGTGTTCAATTTGTTAAAAATATGTTTTCGTCCAAATTTTGAATCGAAGATTTGTAACAATTTATAATGTCGTACGAGTATTATTACGTATTTATAATTTGATTTTTAGACCCGACTAATTAAATTTAAAGTAGTATATATATATATATATATATATATATATAGAGGTAGGCTAATATACAATCAATTGTTTCTGAGGTCCCATACAACCAAGTCATTTTTCAATTTTTAAAGTCCAAATGACTGATCCAAACCGTTCATCTTGTTCTCCATATTAATATGTGCTTGGAGACCAAATTTTATATTTTTTCTGAATTTGTTTACTATTTATTAAGCCACTTTGAAAATTACTAATCCAACGGTGGCTTCTGATTTTACTATTTTGTTAAGCCACCGTTGGATCAACGGTTTTCAAAGTGGCTTAATAAATAGTAAAAAAATTCATAAAAATGTAAAATTTTGTCTCCAAGCACATATTAATATGGAGAACAAGATGAACGGTTTGGATCAATTATTTGGACTTTAAAATTTTAAAAATGACTTGGTTGTACGAGACCTCAGGAACAATCGATTGTATATTAGCCTACCTATATATATATATATATATATATAGAGTTAGGCTGGGGTGCTATGGATAGCATAGTGGCCTCCCGTGCTACGGCTCAATATTCAAGTTTTCAAAATTCAAACGGTTGATCCGAACCGTTCATTGTTTAATCCATATTGAAATGTGCTTGGAGACCAAATTTTACATTTTTTGAAATTTTTTTGCTATTTATTAAGATGGTTTCAAAATCGCTGTTTTTATTAAAATTCTGCACCACTGGAAAACAGCAGTTTCAAAAATGCTTAATAAATAGTAAAAAAATTCCAAAAAATGTAAAATTTGGTCTCCAAGCACATTTCAATATGGATTAAACAATGAACGGTTCGGATCGACCGTTTGAATTTTGAAAACTTGAATATATATATAATTACCAAATCAATTACTCTTAGTTTCACGATTGCAACGAATTTTAAATTTACCAAATATTTACACTTTATTTATGGTGCTATATTTTATGTTATGTTTTTAACCTCCAATTTTTAATGTAAGAATTTGATTCATTTATATTTCTAAATTTTAGATTCATTTTATGTTACTTAGATAAATCTGATCGTTCAATAATTTAATAAAAAATTTAATTAGGTGAAATGATCAACTTAATAATTAAATCATGTTTTAAAATTTTGAAATATAACACTTAATTAACATAGTTTTTTTATAAATTATTTTTATCAATTTTTTCCTACTTTTTGGCTACAAAACAAGGCTTCTGCCAAAAAAACCCGATTTACCGATCCGATTTTCCGATTCCGGCCGATTTATCCGATTCTAACTAGGCAGTCAAAAATCCGATTCCGATTTTTTGAACTATGGACGGGAGGGTATATTTGTCAATTTTAATTTTCAAATAACTTAATAATAGATTAAATATATAAAAGGGGATAAAGGAAAGGATTGTAAGTTTTTATGGGGAAATTGATTATTATGGTATTTGTACGGGAAAATTGGCTATTTTAAAAGTTTGTACTGGAATATTGAAAAATTTTCCAATTAAATATCATGTATATATATCAATTATCAAATCATTCCCATGATCATTATAGCGTGCCCACACAAATATGAAATACTAACAGCATTAAGGATGACACTTGGCACGTAAATTTGTCGAGTTTTATTTTTCATTTTGTCCGTGGAAGATGAAGAGAATATAGTTCATTGATTTTAAATTTATATGGTGGGCTCTTTCTAACAGGTCAAAATTTAAAACCGTATTTATATTAAAACGGATACTGATATGGAGCGGATAATCCTTGAATAGGGAGACGAAACAAATAATTTTCGAATACTTGAGTCATATGATTTTAATATACAATTATTAATGAAGAAAAGTAAGAAAAATAAATCATAAAAAAAATGGATTGGCAAAGAAAGGGAAGGAGATATCCCAGCTGGGCCGAAAGAAAAGCATTGGCAAAAAATAACAGGGAGAAGCTTCTTAATTGGGCCGAAGGAAAGAATGGAGGAGAAGAGGACCTGCTGGAACTTCAGCTGAAATTAAAAAAGAAATTAAAAAAAAAAAAGGAAGACAGCGAGCCAATGGAAAAGTGCATTTGTTTCGGGGGCGTATATAAAACAATGAAAAGGGCCTACGGGTATCACAAGCCGTAAGAAACAATTAAGAGATTTCTTTTACTTTTGTTTTTTTTGGCAAATTATTTCTTTTACCTTTTGATTTAAAGAGCGAAAGCTTGAAATTTGGATAGGTATAAAATGCTTTAGCTTAATAAATGCGAGACATGAGAATACTACAGAAGTGAAAAAGGTCTAAGACAATAATTAATAAAATTAAGGACTGAAGTGAATGAAGTCTCAAAGTGAGTAATTTGGAACAATAAACTGGTACAGCTAATAGATCATGCATACTACATGCATGGTTATTACTTTCAATCAAAATATATTGTCAGTTCTTTTAATTGAAATATGTCATAACACGTTAACCGACAATTAATTTTGACAATGTTCGTTATCCATTGAGAAATGATGATAGTAGATCACAATATTTTTAGATTATAGTTGGAATTAACTTGAGGATTCTCAATGTTAAATTGTTAGATTATTACTTATTTGGTTAAGAAAGCTTGAGCTTGCGCCACTAGTAATGTCACCCACTGTCTAGGGCCTCGAGTTTACAACTATTGTGGTTGCATATTCTCCACTAATTCTCTGTCGACTAAGTGAGGTACCAGACGTGATATGTCTATTATACTTAGAGGATTTATTCATAGCGATGAAGATCACAATTCTAATGTATCAACTACAATCATCCGACTTGCATCAAGGCTGCACTTCTATTGTGACCAAAATTTTCCTACGTGGCCAAATCGTTGCAGTTGTTGATGTCTAGTTCTTGGTGCGAAATGGATAACATATGTTGTAATATCACATGGTAGCTGCTATTACATTGTTGTTGTTTAGGGTTTAGGGTTTGTTGTTGTTATTACTATGATGGATTGTAAATAATATAGAATTAAAACTTGTTAAATTATTATTTTAGTTGAGTGCTTGTTATGTAGGTTACTTCATGTAAATATTACGTCTTATTTTTTCTATTAGTTTGTGGTACATACAATATTGGTTTTGCATGTTTAGGTTTCAACAACTACAATATGTCATCAGTACTTTCAATCGAAATATGTCATTGATACATTCAATTTAAATATGTCCTAATTAATAGGGTAACATTATATATTGTTGACAACACTACATTACAAGTGATTGATGCGAGGATAGTTTGTGGTCTATTAAGAGACCACGGTAATAGATTGTGGAATTTTTGGATTATTAAGAGACCACGGTAATAGACAGGTTAAACGGGTTATAAATTCAAAACTATCATTCTGGACTGATTCAAAGTGAGACTGAGACATATTCAAAAACAGAAGCAAGTAAAGAACAAACTAACACCATCAGGTCTCTACTAAATGAAGTCAAGTAAAGAACAAACTAACAGTAGGTCTAAACATATTAAAAAACAAACTAACCTCATCAGGTCTAAACATATTCAAAAACAGAAACTAACACCAGCATAGCAAACATAATACAAAGCAAAACATCATAGCAATCCTAATACAAAAGAGCAAATCATACAAAGTTGAAAAAAACCCAAACCGACAACTGAAGTATATTAAGCATAAAACCCCCTAGTAAACTTCAAAATCAGCAGTTCAGCACCCATATCAACCTGTATAGAGAAAAAAAATATTAGTTATTAAATTTTTAAATATCAGTTATGATGCAGGGATAGCAATACTAATATACCCAATCTAATGTTGGTTCAATTATACAATAATTGAATATGACTTACACAATCTGATTAACATGTGTTTAATTAAATGAAAAGAAAGCAAACAAAGCAAACAATTTAAATGTACAAAAGGCTTGAAATTGTAGGAGAAACAGAAGTGTTGTCCCTATTTGAATGTAGTTTGGCTTAATTTGGTTGCCAACTCAAATTTTTTTTAATTTTGTATTGTTTGAACAATATTCCTCAAGAGTAATATCTCACATGAGATTATTTCAATTTAATTAAAATTTGGAATTGAATTTTTATCAAACACAAGCAGCAGCACTAACTGGTACAATGCAGTGGTATTAACTGGTACCAGTGCAAAACAACAGAGTTAAGCATATACTGATTAGAGCAGAATGAATGATCAAATGATTAACTAAATCTCACAGGATTACATGAATTCCTTGAGAAAGACTCAGTTGTAAACTAAATCTCACAAGATTACATAAACTAAAAACTGAGTTAAGCATATACTGTACTAACTGGTACCAGTCTAAACTTTTGACAAAGACTCAGTTGTAACTTGTAAACTATTAGAGCATGATTCCTTGAAAACCTAAAAAAAATATTATAAACAACTAAATGGTTTATATGGCAAAAAGACGCTTCCGTTACATTCTGTTTAACAGAATGATTAACTAAATCTCACAGGATTTATCATGCACAAAAATTACCAACAAGAACAAATATTTCAAATTGAAGAGCGAAAGAGATAAAAATTGAAAATCGAAAGGTACCTTTGGCTGAGTATTTCGTGGTGGTCTCTCTGACTCTGAGGTTGCCATTAATAAGATAACTTTCCTTTTCCTAAGCTGTAAAATTCATATAATAGGTGGATGATTTCTGAATCAAAAATGGTAAGCTGTAAAATTTATAGAATAGATTGAATCATTGAAATGAAACTTCCCTTTTCCTATTCAATAGGTGGATGATTCTACAAGCGCAACGGTGTCGGCATTTATATGGTTTAGGGTTTCGGAATCAATTTGTGGTTGTTAGTCTCGGGTTTGAGGCAGATTGAAGACGCTCTCGAACCATTTTCTCAGGCGACGTGGGAGAGAGACAGTGCGTCGCGCGGAAAGGAGATCGAGGCATCGAGAGCGAAGGATATTGAGGCCGCCTATGTAGAGAATGAGAGAAGGAGAGACGAAGATTTAATGCGGATTAAAGAGAGCCGAGTCACTAGCGAAGGAAATAATGACTCTGGGTCGGGTCCGGGTATAAACGGATTAGTAAGAGCAAACCCGTGACCCGACCCAGAGTAACGGGTTTATCAAATTTCAACCCGTATCCGACCCAATAACAACTCAACCCGGTAAAAAAAGGATCGGGTCGAACAGGTTAAACAGGTCGGGTGGGTCTCGGGTTTTTTTGTACACCCCTACAAACAATTATGACTTATCTAAAGATCAAACAATTACATCTCATCTAGGGGTCAAACACTTACACTCCGGGAAAGAAGAAACAATCTCCACCTTAACCTAAGATCGTCCTATGCCAAAGAGACCCAAAAACATAATCTTTAGTGCGGAATACAATACCTGATTCCATGTCGTTTTCCATGGAATATCAAACCCTAGGTTGGAGAAGCAATCGTCTCCGTGAGCGCGAGACAAGACTCTTGCAAGTTTTTTCTTTCACGCCCTTTTGGTTGAATCTTAGATTAGGTCTTCCAAAGCAACAAGATCGCCCTTGAGAAATCATTTCCAATTTTCTAATGGATTTCTCCTCTCAATTCTTTGATGGTGGAAGAAGAGAGAAGCCTCTCAAAATTCTGTCTAAGAATAAGCTCTTTTAAGAATTCTGAGTTGAGCTAGTTATCTTGTGCCTTGAGAACCCATCTATCTATAGTTTTACACTTCTGGCGACACGAGTGCATCCGCACTCAGGTCCAGTGCGGGTGACCCACCCGCACTGGGTCGAAATGAGCATCCTGATAACCGCCTTACTTAGCCCTGAAAATAGCAGTGCGTCCGCACTCTGGTTCAGTGCTGGTGAGCCACCCGCATTGGACTCAAAACAGAACTTTTAGAAAATTGACTAAGTCCTTAGTGCTGGTGAACCTCATCCTACACTGGAGCTCATTGCGTCAACAATACACTCGGACTTTTTTCCTGCGTTGTTCTGAAGTTCTCAAAAATTGGCTAAGTACTGAGTGCGGGTGGGCTCACCCGCACTGGGCTCCCAAAAGCCTCCAAAAATTGGCTTAGTCCTGAGTGCAGGTGGACTCACTCGCATTGGGCTCCCAAAAGGCTCCCAGAATTTGGCTAAATTCTGAGTGCGGGTGCACTCAGATCCAGTGCGGGTGGCCTGGGTTCAAAAAAAGACAGTTTTCTTAATTGCAAATCTTAGAATCAGTCCATCAATAATTTGATCTTTACCCAAATTATTCTACATACTTATGGACCACATCCTATTGAATACATAGATTGTCTAATATCTTAATTCTATATTATATCACTTTAATTATGACAATCATATATGACAGTAAACAATTCATAATTATATCATATGTATGCTCAACGTTGGATTAAGATCCAACACGTCATATTTCTTTTTGTTGTTATTATTATTATTATTTTGCACATTTTAAAAGTTACTTCGATTTATATTGAAAATATCATGTTGGTAAAGTTTCGTCATATGCACAATTTGTTTGTCTACTTGGTAAACAGTGCACGTACACCCTAGTTTTCATTTCTCTAATGTGAATCATTTGAAAATTGTAATTCATTTCTATTAAGTGATACTTTATTTATGATATATGATGAGCATTGATTTTAGTTGATGATAATTAGAAGCCTAATTTTCTTCCCTGTTATTATATTTCATATGCTGCTGACTTCTTGGAACTTAAGGGGCTCGTGTGTGGTAGCCATTATAAAGGGGCCCAAGATCTTCGATCGACTTGGAAACGAACTTCTTTCCTGAAGAGGTAGCAGTGATTGTTCGTGGAGCCGTGTGGTGTTTCAAATGAAGAGCCTCCTTGGCCTTGTCTCTTAACAGAATCTACCTACTTATCAGTGGTCTATACCTGTATATCTTTATCTCACCAGCTTTTGAATTGCTGGTTTGTGTATTGAGGTGGTTGGTGTGTGTGTGATCTGACCTATTTTGTAATTACCCTTGTGGCTTATGGTGATCAAATGTTATTGGTATTTGTGTGGGCATGTATATGATAATCAATAGAATTTGGATATACCAGCTCGTTTTTATCTAATTTGATGTATGATAAGGTGATGGATAGCTTGATAGTTGATAGTGTAATTTATTGTGTTGTGATAAATCTTGATGATATTCTCATTTAAATTCAAATAATAATAAAGTTGAAATAATGTACAAATCAAATGCCGTGGAATGTTAATTTCGTTTAATATTGCAGGGTGAAGATTTTAACATAGTAGTTTTTGATTCATGCAGCGCACAGTATACAGAATGTGTTGCATATGGTTCGTGCACTGCATGAAGCCAAACAAGCTCTGTTAGAAAGAATTATATATGTATATTTCAAGTAAATTGATTGGAGATTAAAATTGAAAAGGAAATTGATAACAAATGAAACAAGGATCCAAATACAGTTCAAGGAACGAATGCTCTGATATCATATGTCACACCTCAGATTTTTACCATCTGGAACGTGATTATATAAGTATTTTCACACATTTTCTTGGCCCGTCAACCTATGTCGCCAACAGAAATAAAAACAAAACAACAAAATGGAGTCAGCTACAAAGCTCAGTGACCGGTTATTTAACGACGCATTTCTCTATAATTGACTTAATTTAACAACCATTCAAATAAACCGGATTAATCCACACAAATTCACATCAAATTTTGCACGTATATTTAACTACCAATAGCACATCGGTCTAGATTATCCATAAAATCAGTCACATCATATTCACACATGTAATCTCTATCATAGGCAATTCCGACATTCTCATGACACAATTTCTTTAATCCGCCAATTCAATAGAAAATTTATCCAACATTGGAAGGCCGCCAACCTACTAGAAAATCCATCCAACAGTGAGAGGCTACAATCACATATCAAATTCCAACCTTAGACCTGCTATCCCGTTAAATATGTCATCATAATCCAATATGTAATACTAATATTCAAATCAATCATACAAAACAAAAACACAGTTATAGAGAAATCTGATTATCTAATAGTGAGATATTTCAAAAACTGAAATCAGATTACAGTCAGTTGTACAAAATTAATTGCCACGTAGGATCAAAATTTCACTCAGACGGATGACAGAATTTTCTTACTATTTTTTGTTTCTCCTTTTCTCTGACATTTTTCTTTCTGTTTAGTTTTGTTTTTCTTATCCGAAGAGAATGAGATAGAAATCATGGATAAAACAAAAGGGAAGTCATTATATAACAGCGGTTGCGTGATTAGCGTCATTTCATTTTTTTTATGCAATTGATTCAGTCCTTTTAATAGAATTCAAAAGATCGGTTATGAATAATTTACTATATGGAAATAAATATAAATAAACAGAATGGCGTTACCGGCATCCAATGGAAATGAATATAGTGTACCGGCAAAGTAAAAGGAAATTAAGAAAGAAATTAATGGAAACAAATTTAATCAAATAATTATTTCAAAATCCAACCAAAGATGACAAGTTTTCGATTTCATTAATTATTTATTTTCAGTAGACGCATCAATGATTTTCATATTATATGAAAATAATATTTAAGCATAAATAATCATAACTCCAAATTTTCAGGTTGTTACATTCTTTTATTCTTCAAAAAGAATTTTGTTCTCAAAATTCAATCATAAAAGTATAAATAAGTGGACTATGCTTCCGTTACACAACTCTGATTAAATTATATAACTGTTGTATACGGAAAAAAAAATAAAAAAATTAGTTAGACAAATAATAAATAATAATTTATCTAAAATCATATCACACCACATTAGATATAAATTAATTTGATTAGTAATTCATAACTACGAAGTAATTAATAAATTCAACAATATTTAAAACAAGACAGCGAGGAATTTTCAAAACTAGATTGAATTAAAAAAATCAAGTCAGACAATAATAATTAATAAACAACTTTAACATATCAACAAAAATCAAGAATTTCGTAAGTCAATAATAAATCATTTAGGATGGAATCAACGTAGACAATCATAATTTAACATGACCAACTTTTGTATTTATGGACAATTTTACTTTGGAACGAATCAAATTACCAAAAATCAAGAGAGATTAATTTATATAGTTATTGATTAACAACTTCGTAGGATTTGTTATTGAAAGATGCAATTTAATTTATAATAAAACCTACTTGTTATCATAATATATTTTATGTATATTTTCGGAACTCCAAATGGGATTTCAACAACAACTCAGAATCACTGCAATGTAGTTAGAACTTCAAATCAGACGAGCACTCGATCAATAATTGAAGTTAGAATAATGTCAATTGGAATAAAATGAGAAATTATTTCCAACAGATGAGATAGACGTCGACAGGAGCAATTATTATTGGCAATCTAGTTAAATATATAATTTATGGAGAATATAGAGAGGATAAACTAAGGCAAGACATATTGAAAAGAGAAGAAATTTCACAGGGAGCGGGGATTAATTAATCAAGGGTTACGCATGGGTTTTCATTTGTAGGAGGCGGTTTAATCCAAAGGTTATACCGTTATATTGATGAATTGGAGGGGTGCATACAGGGGCGCCTACAGTTATTCATATGAGAGAAGATCTGTTGAATTCAACTTTCAAAATTACAGTAGAATAGTCGGTTATTGACATATTACGAATTAGCCGAGATGTATAACAGTTGTGACCTTCTTATATAAAGTTATAAAGCATGAAGCTATATTTAAAATATACTATGTAGTGTAAAAAGAGACTCAAGTAAGGTAGTAGATATATTTTCTAAGTTAATTAAACAAAAAGACTGATGTAGTAATATTCCGAGTAGTATATTATAATCAAATACATTATTTAAAAAATCAAATAAAATATGATAAGTTTATTATTTCATTATTTATTTATTTTCAAAAGAGATGTCTATAGTGTTTTTAATATTATAAATATAATTTTGTAAGAATAAATAAATAACTCAATTTTTTTTATGCTACAGTTATTCTCTTTCTTTATATATTCTTCTCTCCCTCTCATGTAATATATACATTGAAAAAGAAATGAAATAAAAAAGAGTGTGTGTGTGGAGGATGTAGGTACCAAATTAGTACCGAACCTCATTAAATCATGTGTATGTCTCAATACACTTTACTGATCATACTTGAATTCTTATAAGAGCAAAGCTAGGGTGTGATGTGCTCACAAGAGAGTTTTGTGAGCACAACTTTAAAAGCCTATTGGATTGGTTTGAAACGACGAATTCAAACCGTTAAAATCTATCTACTTCATAAGTACTGCATTTACATATGAATTTTTAAAGTTCCAAATTCGTTTAATATAAGATCAAGTAGTCAAAAGAAATAATGAAAAATAAATACATAAAACAATTTATAAAACAACTTATAAAAGTTCCTTTTTTATTTACAGCTTGACTTTGTTCTAAATAAATTTGAAACTTCTAAAGAGTTCTATTTACATGCATCACTCATAAAGTATATGAATTTCTACGGATTGGATTTTTTATTTGAAATTAAACAGATAGATTTTTAGAGTTGTGCTAATCAAATTTTCTTGATAAACACATCATACTCTTGCTTTTCTTTTTTAATTATATATATATCCAAATAATAAATTATATTATATAGTTTAATATATTAAAAAATTATGTATATATTTACAGACATATTTGCTTAAAACCTAATCCGTATATACATAATAGTTTTATCATCTATCCGATCCGTATCTGATCCATTTGCACCCCTAGGCTCCAACTAGGGACATATATACGAGGTGAATATCAGCGGGAAAGAGTATACCTGCGGTACATAGGATACTCCTAGCCAAACCAAATTCATTTCAAAGCCTATTTGAAAGAGATATAGCATATAGGGGATCGTATTGAGATTATTCGTGTCCAAGTTAGAACAGACGACTCGGATCTCAGCACGGTCAGGTACTGCAATGGATGTCTCATGTCTGCATGGGTCTGAATTCAGCTGGAAAAGAGATCATCTTATCTGTTCCGTAGATGATCTGCTGCGGCGACAGTTGTGTGTTCAACTCAGTGCAGTAATATAGAAATTTTGGGTTCCCAAATTTGCCAAAAATATTAATATTTATCAATCCCGGATAAACCTTGTTGTAGGCCTTTAATTCGTACCGGATTAGAAAAAAGAGGCTCGTTTCAAAAATTAACTGATCAATCTACTAATCTAGCCTTATTCATAAAATAGCAGATTTAGTACAATAATCTCTTGCATAATCATTATGTAAAAAATAAATATACTTATGGAAGGCGTCTATAGGCAAGCCAATGCTTCCTATATATTATTCTAATTTACTTACATTCATTAATAATGTCAAAAAAAAAATACTTATAAGGATCTGTTACACCCACTACACGTATATTTTCGAAGTAGCACAAATGCAACTGCTACACTCATTCCCTCCTGTCATTGTGTCAACTTCTCCATTTCAGAGCATTCATTAAATTCCTCTTACATATATACCTTATCGGACATTCCCTTTTCCATAACCAAAACAAATTCAGATTCTAAGTCTGTTTCTCTCTGTAAAACAAAGATGAGCACCTCCTTCCAAACCATCACCATAACCTTACTTCTCATTATCACTATCCACATCACCTCCTCTCATGCACAGGTACCGCTAACCGGCACCGGCACAGTAACAGGACCCACAGTGGGAACCCAAACCCAAGGAAGCACCGGCGCTGCTACTGGAACAGGTGAATCGAGCCTAGAATTATACATGCATGACATGCTTGGAGGATCAAGCCCGACAGCCAGGCCCATTACAGGATTGCTCGGTAATATTTACAGCGGACAAGTCCCATTTGCACGGCCGATTGGATTCAACACCCCCAGAAATGGCGTTGCAATTCCAAATTCCAACGGTGCAGTCCCGACATACAACGGAAATACCGGCATCCCATTGGATACTGGCTTGGCAGGGTCCGGTTATGTACAACAGACTGCCAATGGGCCCACACCTTCTAACCCAATCCAAACTCAGCTGGGACCTGATGGCCTTAGCCTTGGTTTCGGCACAATAACGGTCATAGATGATGTCCTGACTGCTGGGCCCAATTCAGGGGACCAGAGGATTGGCAAGGCTCAAGGTGTCTATGTGGCAAGTTCTGCTGATGGGACCACCCAAATGATGGCATTCACGGCTATGATGGAGGACGGGGAGTATGGTGATACATTGAACTTCTTTGGCGTGTATAAGATCGGTACGACAATGTCACGTTTGTCGGTGACAGGTGGGACCGGGAAGTTTAAGGGTGCTTGTGGGTTTGCAGAGGTGCGGCCGCTTATTCCATCAGGTCAGCATGTCAGTGATGGGGCTGTGACATTGTTAAGGATCATTGTTAATCTTAAATATTAAATGATTTGCTTATAAAGCCCCGTGGTAAGGCCCATGGTTGATTAGGTGAGAGTGTGCTTGTGTTTGATTTTGGTTTTGTGTTTTGTGTTTTCATACCAGTATGCATGCGACTTTTGTGTGAGCATCCAAGTAGAATGCAGTTCTCTTCATTTTGTCTAAAATCAATGTAATTTAAAATTCATACAAATATTATCTGTACAATACAGTGCGCTGAGTCCTTTTGATTAATTGCAAAGAATGAACGATGCATGTTAAAGCTGACATTTGACAATTCTTTAATTCTAATTTTTCTGACTGACAATACGACATCGAAGTAATTTTGAAATGGATAAAATTGGATATTTGACCTTGTATATCTGAAAAATATATTTCTTTTGGGACCGGGAAGTCCTAAAATATATGGCGTGTCAAGATAATACTACAAATGTCGTATTTAACATAAAATAAGATTAAGCAACACTGCAGTTTTCAAAACCTTCGGATACGCTATCTTAACATATATGTATAGTATTTTGATAATCATTAGCTATATGTACGAAATAAATAAAAAATTATGTGAAACTATACGATGTCATGTTTTTTTGGTTTCAGAAATAACGTGGAAATTAACAGATGGATGATCAAAGGTGGCACTTGAGGGGAAAAAAATATACACAAAAGCGCATTAGTAACATTGGTACGAATAAGATTATATAAAAGCAATTGTGGGGGAAAAAACACAAAATCAAACTGGTAACATTTGAAGGAATAAAGAGCATCCTATGACTGAGTACTTCAGCACTTGTTGCTAGCTAAGTATTTCCTCGACGAATGAACCATCTACTGAGTTATCAAAAAAAAAGACAAATGAACCAACTATCTCTGTTTCACATTGCTTTTCCAATCATTGTATCATTTTTTTTTAATCATTGGGCCAAATTGATCTTGGACTACCCGTATACACAAATCCAAGATTTCATTCGTAAAATTTTACAAGTTCCATCCTTATTAGGAGTCAGATAAGCACACTAAATGAGAAATAACATTTTCAAGGGACGCCATATGAGACGAAATCTCGTTTTCAAATCCAGCCAAGTCACTTTGATCAAGCGCACCACGCATGGCCTTCAAACCACTCTGCAACAGGACTACACCTTCACAAAATCCTTCTGGAATCTTCCTTTTCTTTCTCAAAAGAACCTCTTGCTCCTCCCCCATTTCCATTGGTACAGCAACACTGGTACATGATTCAACTTTCTTTTGAAGAGATTCTCCTTCTTTTTTAAGGAACCCAAATTCTTCACCAGAAAAAACAGCCACACTTGCTGCAACTTCCTTTTCAAGGAATGCCTTTAGTTCAGACATGAACCGGTTTTCATCAGTGACTGTACCAGTCTCAGTATCATAAGAAAGAGCTGCATCATCTGGTACGAACCGCCAGAGCTGAGCACAAGTAGTATGAGCCGCAAAATACCCAAATGCAGCTATTGCTTGATGCATGACTGCCCAGTGCCTTTCTCTTAACAAGATATGATTCAGATCCCAAATTGCAGTGGACACAGAATTGTCATTGCCTTCAGGTATCTTCATGTGACTTAGACCGGAAATGAAACGGACCAGAGATGGCAAGAAAGTGGTATTGGTATCAGATTTTGGTACGAAAATGGAATGCACATCTGTAACTAACTCGCTCATTTCAGGATAACTATATAGTTGCTTAGTTTCTGAGATAATATCTAGCATGGAGCTGATTAGCTTGGCAAGAGAAACCTTGGTGCTATTATTGGGTGCATTTTTGTAGCTATGAATCAGACAATGTGTGAACTTGAAGAGCGAGGAGATTGTTTTTTCGTCTAACATGTCCCAATCCTTCAAATTACTGCAGGGCAAAAGAAAAGAAGACAAAGAACAAATAATTAGAAAACCTAATACAAAACAAAAACTTCACGGCAAGATTATATATTTATATTCAAGTCATGACAGGCAGTGGGAAAGTAGTATGTAAATCTAAGGAAAATTCGCAGAATATCCCCAATTTAGCCAAGAAATTGTAGAAAACCCCCTATTTGTAAGAAGAACCTATGTTGTTGGAAAAGACTAATTTAGGCTATTTTCATTAGATTCACATTATGCAACTCCAATACCAACGGGTGATACAAAAAAGGTAATTCTACTGAAATAGTAAAAATAACTTCATTGAAAAATAAATTCACTTGAAACTCTAAGAAACAAATTTTTTTTTAAAAAATGTCATAACAGATAACTTATTTCCTCAGATGTTAAATACTAATTTATGTTATACTTCAAAAATTAAAACTGTTGCAGAACAAACCTGAAGCAATAAGTAATTTTCTGTAAATGAATTTAGAACGAAACTATTTTGAAAATAATGACTGAGGTATGGGTCCAGCAATTTTAATGACAACTAGGGTTTATTGGAAAATTCCCACAGTAAACTAGCCTAGTGTGCTTACCAAAAAAGTAAGGCAGAGGCCAGAGCATGTACAGGAAATCCAATCAAATCAGTACACGTGCCTCCATTTTCTCTACAGTAAGCCTCCATAAACTCATTTAGCACCAAGAAAAGTCTCCTGATAGCAATCCTGTTTACATTTTCAGACAGCGAGTCAAAAGGGAATCCTTCCATTAATAATTGCAAGTAGATGCCAGATTTCTCGTCGTTTGATATTAAAGTGTAAATCCGATCAACTATGTCAGAGCTAGCACATGCCAGAAGAGTATTAAAAGCATGTGCGATTCTTGGACTTAAACCACGTGGTGCAACTATTCTTAGAAGAGAGAGGATGTTTTCTATGATTTGATATGTTAGGGCAGCTTCGGCATGATGAAGCACAAAGCACAACAGCTCAGTTGTAATTTCTACGCATAGATAGTGCGTATGGAAAAGGTTTTCCAGCAAAACAGTTTCCACTTCCATCCATGCAACTGCACTTGAAGAAGGAGCCACAAATATCAGAAAAGCTTTCAGGGTTTGTACAACATAGGTATACATTAATTTCCATGTAATTTCAGGAGTAGGTTTTGAGTTTTCCAATACTGGTATTTCCAAACCAAGAACAAATGGGTATGTTCTTTCATCAATCAGACTACTAAATAGATTTCCAAGACATTTAGATAACTCTATGGTTGTGCTTTCTCCAAGGGAGGGAGAAGTTCGAAGAAGGTTCAAGAAGAGAAGAACCCCACCCGGTAAGGGTGCATCACAATCCATGCTGAACATTGAAGCTGGCATATCTCGTTCTTTCGTTTTCAGAAAATCAACCTCCTGCTTGTTTTGAAACAAGCACCCAATAACTTCACACTTGGCACTCGAATCCATAGCATCGGAGCTTAGAGCTGCTTGGAGTAGGATAAAAGACGTGGGGCCCACGTATTCTGCAATTGCTTCACTTGCTGCTCTCAGCCGGGTCTCTTTGCTAAAGTACAAACCTAGATTTGAAATAACTAATGCACAGCCAACAATTTTGCGTTGCACCACCAGGGCTTCTAACGGAAATGCAGAACAAATTCGCACAGCATTAATCAAGAAAAACTTTATTGGCAAGAATGCCCTCTTGGCCTCTGCAATACTCGGGCCTTCCTCCAGCGTGAGCACAGACCAACTTTCACTGGCTGACTTTAGCATCTCGAGTGCAAGAGAAATTAGAGTTGTGATAATATCAGCCACTTTAAGTTTCTCATCTAAAGCCCCTTTATTAGTTTGCAATAAGGTGACAACACCTTTCCACGATAAATTGAGCAAGGTAACATAGGTCCCACCACCAGATGCAGCAAACACCCCAATTTCATATGAAGTTTGGATGGCGTGTCTTGTAATTTTAGAAACAAGGGATGTGAAGTTTATTTCTCCAATTTTATTGAGCTTCTCTTCTTTCGTGGCGGTATCCATTTTGGAAGAATCAGAAAAAGTTGTGCATAATGCTCTTGTTCCTTCGAGAATATTTTGTGCAACCTTGAGCACTTCTGACAAGACATTACAAATCTTCTGCTTCATAAAGTTAATAATCAGAATGAGACATGGTGCAGAACATAATTATATAGTTGTTGTACCAGATAACTACACATTAACAGTTTGGTTCATTACCAGCGCATTACAGTTATATGCACCACTAAAGAAAAGTCTTTAACATGGCCAATACTAGACTCCGTTGGATTTTTAATCGGCACTTTGTAGTTAATATAAACAGCAAATGAGATTTTGTTGTTGTATTTGGAACATACTGGTGCATAACTGGAGATGACCATATGTACCTTATTGTCCATTATTGAAGCCTTGGTTAGGTTTAACAGCTCAGAGATGAAAGTTTCAGTCATAAGCATCAAATTTTCATCTTCCTTTGTAATGCAAGAACTCGTAAGAACCGAGATAAGGTTGGAGGCAAAAACCAAGACATCTAAAATGATCTGCAATGAATCTTAAATTAGTATCCAAAAAGGAAGAAAAGATATTATGCAACAATTTCTGTAGACTTCTCATTTTCCAGAGACAAACCCTGACATAGATTCATCTAAACAAAGGGGTAAGGCACCACTCATACTTCTTTTTTGTGACGATCAACACTTTGAACTTGTAATTCTAACAAACCCCCCCCCCCCCCCCCCCCCCCCCCCCCAAATTGCAACTTTACTTCAAACCATACGCTCATGGTACACCAGACTCTAAAATTTAAAAGACATTTGTGCATAGAATCCTGATTCTGAAAATTGCAAGTTTGTAACTTTGACTTTACAACAAATGAACCTTTTGAAAAGCAGTTGAGTGATTTTCATCCTGTAGCTCATCAATCGCTCCAGTTTCCTTCAAATGCTTTTCACACCAGGAGCTTGCCTGTTACATGATAAATAGCAACAAATCCTGTTAACAAAAGTCAGTAAAAGAGAGATATTACAATGGTGGGGATCCATTGACAACTGTCAAAAAACAACACATTTTTAAAATCCGAAAAGTAAAATGTAATCATTTTTTTATGCAGGTTTAACCGGTCATCAAATGAGATGAAATTTGCAATGGTCCATATTTTACGACATTTGATGGAACATCAAATAATATTTAAATTGCATGAAAACTTATACACAGTCAATTTACAAGAAAAACCACATGTCTGTAATATTTTTCTATTTTAAAAGTTATTTTGGCATGATTTGAGAAAGTGTTGTCAGGGTTGTCAAGATAAGCCTTTGTCAACAGATCCTAACCCCACCCTTATATAATAATTTTAATGCAAAACCTTTGGATAATAAAATTAAGCTATTGTTAGACAAAGGTCATTAAACTTCACCTAAATATTTTAATCGTTGAAATTAAACTAATTTGGACTTGCTAATATAAAATAAATTTTATATCAGAAAGTCATAATCTATTCCACAGAGAAATCTAAAACAATGAAGTATAGTGAGTTTCATAAAGACATGCTTATAAAAAATAAATAAAATTAAATAAAAAAAAAACCTTTGAACTGAGGACAAGAAATTGGCTTAGACATGTTGTGGTGTCCACTTCCATGCACTTCATGGCAATTTGAAGAATCATTTTGTGTAGCATACAGTGTGATGCACCGACACATGTTGAATTTTCCCAAAATAACCAAGCAGTTGTTAAGGTACAAAACTATAAATATCAAATTAGAGTCAAAGATACCATGCCAACCATACTAATGGATTGACTGGTTTTGAAGCAGTGCTTTGATAGCTGATTAAGGCAATTTATTCACTAAAACCCCCAGAATAAGCACAACGAAATGATACAGTGTCAGTAAAAAAAATACAATAATGGTTCTACCTAAAGAGGAACAAAGGATACAAGAAGATAATCGGCCAAAAGCCCTAGCTCAGCAGCTTCAAATTGAAAAGAGTCTTCAAGTTGGCTAATCAGCGAAATTCTTTTCTCCAAAACCTGTAAGGAAAAAAATAACAAGATATTTCAACTGGAGATTCCAATAGTTGAATCTTAAAACTAACAGAATATCTGAGTTCCTGCTTAAGCAGTGAAATTGCCACTGAACGTAGCTATAACAATAATATCTTCCAACAATGCGCATATCAATTTTGGTATTACAGTATCAAAGCAAACATTGAAATCGTTATATCGAGGTAAGAAGAAAGAAGATCGAATCTCACATCGGATGCCTTAATGGCTTCCAGTAGGGACTGTAGATTATTTTTCTTCGCTTCCGCCTCCATTCTCTCTGGGCGTGGAACCAGCGAGCGCTTCTCTCTCCCGCCTTCCCGCTCCAGAAAATTTCGCGTCAGACTTGGGTATCGTCTTGTGCGTTGGGCCTTACCGGGCCTAATTTGGGCTCATAACTACAATTAAGAATCTCTTTGATTGGTCTCGAATCATTGTCCTACTGGAACCTCTGAAGTAACTCAAATTTGGACCAATCCGGCTCAAAGTTAAATGCACTGATTTCCTTTAATATTTGTGCTAAAGCAGATTATGTTGGATTTTGGTGCTATCCTTGTATTGCTTAAGTGCGAAAAAAAACTGAAAAACAAAAATTTTTACATCTAACTTAAGTCAAGGATCTATCTCCTTGATTGATTTCTAAAACTAAATTTATTTAACAATTAAATAAATTAATATAACATTATACATTGATTTCAAATTCTAATTGGAATTGCCGCTAGTCTTGCCTCGCTGCTGCTGCTCCTTGGACAATAACACCAGATGTCTAGTACCTCTATCAGTAGTACACCATGAATGATTAGAGAACGAGTATTTCTTTTGCCAAAAATACTATACTCGCAGCACTCAGATAAACAAGTTGTCTTGCACTTTGCAGATACTTTGATTCACAACTTATGTGTAAAAGCAGAGTTATCGCTGACTACGTAAGATTACAATCACTCACCAATTCAAAATATATACGTCTATATGTATATATTTCTTTGTTAACCCAAACACTATTTGAGAGAAAAAATCGAGAAAGAAAGAAACCTTGCTTCCGTAGACGATCAATCAGATTTCCAATCTTTCAATGGAATTTGGTATGCCTTTACCATTACCCTCCACCCCTATTTATAGGTGTATATGGCGATTCTAGGGTTGCTAACTAGCCGAGTTAGCTCAAGTTATGGATAACTCGAACTCAACTCAGAAGATTATGAGACGACTTGACTCGAGTTAGGATTACCGAGCCGAGCTGAGTCGCTGACTCGAACGCAACTCATGAGTAACTCGAGTTGGCTCATAACTCGTGAGCTAACTCATTTAAGATGTTGAAATGTTGAATATTTTAAGTTTTGAACTTACGATTGTTGTGTTGTAATAATACAGTCTACATCGATTTAACAAACAATTCATAAATTTAACAAACAATCCACAACAATTTAACAAACTAACAAATTTAACAAACAATCCATATTCCACAATAATTTAACAAACAATCCACAAATTAAAAACATCTCACTAAAAATTTTGAACAAAATAAAAAGGTACACATCTCCAGCCTTCACCTTTCAATCTAGAAAAAGAGCAAGAGAAAAAAAGATGAATACAATGATGCTTGATAGAATGATAGGTCTTTTATAAGAATTAATAGGCAAAAATAAAACATATCGCATCATATCATCATACCATATAACAAGAGAAAGTGGAAGTTATAGGCTTTGAGCCAACTGGAGATAAATAAAAGAAAACCATAAGAATCTAATATAACCCAATCTGACTCACAATTTTTTTTATGGGTCGATCATAATTAAATTTAATCCCACATTACTAGCTCAAGTATTTACTGGCTTATTACTCTAATCTTAGAAAGCTAATAGCTTAGCAACAACTATATCAAAAAATTATTTAACTGTAGTACCTCTTTTTTCTGCACAAAAGAAATAAACTAAATTGAAGGATATCATACCATTTTGGATTAATCATTGCTCATTTGGAATTGGTATGTCCAAATTCTCTTCCTCTATAGCAGATTGCTGAAAATAAATTTGTATTCGAATCATTCTCTTCTCTCTTTGATTAGTCTCGAATCATTAGTCTTACCAGCGAGCACTTCCTCTATAGCAGATTGCTGAGTATAAAGCTTTAAACGAATACAAATTTGAAACTGAAATCTTACTTGTAACGTTTGAATGGTGGTTTTTGCGGTAGCATTTATTCAATCACTTCCACAAACGAGAATCTCCACTATATCTTTCGAGAGAGAACTTTGATAGTTGTCTAATATACGACCTCCGGCACTAAAGGCCGATTCTAAAGCCACAGTCGTGATCGGAATGCAAAGCACGTCACGTGCCAACTTGCTTAGAATAGAATACTTGCTGGAATTTTGATTCCACCACTTCAAAACATCAAAAGAATCATCATTTTCTACCAAATAATTGGGTTCTTCCAAATAGACCTCAAGGTCAAATTTGGATGGCTTTTCTACCCTCTTAGTCTTATGAAATGCATAAAAATCATCATCTATTGGTGCTCGCACGGTATGGGAAGCAAATGTTGCCGAATTTGAGGTGCTTGCGGCAAACTTAGTAGCAGCCTTAACCTTAGCCGCCATTTGCTCCTTTGAATACTTCTCAAACAGAACTTTAAGATTAGTGGTTACCTCTTCTTTTCGAGTAACAACATCATCCGGATTTGAATACAACCTTCCAAAACTGAATTCAACTGAGACCAATTTAATTTGGATACAACCTTCCAAAATTGAATTCAATCGCGATTCCAAGGGTGTAAAGTCGGTTTTGGCTTGGGGTGAAAAGACCAAAATGCTCCTGGTCCAATAATGTATTTACAAGATCCAAAATGAATAGTTATAGGCCCAAAAAGACCCAGAATGAATAGTTCAAGGCCCATAATAAATAGTTATTCGGCTTTGATCTGAGCCCAGTATGAATAGTACATGGGCCCAGAATAGCCCAGACTGAATAATATAAGGCCTAGAATGAATAGTATTAGACATGTGCTTTCTTAATTATATTCTAAATATAATTAAGGCCCAAATATACTATTTCATATATATAATTGTTCTTAACAATTATATTTCATTTGCGGTTGTAACAATAATTACACAACGTGTCATACACATTTGTAATTTTAATATGTTTAAGCCTATTATCTTTATGATATTTCTATATTAATTATAATATTTATAATTAATGTTTCGCCATCTTATTTATTAATTATAACTACTTATAATTAATAATAAAATTTTCTGATCAGGTTCCTATGTATGACCCGATAGGATCTGTGTTATGTTGGCAATAGAATTAAAAGTTGTTTTAATTTCTATAGATCATAGTTGACACCTAGCAGTGCACTGTGACATCCAATTACACAGATGATGTTGTCGGTTACATATCACGATTCTGCAGTAAACTTATTAATTTACTTGTGTTAATTTCATCGTCTCATAGCAACAGATTAGGTTCAGGGTAGGTATGTGTCATCCCTGCAATCCTAATCTTTTCTTGATCTTTGAATATATTATTTTATATGATTAATCTTTATTAATCATACCGTATACGTATAATCTTACTCCTATTAAGGGGCCCAGTGTTACTATCACTCATATAATAATACGAGGGATGATAGTACTTTTGGTGAGCATCTCTTCCTTCGCACAAGTCATGTGTACTAAAATGTCACCTTTATAACTATCTTTTACAGACATCATTTGATAACACTTACGAATACACATTTCTCATGTAGGAAAGACCACACCTCATATTGTAGAACTTAACACTGAAATGAAACCGTGAGTGACACAAACACATTACCATTTAACATCTTATTTAGGGTCAGTCAAATACTATGTTCTTAACATGTATCTATGTGATTAAATGACAACTCTTTGTCTATGGTCTGTGGAACTTAACCATCATTTAATCCATATACTAACTTTATAATGGCTAGTTAGTGTTCCTGTTAATTACCACGGTTAGTGACTATTTGGAGTATTTATCATCTATATTATGAAGTTTCACAATTTCAGACATGAACTTAAAATGATTCATAAAGGCAATAACTCATGGAACAAAATGATATACATTAATCATCTAATTCATGAACAAAGTACGAATTATGATTGACTGCTAGATTACTACCTAACAAATTAAATGGTTTGAATCTAAACTAAAAATTTAACTCAATTGAAATGAATTGATAAAGAAGGTTGGATCCAATTAGGGGTGTCAACGGGTACGGTAAAGGTCAGGTGGAAGCATTTTCATACCCATACCCATCACAAATTATTCTTACCGTACCCTACCCTTACCAGTTACAAATTGCCTTACTCATACCCTACCCTTACCCGTTACAAATTGCCTTACCCATACCTTACCATTTCCTGTTGTAGTTGTCCGATAACGAAACGTTAACGGGTAAATAACGGTTAATACTTGTATAATAATTATTTTTATTATCTATTAAATAAAACACTAAGACATATTTATTTGTCACATATATAATTATATTACTAATATGAAAATTAATTTCAACTAAATTATTTTTTTTATCAAAACACAAATTAAAAAATATAAATATCTTTGTTCTTTAATTAAAAAAATAAAAGCAAAATTTAACATCTTGCTTATAATAAAAGACATACAATTTCTCATCTTATCGACTTCAATAAAATTTTAATAAGTACATTACTAATTATTACTTAAAAGTTAAAACATTATTATATAGAATTTCATGTAAATCAATTTCACTCTCATGAAAAATCTATTCTGACAAAGATGAGAGCGCTCCATCAGTTTCTTCATAAGATGCATATGGTTAAAACTTTATTGAATTAAGTTAATTGGGCTTTTAAATTTTATTGGAAATTTGAAATTTACTAAAAAGCGTGGAATCTATTTAAGTGCTTTAATGGTGATTATATTGAACACAATTACATATATGGTCAATTGTTCAAATTAAAAAATTTAATTAATTTTATTTTTTAAGATCAAGAGTTGTTGGACTGTTAGAAATGGATAATAATTCAATGCTCATTAAGATACATAATATATATAAATTCGTTTATATAATTACCATCGAGTAATGGGTACAAAATAGGTTTTATCCATACTCTTACCCGTTTTGATAACAGAAAAAAATCTTACCCGTACTCATACCCAATAAGTTTACGAATTTTTTTTTCCCATATCCGTCTAATTGAATACGATACGAATTGAGTAAACGGATAAAAGGATGCCATTGACACGCCTAGATCCAATGCTCATCGTCTAATTTTTAATTTAACTAAAAGGAAAATGTAGCTTATTCTTGACATAGTTACTTTATATTCTTCAAAGTTCAAAATTACATATTGTTACCTTGGAATTTTCAAATATAATTTTTATATTTCAAAATATAAAAATTCTCACAATTATCCTTCAAAACATCAAGATTCACAGGCTTAGTACAAATGGCGTGTAGCTTACATCTTTACCGAGATACACAAGCTCACTTTAACCAAAAAACATCTTAAATATCATGTTTATCTTTCTAAAACATAAAAAAAAAATCTTAAATATTATCTTTCAAAATTTCCAAATTACATTGAATATAAAAGTTCTTCAATTATTTCTTGTTCTCGATTGTTTCTCCATCTCTCTTCATTAAAGTAATCAGTTAAAATAGAATTTGAAATATATAGTTATCAGATCCGTGTATTTGGAATGATAAAATTACAAATTCGTGTCCTATTTTACCGCTAGCTTACTGATACTAATTCATATATTATTTGTCTTCTTTCTTTTATTTAGTTCTTCTTATAGTATGCCTGTGGCAAGTTTGGTGACTTTCATCTTGTTACAATCGTATATGAAACATCTCAGTTGAAGCTGCTTTGGGTGGATTAGTTTAGTTCATATAATATATCAATATGCTGATTAATTTCTAGCAGCAATAGGCCATGGATCTTAACTTTCTAGTTATCTAATTGATTAATCACAAAAACAAGCACAGTAGTGATGCTACTATGCAAAACAAAATGTTTAAGGGTGTGCTCCAGAACAGTTGTGCGGAGATGGAAGAAAGGGAAGGGGATGGAAGGTGATCAAGTAGAGTTCACCTCAGCCACACTCCAATTTGGAGGTGAGAGATTTTGTTGAGTTTCTATATAGCATTCACCTCTGCTCTCCTTCTCTCCCTTTGTTTACCTCCGAATTTTTGAATTGTGGAGCAAGTGAACTCTCTGTGCAGGTTCGGTCACAGCCAAGTTCATCTTCTCTCCCCTCCCTTTTCTTTAATAATCGAGTTGTAGAGCACCCTAAAAAAATACCAACTTTTCAATACTGAAATACTGACATCATCCAATTTACAATCACCTGTATACTGTATGCAAAACCAAACTCAACTAAAAGTATAAAACCCTTGAAAACTAAACCAAGTAGACCTTTGAAAATATCATCTGACACATCAAACTCAACAGGCTCCTCTTTTGAGTTTAATAAGGAAAATTGAATAGCAAATCAAACCTACCACTACCAGTAGCTGATCCTATCAGTACCAATGTTTAATGTAGACAAGAAAACAAGTCCAAAATCAAGGTTTCCGGCCATTTTTATTAATATCCCAAAAAAAATAGATAATTTTAAAAATAATCTCATTTTTTTTTTATTAATGTCCTAACCGCTTAGAAGCAGAGCGGGCCAATATCAACACCAAACCGCCCACTTATATGGGCGGTCCACTTTTTTTTTTTTTTTTTTTAAGTTTTTTTTTTTTTTAAACATAATTTTTTTTTTGTATTGAAATATTAGAAATGTTGAATATATTTCTTTAAAAATAGATGGAATACAATATAATTTGATTTATTAGAAAGACTACAACAAATAATCCGGATCAATATTTTTCAGGCCGGATTTTTCGCGGCTGTAAGAAAAATTAATATATCTCTTTATGTGTTATTGGACAAAAATAAAAATGCTTAGATTCCGAGTTATTGATGCCGGTTCAAAAGTCACTTCTATGTAATCTAGAAAATATTATAATCCTTCTAGGACATTTAATTTATAAAAAGTTGTATCTATTTTGAGAATTCTTTTTGAATAACAATTATTAAATAACTTAAAGTTTTTATTTTTTTTCAAAAATAGATACAACTTTTTATAAATTAAATGTCCTAGAAGGATCATAATATTTTTTTCTAGATTACATAGAAGTGACTTTTGAACCGGCATCAATAACTCGGAATCTAAGCATTTTTATTTTTGTCCAATAACACATAAAGAGATATATTAATTTTTCTTACAGCCGCGAAAAATCCGGCCTGAAAAATATTGATCCGGGTTATTTGTTGCAGTCTTTCTAATAAATCAAATTATATTGTATTACATCTATTTTTAAAGAAATATATTCAACATTTCTAATATTTCAATAAAAAAATAAAAAAAAATTTTGTTTAAAAAAAAAACTCCAGACCGCCCAAGCCAAGGGCGGTTCTTTTTTTTTTTGAAGTTTTGTTTTTAAATATAAATTTTTTTATTTTTTTATTTTTTGTATTGAAATATTAGAAATGTTGAATGTATTTTTTTAAAAATAGATGTAATATAATATAATTTGATTTATTAGAAAGGCTGCAACAAATAACCCGGATCAATATTTTTCAGGCCGGATTTTTTGCAGCTGTAAGAAAAATTAATATATCTATTTATGTGTTATTGGACAAAAATAAAAATGCTTAGATTCCGAGTTATTGATCCCGGTTCAAAAGTCACTTATATGTAATCTAGAAAATATTATGATCCTTCTAGGACATTTAATTTATAAAAAGTTGTATCTATTTTGAGAATTCTTTTTGAATAACAATTATTAAATAACTTAAAGTTTTTATTTTTTTTTCAAAAATAGATACAACTTTTTATAAATTAAATGTCCTAGAAGGATTATAATATTTTCTAGATTACATAGAAGTGACTTTTGAACCGACATCAATAACTCGGAATCTAAGCATTTTTATTTTTGTCCAATAACACATAAAGAGATATTAATTTTTCTTACAGCCGCGAAAAATCCGGCCTAAAAAATATTAATCCGGGTTATTTGTTGTAGTCTTTCTAATAAATCAAATTATATTGTATTCCATCTATTTTTAAAGAAATATATTCAACATTTCTAATATTTCAATACAAAAAAAAAATTCTGTTTAAAAAAAAAAAAAAAAGTGGACCACCCACTATATGGGCGGTTTGGTGTTGATATTGGTCCGCTCCGCTTCCAAGCGGTTAGAGCATTAATAAAAAAAAAAAAAACAAGGTTATTTTTAAAATTATCTATTTTTTTTGAAATATTAATAAAAATGGCCGCAAGGTTTCTATATGCAAATAGCATCAGTTTTGTCAATCAACTTTGGGAGAGTTCTCTCAAAAAGCTTGCTGCAATTCACAACAAACCATCCAATATCAAGTTGATCCAGATTATCAATTGTTCAATGTCACAGGAAACTAATCTATAATTTGTCTTCTTCTTCGTCCATCTCTTCTCCTCCTTATTTCTCTTTTCCTTCCTTTCCCTCCATCTCTTCTTCTCATTGCTCTACATCTCCTTCTTTCTCCTCTTCTTCTCCTAAGCCTGCTTCACCTTCTACCACATCATCACCACCACCACCAACACCAACACCAACACCAACACCACCACCACCAGCCTCTTCATCATCATCACCACCACCACCATCATCATCATCTGTTGTTTCCGTCACATGCCGCATGGACCCATGCAACAGCTCCTCTACTTCATCTAGAGATTCATAAATGTGCCCCTGCTTGCTCTCAACCAACTGACAATTTTCATGTTCACATACTATCTTCCTCAACTTCTTCTTAAATTCATCAGATAAATCCTACAAAAAAATTTAATAATAGTAAGAATGATTAATAATAGTGATGGAACAAGAACAACACAGACAAAAGAAAAAAAAAAATAGGGTCAGAGGGTGGCATACAACGGCAACGGTTATGACAAAGAAAATGGACAAAGAGATACATCTCACAATATCCCAATCCCCCTAAATTATTTCATCACAATGACTCACAAATAGATTCAAGATAACTTGGTAACAAAACTACCTAAAATAACAATTTTAGATCAAATTTAATAAAAGAAGATAAAGTTAGACAAATGTATTAATGACTAAGGTAACTACTAATTTGAATCCTTGGTTAATGACATTATTATTCAAGATTTTTGAGAGTAATAGGCACCAAAATAGCTTGAAAAGTTTTACTCAATTTAGCATAATCAATAAGACGACTCAACCAGACCTAAAATAAACTATAAGTTAAGAAAAGTATTCCCGAGTAACATAACTAATTTGAACTCTTGATCAATGACATTATTCATTAGGCTTATTTTTCAAGACAAGCAAAAAAAGCTCACAATTCATTATAGCCATACAAATCTTGATCTGAAAAGTTGAACTCAATAGGCTTATTTAATAAGCCAACTAACCAAATCTTAACTCAATTTGCAGGATAAACTTCATCAAAGAAACAACCTAATAGGAATATGGTGTTTCATTTTATTCTAGAGAGATTTTGTTTCCTAAATAAAATAACAAAAGAGAAAAAATAAAAGAATATGTGCAAAAAAAATCTGGTATAAACAGCTAGGCCCAGATTTTGGTGTAAAAGATAAGTACCTTGCAACAGTAAAAGGTCAAGTTCTCCAAAATTGGTGAATGTTGGACGAGACATTCTATCATATCCATCGAATAAATCAGACAACCATCAAAATTCTCAAAATGTACAGCCTTCAGATTCTCAAAGTACGGACAGTTATTGAGAGCATGTTTTAGCATACCCTTCATATAAAGTAAGAGAACCAAAATTAAATAAAGAAACAAATAAATAAAACAACAGTTATCTAGGAGAACATTTTTAAATGATAAAAGCACTCAGTATAAATTTGTAAAGTGATTACCACAGCTTCTGATCCATGAAGAACTACATCAAGGTTTGTCACTCTCGAAAGGTTGTTCAGGATCTTGGCCTCGCTATTATAGAATTGTGTCACACGTTGAACATGCTCAGTAAAAAAGCAAACAGATGCTTTAACTAACGATGACATGTTTTCAAAAACAAACTCTGCAGTATCAGAGGACATAATGGTGACTTTCAAATACTGGAGACTTGGAATGGAAACCCGAATCTCCTCAAGGATACAACAACCATTAAGAACTAAACTCTTAAGATTGCCACAATAAATCTGAGAAAAGTTCAATCCACAAGCATACAGCTCCAACTCTTCAAGCTTGGGACAACCCAGTAGAAGCTTGCTCATGAAATCAGCTGTGATTGTAAAATAACCTAGGTTTAATCTTTTCAGACTCGGAAGATTAACCAACTGTGGTTCTAGGACTTCAAGAAAATATTCTTGGTCAACTTGTAGTTTCATCTCCTCTAGAGATGAACATGTAAAAGCCATATCAGGCACGTCTACATAGGCATCACTAGGTTGCACATATATAGATAGCACCCGAGGGCTCTGCAGTAGAACAAGACTAATCCACCTTCTCACAGGATGATCATGATCTTGATACTCTTTAATTTGATACTTCCAAACCAGCGTGAACCTATCTATCTGTTGACCTCGTCGTGAGGCTAACACAGCATCAATTAACCTCACAAAGTTCTCATGGCATTCTGAGTGTTCATTGATTAATAAAGTTCCGTGTTTCAGACGCCAAAATTCAGAAAAATCATATTCAAGGACTGGCACCGAGGCCCACACTTTATTCCATCGCTTTGAAAGCACCGACGTTTGTACTGCCTGCTCAGTAGGCAGGTAAGAAAGGATGTGAACTAGATATGTGTCATTCAAAGCACTTATCCGATCGTTGCCACTCATCTTGCTGCCTAAATAGAAAATCTTTAATTCCTTCAAAAAAATCATTTTGTCAAAACCCTTCAAAGAACCATTCTTGTATTAGGTGCACATAGATCAAACAAGACGACCAGTAATTAAAGAGAGTTTTTTGTACCTCTTTTTTTTTTTGACAAAAGTGGGGGTTACCCCACCACTTTCATTATGAAACTAATGTTTTAGTTACAAAAGGGGTTGGTACAGAGACCGTACCAACATGCCTTGAACATTCAAAAGCAGATAATATCTAAGGAATTAGACCATGCACACAAGCATAAGTCATCAGTTCTAGAAATAGTAAAAGCTAAAACATGAAAGCTGCAAGTTTCCTTAGAGGTTACAGTTAGAGACAAAATTGGTTACAACCATAGAAATACGAAAGATCAGCCACAACATTTGGAGCACACCATATTTCTGTCAGACTGAGACGCAGAATCAAAAGTTATCTATACCTTAAAACGCCTGAGACACGGTAGATCGTTGCAAAGAATCGAGCCCCTCAATTTAAGTTGCTAGCGTTTGGGTCTTTTGGCGTTGAGAACTACACGATGTTTCAAAGACTCAAGCACCTCGCTCCTTCAATTTGCTAGGGTTAGAATCTTTTGGCGAAGCAATACTACTATAGCGGTGCTAGTGTTTCGATGTAATTTTGGGAGCAAATCTTGAGAAGTGAGCGAGGTGAGAAGTGAGGAGTGAGAAGAGACGGGTTCTATAGACGAGTGAAGGCATTAAATTGATGACCGGGAAGAAATGCAAAGATTGTGAGCTTAAGTAATTTTTTGAAAGGACTCAATTTAATTGGGCTGTAATTTATCATTTACCACGGTCTTTATCTAGAATTTCAGGCCGCCTGGTCGAAGGGAGTCCATTAACTCAAAAGAGCATCTTTTGAGTTTAATTCATCTCAGCCGTCTGATATGGCTGATCAGGATCGGAGCCTAACGCACAGGGCCCTTTGAAATTAGTGCGGATCACAGTCGGACGGTCCAGATATATTAATGCCAGTTCCATTAATGCAGATGGTACGGATTCGGTTTTAAGGTGGGTCCTATAAAGGTGGAAGCCAATCTACTCCTTTTCTAGGGAAAAGGATCCTCGTATTCTTTAATTCGAACAGTTCAAAATCAATCAAATAGCGTTAATTACATTTTTCTTTTATATCAATAGAATCAAACGGCTTCAATTACATTTTTCTTTTATATCAATAGATTATATTGATATAAAAGAAAAATGTAATTGAAGCCGTTTGATCAATTTTGAACGGTTAGGATTGGAGAATATGAGGGTTCTCATTTTCTCAAGAAAAGGAGTAGAGTTCATTCCCTATTTAGGCCACTTCTTTGTTTGTGAAATTGCAGGTTTATAATCCATGGTGGCACCTTTGATCAAGTTTTTTCCGAATAAGGTTAACCTACTCCTCCATGAGACTCTTACTCTCTGCTACCACGGAAGGGAAAAGGGAGGGATCAGCGCTGATTTCACTCCCTCTATACTCCAATTTGGGAATGACAAATCTCAGAGCTTTTGTACAACAAACTCAACTTCTCTCCCCTCCGCTCCCCTTCGTTTTCTCTTCGATTTTTCTCACAAGAGAATAGTTTGGTCAAATCCGGACTGCTAGGATTTCACCTCCACTCCCTTCCCTTTCCTTTAATGAACAATATTTCACATTGTGTGGAGCATAGCCTAAAATTCTCACTCAATTTCTCTTAGAGTGTGCTCCAAAAATTTAAGTAAAGGGGGAGAGGAGGGAAGGGGGTGGAAGGGAAGTGAATGGTAAGGCACGGGGTAACTTATAGGCACTTGCTCCAATGAAAAGTACATAGGGAAAGAAGATTAAGAAATAATTTGTTGTTTTAACTTATATTTTATATTTTATGTAAATATGTCTATTTTGCCCTCACCTCTTTAAAGTTTTTTCACATAGCATTATATGACCTACAAAATAATATTAAACCATAATTGAATTATGTCAAAGCTTGACACAAATACTTCATATGAGGTAAGCGATGAATTACTCCAGGTATTACATTTCAAAAATTTGGATAACTTTTCAGATTCATACAATTCTCAAGAATAACATCAGAATCAGGAATGGAAAGCAACTATGCAAGAAGAACTTAAGCTCTCGACAAAAACAAGATGTGGGAGATAGTGTCATTACCAGTAGGAAAGAAAAGGCAGTTGGGTCTTCACAGTGAAGTAGAGCCTAGAAAGGTGCATTAAGCTCTACAAAGCACTGTTAGTAGTGAAGGGGTATAGTCAGACGTATTGCACTAACTATGATGAGACCTTTGCACCAGTGGCGAAGATGAGCACAGTAAGGACGCTGGTTTCTCTGGCAGTGAATGGCGGATGGAAGCTACACCAACTCGACATGAAAAATACATTTCTTCATGGAAGGGGTATAGTCAGACGTATTGCTGGAGGAGGTGTAATGCCTACATGAAAAATGCATTTCTTCATAGAGATACCACCAAATTTTGGCACAAACCAGACAGTCGACAAGGCGTGCAGTCTTAGAAAGTAACTTAATGGGTTGAAGCAATCTCCTCGAGCCTGGTTTGATAGGTTTAGAATGGCTATAGTAGGGATGGGATATCAGCAGATCAATGCAAACCATACAATATTCTTTCGGCAACAAGGAGGTCACACTATGATGCTTGTTATGTATGTTGATGATATGATTATCACGGGTGATGATGAGAGAGAGATTGCTCAATTAAAGGAAAAATTGGGAAAATAATTTAAGGTCAAAGACCTAGGCTTGCTTCGATACTTTTTTGGGATTGAGGTAGTTCGTGGAGCAGAGGGGATAGTCATATCTCAGAGAAAGTATGCACTAGATCTTTTCACAGAAACAGGCATGTTGGGATGCAAGCCTGCAGTTTTTCTAATTGATAAGAAGTTCAAGTTGAGTGCAGAGGCAAGAGAGTCAGTTGATCGTGAGAGGTACCAAAGATTGGTAGGTAGACTGATCTATCTAAGTCATACTCGTCCCAACATCTCATTTGCAATGAGCGTTGTGAGCCGCTATATGCATGATCCAAGGAAGAGTTATATGGACGCAGTGTATCAAAATCTAAGGTACCTAAAGAGTGCACCAGGAAAGGGGTTGATCTCCAGAAAGAATAGTCATTTAGGCATTGAGGGCTATTGTGATTCTGACTGAGCTAGTTGTGTCAGTGATAGAAGGTCCACATCAAGATATTGCATGTTCATAAGAGGCAACTTAGTCTCTTCGAAAAGCAAGCAGCAGTCGGTAGTAGCGAGGTTGACAGCAGAGGCAGAGTATAGGGGGTCATGGCCTTAGGAGTTGCTGAGATATTGTGGCTAAGAGCTCTATTGGTAAAACTGAAGATGGACCACGAATCTCAAATAAAGTTGTGGTCCGATAACAAGTCAGTAATCAGCATTGTCAACAATACGATGCAGCACGACATAACCAAACAACATGTTGAGATTGATAGGTTCTTCATCAAGGAGAAGTTGAATAATGGACTACTAGAGCTAAGTCATGTTGCTACTAAAAAGCGACTGATTGCCTCACTAAGGAACTTAGCTTATTGGGTCTATTTAGATTGTGTGACAAGATGAGCTTAGTGGAGGATATCTTTCGTCTATCTTGAGAGGAAGTGTTGAGATTTATATCTTTGTTTAGGGACCTATTGGTAATTAGGAAATATAAAGAAGTCTAAGAATTTGTCTGTAAGAATGTAAGCTCTGTATAAATTCAAGAGGTCAATCAATAAAGTATTTTTTTTGGCTGAAATTCTCTATTCCAGTTGCCAAAAACAAAATCTCTGAGAATATTCGTGTCTAGTTTATTTTCTCCCCTATGAAAAACTTCAAAATCAACATAAGTTTTGAGCCCCATCTTTGTCTAAGCATTCCATTTCTAAGCTCTGATTGTTTACGAACCAAACGCTTCAATTTAAATGTTCTTAATTGTACTACAAAATAAAATAAACCCTA
Organism: Carex pumila; assembly: GCA_033356055.1. Lineage (NCBI taxonomy): Eukaryota > Viridiplantae > Streptophyta > Magnoliopsida > Poales > Cyperaceae > Carex > Carex pumila. The sequence continues at coordinate 60,585 of JARJHM010000362.1, forward strand.
CTACCTACTAATTCAGCTATGTATTTATTAATTTGTTCTATAACTGTAATCCGACTGAACAGCATACCAGTATCAGGAATATATCATTAGATAAGAAATTCACAGGGACTTATAAATCCTTCTATGTCAATCAAGGAATCACCTCTAACAGAGAAGTGGACGAGAGAAATAAAACATAAAAAAATGGGCTATACTACTATAGTGTTCCCCATTTAGCAAATACAGAAACTGTTTTGCATTAATTAAAACTTCTCGTGACACACACATTCATCATCTGACGAATTGATTGTTATATTAGTAGGAGAAGCGAAAATTAGCAGATGCAATTTGTCTCAGAAGCTTTCATACAGTGCGTAATGTCAATACTGTATATTTATTAGTTTTATCTATAGAATATATTTTGAGATATGGTTTACTTCCTAGATTATAGGGGTTATAATAAATGAGATTTACTTCCTAGATTATATAGGCTAGATTATAGGGACTATAATAAATGAGATTTAATGTACAGATTGTATAGGAGATCTATAAAAGAATGGTCTGAACCTCATATTGGGCAGACAAGTTATTCTAATATCGTCTCTCTTGAAATATTCTCTAAGTTGTCATGGTATCAGAGCTTTGGTAGTTTCTTAGTAATCCTTCTTGGTTTTAGTTATCAAGACTTGAAACATTCTCAAGTCTTCTTGATTCTATTAGTTATCACTTTTTTGTCCTCTCCTAGTAGATGGAGTTTTCTTAGAAGAGTGCCATCATTCATGTTTGTCTGAATGGTAAAAACTATCCGTTATGGGAGTTTAATCTTTGTTGTTTCATTCAAGGGCAAGAGTTGTGGGGCTATGTAGATGGGTCTGAAAAGAAACCTGGTGTTAGCGATAAAGTGGGGTTAAAGAAGTGGTCTAATGAAAATTCTAAGGTCATGAGTTGGATTTTAGGATCTATTGAACCACAGATTGCTATTAATCTGAGGCCATACAAAACAGCAACCAAAATGTGGAAGTATCTTGAAACTATCTATCACCAAAACAGTGATGCACGCAAATTTCAATTAGATATGGAAATCCATGAATTTTCTCAAGGTGAAAGAACCATCCAGGAATATTACTCTAGTTTTATGTCTCTTTGGCTTGAGTACAATTCAATTCTGTACTCTAATGTTCCTCCAACAGCTTTAACCACTGTTCAAGAATTGCAAGAGAAAAACATGAGGGATCAATTTCTCATGAAACTTAGATCTGAATTTGAGCCGATCCGTCGGCAACTCATGGCGAGATCTCCAATTCCTTCCTTAAGTGAGTGCTTTCAAGAGCTTACATATGAAGAAATGCGTATGAGAACTCGGTCCAGTTTTGAAGAACAGAAGATGGCAGTAGATCCATCAAATGTGGCCTTTTTAGCTCGAGAAAAGCATAATTCTCGGGTCATGAACAACATCCAGTGCTTCTCATGCAAGGAGTATGGTCATATTGCTAAAGATTGCAAGAAGAAATTCTGCAATTATTGTAAGAAGGATGGTCATATAATTTTTGAATGTCGTCGCCGACCCAAGAAGATGCACACTGCTTTGCAAGCCGTTGCGGTGGAGAACTCATCAGTTCAGTCTTCCACAACCACACAGCCCATGCCCACACAAACAGCCATTACTGCTGAAGCAATTCAGCAGATGATTCAATCAGCATTGTCAGCCATGGAGCTGTCAGGTAACCTCTCTTCAAAATGGTATTTTGATTCAGGAGCTTCAAATCACATGTCTGGAACTTCAAAAGGTTTCATTTCTTTATCTCCATACCATGGTTCTGGCCAAATTACTACAGCAGATGGAACAAATTTGCCCATTTCTGGTATTGGTGCTGTTTCGGCGAACAATAAAAGATTAGAATGTCTACAAACATAATTTCTGTTGGCCAGCTTGTTGAGAATAATTGCAATGTGTATTTCACACCTTTTGGATGTATGATACAGGAGCAGGCAACTGGGAGGATAATCGGGAAGGGGCATAAAACTGGTCGTCTTTTTTCTGTTGAGATTGCACAAGATCCTTCTAATTTCTCTGGCTTTGCATTTTCTACATCTCAAAATATAGATCATTGGACATTGTGGCATCGTAGACTAGGTCATTTAAATTCTGATAGTTTGTCTTTCATGTTTAAGAAAGGTTTATTTTCTCATAAAAGTGTCAGTCCAAATGTATGTTCTATTTGTTGCTTAGGTAAAAGTAAAATTCTTCCTTTTCCTTCTAGAACCAATCAAACCACAAGGCCTTTTGAGCTAGTCCATTCAAATGTGTGGGGTGCTTCGCCTGTTGTTTCAAGTACTGGATTTAATTACTTTGTTACTTTTATTGACGATTTTACTAGATTTACATGGGTGTATCTTTTGAGAAATAAATCAGAAGTTTTTCAATTCTTCAAATACTTTGTCAATATGATTGAAAATCAATTTGAGCGTTCACTAAAAACTTTACGATCTGATGGTGGTGGAGAATATATTTCCAATAATTTCCAACAATATCTTTTAGAAAAGGATATTTTCCATGAAAAGTCTTGTCCTGCTACTCCACAACAAAATGGGGTGGCGGAACGGAAAAATAGACACATACTAGACACTGTTAGAACACTTCTTTTAGAAGGGGCTGTTCCACCTACTATTTGGGATGAGGCTGTTCGCACCTCGGTTTTTCTAATCAATCGTCAAGTTTCAAAAAATTTGCAAAATCAATCTCCTTATTTCTTGTTGTATAACAGGCACCTTAGTTATGATATGTTGCACACTTTTGGTTGTATTTGTTATGTTCATCTTCCTCCAAACGAACGTACAAAGCTTACTAAACAATCTACTGAATGTGTCTTTCTAGGCTATGCAATAGGACAAAAAGGGTTTCGTTGTTATGATCCCAAGGCTCGGAGAGTTCGAATTTCTAGAAATGTTATATTTAGAGAGTCCATTTTCTATTATCAGCATTGCTCCATTCTGTTACCAACTGTCTCTAAGTCCGTGTTACCTCTTTTTCAAATTTCACATGCATCTTGTGATACTCAAGTGTCAAATCGATTTAAACCTGGTTTTGTGTACACAAGACGGAAAAAGATGATTGATTATATGCCTCAACCTGAAGACTCTTCTCTTAACCTAGTTCCTAATCATGACATACCAACTGTGGGAGACTCGAGTGATACGGGTCTACGTCGATCAACGCGGCTGACCCAACCTCCACCAAGATATGGCTTTCTAGCAAGTTCTCAACCTTGTGATGTTCCTGGTTCGTATCAGCAAGCTCTACAACATGATTGTTGGAAGATTGCCCTGAAAGAGGAGTTGGATGCATTGCATGAAAACAACACATGGGAGCTAGTTACATGTCCTACTGATGTTAAACCCATTGGTTGTAAATGGGTGTTTTCAGTCAAATTGAAACCGGATGGGTCTCTAGATCGGTATAAGGCTAGGTTGGTTGCTCTTGGTAACAAGCAGAAGTATGGTATTGATTATCTCTAAACCTTTGCACCAGTGGCAAAGATGACCACTGTGCGGGTTGCTTTGGCTCTTGCTGCAGCTCGAAACTGGTCTATAGTACAAATGGATGTGAAAAACGCTTTTCTTCATGGTGAGTTGAAAGAAACAGTCTACATGAAGCCTCCTTCAGGTTTGATCCTTGACTCACATAGCAAGGTGTGCAAGCTCAATCGGTCTTTATATGGACTAAAACAGGCACCACGTGAATGGTGTTTTACTTTCAAATCCATTGTTCTCTCTGCTGGTCTCTGTCAGAGCAAGTCTGATCCGTCATTATTTCTCTCTAATACTTCTCATGGTTTTGCTCTAACTCTTGTTTATGTAGATGATATTCTCATAACTGGAAACGATGTGCATAGCATTACCAAACTGCAAGCAGCCTTAGAAGCTACATTTCACATGAAAAATCTTGGGGAGGTTCAGTATTTTCTTGGCCTTGAAGTTCACCACACAGACAAGGGTATTTTTGTCAACCAACACAAGTATCTCAATGAGTTGGTAGACATGGCTAATCTCAGTAAGTCTAACCCAGTAACCACACCTATGGAGATAAATCTTAAACTTAGCAAGAATGATGGTGCACCACTAGCTGACCCTACTTTGTACCGAAGCCTTGTTGGCAGTTTGGTATACCTCACAATTACCCGTCCTGATATTTCTTTTGCAGTGAACATTGTAAGTCAATTCATGACCGATCCACGACATTTGCATCTTGCTGCGGTTCATCGCATTATTCGTTACCTCAAAGGTACTCCTGAGAGAGGTCTGTTTTTCCCTTCCGATTGTTCCTTGCAACTTTCAGCATATACTGATGCTGATTGGGCTGGCTGCCCAGACACAAGAAGGTCAACCACTGGGTGGTGTGTTTTCCTTGGGAATGCTCTCATTTCTTGGAAATGCAAGAAACAAGACCGAGTCTCTAAGTCTTCAACTGAAGCAGAGTATAGAGCTATGTCATCAGCATGCTCTGAAGTTGTTTGGCTACAAAGACTCTTGGCTGAACTTGGAGTTGCACAAAAGGCACCAACATCCTTGTATGCAGATAACATGAGTGCTATTCACATATCGGTTAATCCGGTATTTCATGAGCGTACTAAGCACATAGAGGTTGATTGTCACTACATTAGAGATGTAGTAGATCGGAAACTCATATCACTTCCTCATGTGTCTTTGCTCTACAAATTGCTGATATCTTCACGAAGGCACTTGCTAGTAATCGGCATGAGTTTCTTGTCAGCAAATTGATGCTGGTCAACTCACCATCATCAATTTGAGGGGGGATGTCAATACTGTATATTTATTAGTTTTATCTATAGAATATATTTTGAGATATGATTTACTTCCTAGATTATAGGGATTATAATAAATGAGATTGACTTCCTAGATTATATAGGCTAGATTATAGGGATTATAATAAATGAGATTTAATGTACAGATTGTATAGGAGATCTATAAAAGAATGGTCTGAACCTCATATTGGGCAGACAAGTTATTCTAATATCGTCTCTCTTGAAATATTCTCTAAGTTGTCACGTAATACTTGAATGGAGAGCAGCAACAAGAAAAAATGATTGGAGATTAATAAACAACAATAGTTGTGCTGTACATTAATGGATTCTGAACCGTTCAACATTGTCACTAGATGAATATATACTTGTAAACTAAATTTAACATTTTATGAATTTTTTATTAGTTTTTTAGATGGGTAGAAAATCACTTGATCTGAACCATCCAAAAACATTGATTTTCTTCTCATATAAAAAATAGTAAAAAAATATTTAAAAAATATAAATTTTAGATTACAAGTACATATTCATATAGAGACCATGTTGAATGGTCCATATCAACCATTAGGATTTTGAAGGTAAAAATATTGATCCATAGTATGGACCACTCCGTGCTATGCGTAGTACCATAGCCTCACTCATTCAGAAATTATTTGTCATCTTTCTTTTATTTAGTTCCTCTTATAGTATGCCTGTGGCAAGTTTGGAGACTTTCATTTGTTGCAATCATAGTCACACGATTCGCGAATAATTTATTTTTTTGGTGATGCCAAACCAAACGTCAAATTATCAAGTTGACCGAACTTTGACTGAATTAAACCCGAATAATTCGTAAATTTTATGAATTTTTCACGAACTTTACGAATTATTCGTGAATTTTTTCACATAACTTTTTGTTTTTTTGCTCTTTTGCAGGACTGAGATCTCTGATCCAGATAATTCTAAACCATGCTCGAATTATACCCGAATTTTTTACCTCACCGAACCAAACCCAAATAATTTATTTGTCACTATGGTTGTAATCATGTATGAAACATCTCAGTTGAAGCTGCTTTGAGAGGATTAGTTCATGATATAATATATCATATGCTGATTACTTTCTAGTTTCTAGCAGCAACAGGCCATGGGTCATAACTTATTACTTATCAAGTTGTTTAATCACGAAAACAAGCACAGTAGTAATGCTACTACGCAAAACAAAATGTTAAAGGAATACCAACTTTTCAATACTGAAATACTGACATCATCCAATTTACAATCACGTGTACACTGTATGCAAAAGCAAACTCCACTAAAAGTATAGAACCCTTGAAAACTAGACCAACCTCCAAACTTTCAAACGACAATATAAAAGGTAATCCAGTTTTGCAGAACATCGACACTCAGACAACCGGGCACAGGGAACACAATTGATTTCTGGGAAGACCTATTGGAACATATGCAAATCAAATTGGATATAAACTGAACCAAGCAACACAGATACCGGCAATGTTCAGAGAAGACCTATCAGAACAGGCACAAGAACAGAAACAGGAGCTAATACAACTAATACGGGATATCTCAACACGGCCGGATAGAAAAGATGGGGCAAGTGGTACTGGACGGCAGATGGCCAGCTCTCAGTCAAAACAGCATATTATGCTTTAAAAGACATGCCGGGAATAAAAAACAGGAGGCACAGGATATGAAAATTAAGAGCTCCACCAAGATTCAAAGTGTTTGCTTGGATCATGATTCAAAACAGGATACAGACTTTGGATAATATAGCAAAAAGAGGAGTTTGCGTGGTCAACAGATGTGTGATGTGCGAGAGGAAGCTAGAAACGGTTAGACACCTATTTCAGGATTGCTCATGAGTCAAGGTATTATACTCAAAAATCAAGGACCACTTGCAAATTGGGACACCTACAATTGCGGCACTCACAGGCAGACACAACAGTAATAGTCAAAGATCGGGATTACTGATAACAATGTTCATATGGTGGAGGGAGCGATGTGGCCGAATATTTGCAGAGGCATATCACACAATTCAGGAATTAATTGAACAGATACTGCTACAGAGCAGATATAGTGCAATGGAACAAACGTAGCAATCAAACACAGCCTAAATCAGAAAAATCAGAAGCCACAGCAAAATTCAAAGGTGAAGCAACAGGTCACATGCATTATATAAAGAAAATCAGGGATCAAATTGCATAATTTGCTAAGGAGAAATACTGACAAGATATGGCAATGGCTTTGAGGGTACCAGCAGCCAGTGTACTGACGGAAGAAATTTTTATTTTTATTTTTTAATTTTTAATTCTTTTTTTTTTTAGTTTTTCTTTTAAAAACGGTTTCATTATGTTTTATATTTAATGCTTTCGTATTTCCAGTTTTACTTATTTGTAGCTCAACTGTTATGAGCTCAATTGCTTTTTATTTTGGTGGTTACCATTCTTGTGTAATGGATCCTTTCTCTTAATATAAATGTGGGCAAAACCCTCATTTTTACTCAAAAAAAACCAACCTCCAAACATAGTAGACCTTTGAAATGTCATCTGACACATCAAACTCAACAGGCTCCTCTTTTGAGTTCAATAAGAAGCACAATTGAATAGCAAAACAAACCTACCAGTAGCTGATCCTATCCGTACCAATGTTTAATCTGGACAGGAAAAAGTAGTCCAAAATCAAGGTTCTGTATGCAAATAGCACAAGTTTGTCAATCAACTTTGTGAGAGTTCTCTCAAAAAGCTTACCACAATTCATAACAAACCGTCCAATATCAAGTTGATCTAGATTATGAATTGTTCAATGTCACAGGAAACTAATCTATAAATTGTCTTCTTCTTCGTCCATCTCTTCTCCATAGTATTTTTCTTTTCCTCTATCTTCTCCTCATTGTTCTACATCCTTCTTCCTCCTCTTCTTCTGCTAAGCCTGCTTCACCTTCTCCTCCCACATCATCACCACCACCATCAACACCGCCATCACCATCATCATCGTCATCATTGTCGTCATCGTCCTCATCATCATCATCTGTTGTTTCCACCAGATGCAGAACGTACCGCAACAGCTCCTTTATTTCATCTAGAGATTCATAAACGTGCCCCTGCTTGCTCTCAACCAACTGACAATTTCTAGGTTCACATACTACCTTCCTCAACTTTTTCTTACATTCATCAGATAAATCCTACAAAAAAAAATAATAGTAGTAATAATGATTAAATAATGACGGAACAAGAACAACACAGACAAAAAAAAAAAAAAAAAAATAGGGTTAGAGGGTGGCATAGAACAGCAACGGTTATGACAAAGAAAGAAAATGGACAAAGAGAAACATCTCACAATATCCTAATCCCACTATATTATTTCATCACAATGACTCGCAAATAGATTCAAGAGAACTTGGTAACAAAACTACCTAAAATAACAATTTTAGATCAAATTAAATAAAATATAAAATAAGTTAAACAAATGTATTAATGACTAACTACTAATAATCCTTGGTTAATGACATTATTATTCAAGATTATTTTTCAAGAGAAGTATGCACCAAAATAGCTCGCAATTGTTTCCTGACCAGACCAATCTTACCTGAAAAGTTGTACTCAATTTAGGCTAATCAATAAGCCGACTCAACAAAACATAAAATAAACAATAAGTTAAGAAAAGTAGATAAGGTCAAACTAATAGGAATATGATCTTTCATTTTTCCTAGTGAGATTTTGTTTCCTAAATAAAATAATAAAGGAGCCAAAATAATATGTGCAAAAAATCTGGTATAAATTGGAGTAAAAGATAAGTACCTTGCAACAGTAAAAGGTGAAATTCTCCAAAATTGGTGAATGTTGGACGAGACGATCTATCATATCCATGGAATCAATCAGATCACCATCAAAAGTCTCGAAATGTATGGCCTTCAGATTCTCAAAGTACGGACAATTATTGAGAGCATGTTTTAGCATACCCTTCATATAAAGTAAAAGAACCAAAATTAAATAAAGAAAAAAATAGATAAAACAACAATTATCTAGGAGAACATTTTTAAATCATAAAGGCACTCCGTACAAATTTGTAAAGTGATTACCGCAGCTTGTGGTCCATGAAGAACTACATCAAGGTTTGCCACTCTCGAAAGTTCATTCAGGATCTTGGCCTCGCTATTATAGAATTGTGTCACAAATTGAACATCAGTAAAAAAGCAAACAGATGCTCTAACTAACGATGACATGTTTTCGAAAACAAACTCTGTAGTATCGGAGGACATAATGGTAACTTTCAAATACTGGAGACTTGGAATGGAAACCCGAATCTCCTTAAGGGTCGAACAACCATCAAGAACTAAACTCTTAAGGTTGCCACAATAAATCTGAGGAAGGTACAATCTGCAAGCAAACAGCTCCAACTCTTCAAGCTTGGGACAACCCAGTAGAAGCTTGCTCATGAAATCAGCTTTGATTGTAAAACAACCTAGATTTAATATTTTCAGACTCGGAAGATTAACCGACTCTGGTTCTAGGGTTTCAAACCAATAGTCTTGGTCAACTTGTAGCTTCATCTCCTCTAGAGATAAACATGTAAAAGCCACATCAGGCACGTCTACAATGGAAACACTAGGTTGCACATATATAGACAACACCCGAGGGCTCAGCAGTAGAACGAGGGTAATCCACCTACTCACAGGATGATCATGATTATCATACTGTTTAACTTGATCCTTCCAGACCAGTGTGAACCTATCTATGTTTTGACCATGTCGTGAGGCTAACACATCATCAATTAACGTCACAAAGTTCTCGTGGCATTCTGAGTGTTCATTGATTAATAAAGTTCCGTGTTTCAGACGCCAAAATTCAGAAAAATCATAATCGAGGACCAACACCGAGGCCCACACCTTCTTCCATCGCTTTGAAAGCACCGATGTCCGTACTGCCTGTTCAGTTGGCAGGTAAGAAAGGATGTGATCTAGATATGTGTCATGCAAATCACTTATCCGATCATTGCCACTCATCTTGCTGCTTCAATAGAAACTCTTTAATCCCTTCAAAACAATCATTTTGTCAAAACCCTTCAAAGAATCATTCTTGTATTAGGTGCAAATAGATCAAACAAGACAACCAGTAATTAAAGATAGAGTTATCTATACCTTAAAACGCCTGAGACACGGTAGATCGCTGCAAAGAATCGAGCCCCTCAATTGAGAACTACACGATGTTTCAAGGACTCCAGCACCTCGCTCCTTCAATTTGCCAGATTTAGGATCTTATGGCTAAGCAATACTAGTGTAGCGGTGCTAGTGTTTCCAAGTAATTTTGGGAGTAAATCTTCTGATCAGAAATGGGGGAAGTGGAAGGCAGAGGACTTGAGGTTAGAGAAGGGAGAAGTGAGAAGAGACGGGTTCTATAGACGAGTGAGAGCATTAAATGATGACCGGGAAGAAATTAAAAGATTGTGGGCTTAAAGTAATTTTTTGAAATATGATTAAATTTAATTGGGCTTTAATTTAGCATTTACATGGTCTTTATCTAGAATTATAGGCCTGGTCGAAAGTGGGTCTCATAGTTAAATATGACACCAGTCCATTTTTATTTTCATCTCGTACCTCTCTGCTACCACTATAATCCCCACTCAATTTGAAGAGAGAGAGGGGAGGGGAAGAGAAAGGAATTTTTTTAATGTAGTTGCTCCAGGAAAGCACACAAAGCAAAGAAAGAGCGTGGTGTAATATTTTAATTTAATTATATTTTATCTATTAAGACTATTTTACCTCTAACATTGATTTTTCCTCTTATCTATTGCTTATGTGCTTGTCTTTCTTAACAAAAGAACACCACTAACTAACTTTAACCTTAAAATTGTACTCCAATGCAAAACTAACTTTGAACCGGTACGTTGGTACCATGTCACTCTACCTTCCAGCACTATTTTTTGTTGGATAAATTTTAGCTAGTTAGATTGCATCCAATACAATATAATTCTTTTGTTGGATCTGAAAATGCATATATGGAGTAAATTGATTTAACTAAAGTCTGCAGTTACTAGATACATGTGAATATTTTTTTTAATTTATAGTATGTGCCTGCAAATGAAAACAGGAATGCATCTTCTTTTATTAATAGTTACAAATACCTATCAACTAACCTTGCACTTTTCAACATACTGACATTATTTACACCATATCACCAACAGTATAAGTGTCATCTTTACTAATACTCCTAACACAAACATTCAAAACACATTTTCTTTTACCGAAAAAAAAAAGGCAAAGGCACTTTAACAAGAACTTGGGAATCCATGAGAAGATCACCAAACATATAATTCAGCTTCAATTCTGCTTTAGAATCAGTGTTATTTTTCACTACATCTCCATTCTCGTGCCTCTTTCTGAAAAGGATTCCCAAGCTGAAAAGGAAGAAACTGATTTAAATTAACAGAAGCATTATATTGAATTAAATATATTTTACAGCAATGGTGTGTGCTTGAAATTTACAGGAATTCCAGTTAGTTATAAATATTGCCCATGGAAACAGATAAGCTGTTCAAGTAGCTTAATTGTTTAGTTAAATTAACAAGCACAAGGCACACATTCCTGCAGCATCCATCTGATCAATTTCTCGCAAGAATTCTCACGCTGCCCCTTCTCCCCTGAGTCGCCCCATCTGACCAATTTCCTGCAAGAATTCCCAAACTGCCACTTCTCCCTGAGTCACTGCTTCCATAATTGCAGTGATTGAACAAAGCATGATAAATTGGATTCTTTTTTATTGCAAATTTAGTGAAGGCAGGGTGTGCACATTTCCACCTTTTCAAGGCCAGACACATGATATTATCTTTCTTATTGCCGGCACCTATTTATGTCACTTCCATTGAACTTTGATTTTGCTCTTGAGGCTGCCATCCAGTACTTCCCATACAAGCTTGTGTTTTGCAAAGCAAATAAGTGGACCCGACCAATCAAGTCAAGGCTGAAACATTGGCATCTCTGGCTTGGTCATATCTGACCCGAGACCCTTTTTAGCCACCTCGGGTTTGGATCTGGACTGGACGTCACCAGTGTTGAACGTCGTTGAAGAAAATGGAGGGAGGGAAGCGAGTGCTTCTGGCATCAGAGGTAAACTGGGTTCTTCAATCTTAAAAGAATTAACAAGCTAAGGCCATTTAATTTAAGTTTTTAATTAACTGTGCAATGTGCAAGGATTTCAATAGTAAGTCAGCATATCGTATATTACTCGGTCTAGAATTAGATGAGCAAGAGTATAAAATAAATCTATTGCCTATTGGTAGAAATAAAAATGAAAGTACCTAGAAGAGGTGCATTGAAGTGTACAGTTCTTAAGAGAACTTGTAGCTAGCTTCCCTTGACAGCTGAGAAGATGTCACTTTCACATCTGTCCATGCCTGATTTGAATTTTATACAAACATTACAAAGTTGGTACTACGGCAATGTTGCGTTCATACTATCCACTTAATAAAACATGTATTGCAATTATACCCTGTTTGTACCGATACCATGAGCGAAAGTATCCCTACTGGTACTGATTTCAAAATTGGGAACTTTGCTGGTAAATTTCAAAGATTATAAACTGTAAAAGTATAGGTACGAAAACCCAACTTTATGAGGATATAATTAACGTGATAAAGTGTCCCCAAATTCAGTCTCAAAGAAAAGACTCAAATTTTTTAGGGAGAATTGATACCCAGGCCCTGCTCTCAGGCATGATCTCATCATAGATCGCACTTGGTAGCCACTACCAAGTTTCTAACAAATTGCATACAAGCGACCTGTGGTGCTCAGAACAATCCCCGCCTTGGGTCTCTCCAGTACCAGATACCCTCCAGTTATAAGTATCTTGTCCTTCCCTGACGCAGAAACAACCCTGTTTCGTACAATTGAGAGGATTCATTATGGAACAAACTGAGGTACAGAGTGAGTGGACAAATTGAGAGAGGTAAGAGTCTCATGGAGGAGCCGGTTAGCCTTATTCGGAAAAAGCTTGATCAAAGGTGCCACCACGGTTAAGTTCTGTAACTTTTATTGAAATAAATTCATTCTTAGAAAATAAAATAAATTTAACTTTCGCTTAAAATTTTTGGATTGCACGAATAATGTTTGATCTGAAGAGAACCTACTCCCGAGAAAGAGATGAAGGAAAATAAAAATGGACTGGTGTCATACTTAATTCTAGATAAATTACAGCCCAATTAAATTGAGTCATTTTTCAAAAAATTACTTAAGCCCACAATCTTTTCATTTTTTCCCGGTCATCAATGCTCTCAATCAGTCACTCGTCTATAGAACCCGTCTCTTCTCACTCTTCTCTATACCTTCTATACCTAAGAGCATCTACATCCCTAAAACTCAATCGGGTTTCTAAATAACTGTTAACTACTTGTTAGAAATTATGGTCTTTAAAGTTTATAACTCTCACATTCCTGAAACTCATTTTAAAGTTTCTATTAAGCCACGTCAGCAACAAATTAAAAAAGAAAAACAATTTGAGTCAATTATTTGACTAACATAAAATTTATAAATAATTTATTAATAAGAAACTTTCCTGCATAGTTTCTAAATGAAAAACTCTCCCACATCCTTGAAACTCTAATAGTTTCAGGCACTCCGTTGCTGCTGCTCTACCTTCCACTTCCCCTATTTCTGATTAGAAGATTTACTCTCAAAATTACTTCCAAACACTAACACCGCTACACTAGTATTGGTTCGCCATAAGATCCTAACCCTAGCAAATTGAATGAGCGAGGTGCTTGAGTCTTTGATAATTGTGTAGTTCTCAATTGTGGGGCTCGATTCTTTGCAACGATCTACCATGTCTCAGCCATTTTAAGGTATAGACAACTTTCTCTTTAATTACTGGTGGTGTTGTTTGATCTATTTGCACCTAATACAACAATGATTCTTTGAAGGGATTAAAGGGTTGCTATTGAAGCAGCAAGATGAGGGGCATCAATCGAATGAGTGCTTTGCATGACTCATATCTAGAACACATCCTGTCTTACCTGCCTACTAAGAAGGCAGTACAGGTGTCAGTGCTTTCAAGGCCATGGAAGAACGTGTGGACCTCTGTGCCGGTCCTTGAATTTGATTTTTCTGACTTATGGTCGGTGGATTTCTCCTGTCGGAGGATGTCTCCTGTCGTATGAGATGCGGAGATATATTATTCTGTGAAATTGAACACTAAGAATGCCACAAGAACTTTGTGAGGTTAATTGATGATGTTTTAGCCTCACGACAAGTTCAACAGATGGATAGGTTCACGCTGGTCTGGAGGTATCAAGTTAAACAGTATCATGATCATTGTCATCCTGTGAGAAGGTGGATTAGTCTCGTTCTACTGCAGCTCCCTCGAGTGCTACTGGTGTCTATATATGTGCAACCTTATGATGCCAATGTAGACGTGCCTGATATGGCTTTTACATGTTCATCTCTAGAGGAGATGAAGCTACAAGTTCACCCAATTGATTCGTCGAAAGTCCTAGAACCAAAGTTGGTTAATCTCCCAAGTCTGAAAAAATTATAGCTAGGTTATTTTACAATCAAAGCTGATTTCATGAGCAAGCTTCTACTGGGTTGTCCCAAGCTTGAAGAGTTGGAGCTGTATTTTTGCGAATTGAACCTTTCTCGGATTTATTGTGGCAACCTTGAGAGTTTAGTTCTTCATGGTTGTTGTACCCATGAGGAGATTCGGGTTTCCATTCCAAGTCTCCAGTATCTGAAAGTCACCATTATGTCCTCTGAAACTGCATTTGTTTTCGAAAACATCTCATCATTAGTTAAAGCATCTGTTTGCTTTTTTATTGCTGAATTTGAGACAACATTCTATATTAGCGAGGCCAAGACCCTGAATGAACTTTCGAGAGTGGCAAACCTTGATGTAGTTCTTCATGGATCAGAAGCTGAGGTAATCACTTTACAAATTTATACGGAGTGCTTTTATGATTTAAAAATGTTCTCCCAGATAATTGTTGTTTTATGTAATTGTTTCTTTGTTTAATTTTGGTTCTCTTACTTTCTACGAAAGGTATGCTAAAACATGCTCTCAATAACTGTCCGTACTTTGAAAATCTGAAGGCCGTACATTTCGAAAATTTTTATGGTTATCTGATTAACTCCATGGATATGATAGATCGTCTCGTCCAACATTCACCAATTTTGGAGAACTTGACCTTTCACTGTTGCAAGGTACTTATATTTTACTTTAAAATCTGGGCCTGGCCATTTTATTTAATAGCTAGACTTTTTATTTTGAGATTTGAGATCTGGGTGTTGTAATTAGGGTAAGTCTTTGTAAATAAACTCTTATTTTGTTTCAATATATCTGTTGGCTTCCAGCCAACCTTAGAAAAAAAAAAGATCTCACTCGGAAAAATGAAGACCATATTTCTTTGATGAAGTTTATCTTGCAAATTTGTGAAGTTGCAAGGTCAGGTACGTGTCAATCTATGTTTGAGTCCATAATTTAGCCTGAATTGCACTGAATACTTAATACTTAATACTTAATATATTTGTTGTAATTCCACATGCATGGGGTCAAATTATCTGTTGTCGTAGAACAGTCTGAACTTCTAAATTTAGTTGTTTCTTGGTGCCTATTTGTCTCAAAAAATAATCTTGAATAATAATGCCATTAACCAAGGATTCAAATTTGGAGTTACCTTAGTCATGAATACATTTGTTTACCTTATTTTTTATTTTATTTAATTTGATCTAAAATTGTTTCTTAGGTTGTTTTGTTACTAATTTCTCTTGAATCTATCTGTTAGTCATTGTGATGAAATATTATCTCTTTGTCCATTCTCTTTCTTTGTCATAAGCGTTTCTGTTCTATGCCACCCTCTAACAATTTTTTTTTTTAAAAGCATCATCAAATCTTGAAAAGTTATGAAACCAACATGATTACAACTTTTTTTACAAAAATCATCCACCGGAAATGGTACTCGGCATGAAATATTTGAAAACCGGATACGATACTCGGTATAGAATTTATTTCCTTCTTGTTATGCCACAGAAAATCCAATAATTAAAAACCGGACTTGGTGGTCGGTTTGTGGAATTAAAAACCGGAAACCATTCTCAGTCTGAGGGAATTAGAAACCGGATCCGGTATGACAAAAAACAAAAACAAGTTTGGGAAAACTGGCAATCATATTCGGTTTTGCAAAAAAAGAAGAAACCGAATATGGTATCCGGTATGACAAAATGAAAACTGGCCCCCATCTTTGGTATGGCTTTTAAATTGAAATGGGTTGTGTTCTGTGGAATATTGTGTAGCATGTAATACCGAGTATGGTACCCGGTTTTCAAGTTTTTATACCGAGTACCATTCCCGTTGGAGATGATTTTTTTAAAAAAATTGTAATCACGTTGGTTTCGTAAATTTTCAAGATTTAATGATGTTTTTTTTTTGAAAAAAAAAAAAAAAACCCTCTAACTCTATTATGTTTTTTTGTCTGTGTTGTTCTTGTTCCATCATAATTAATAATTATTATTACTATTGTTAATTTTTTTTGTGTAGGATTTATCTGATGAATTTAAATTTAAACTTTTGGAGAATGTTGAGGAAGATAGTATGTGAACATGGAAAGTGTCAGTTGGTTGAGAGCAAGCAGGGGCACATTTATGAATCTCTAGATGAAGTAAAGGAGCTGTTGTTTCAGTACATGCTGCATGCAGAGGAAGAGTCAGAGGAAGAGGAAGATGATGATGATGCTGATGGGTGGTGATGATACCGGTGGTGGTGGTGTTTGGCAGTAGGAAGGAGTGGGCAGAGAAGGTGAAGCAGGCTTAGCAGAAGAAGAGGAGGAAGGAGGAGGAGATGTAGAACAACGAGGAGAAAGAGATGGAGAAACAGGAAGGAAAAGAGAAATCAGATGGAGAATAGATGGATACCAAAAGGAAAATTTATAGATTAGTTTCCTGTGACATGGAACAATTGATAATCTAGATCAATACTGTGCTTTAACATTTTGTTTTGCATAGTAGCATCACTATTGTGCTTGTTTTCGTGATTAAACAACTTAATTAATAACTAAAAAGTTAAGAACTATGGCCTATTACCGCTAAAAGTTGACATGTGTTATCTTGTAGATAAATATAGTATTTAACTATTTTTCTCTACAAATTTAATTTAAATTATATCTTCTTCTTATTAAGGAGTTTAATGATTTTTACTATATAATTTGATAATTTGCTCCCGTTGCTGTGCACGGGCACAATTACTAGTTGATATAATATATCATGAACTAATCCACCCAAAGCAGTTTTTTGATATAATATATCATGAACTAATCCACCCAAAGCAGTTTTAAAGTGAAGACGAATCAAAAACACTCTGAACCTGTCAAAAATAATATCACAAAGAACACCAAACTCCCTCGAACTCCCTCCCTCCCTTATTTTATTAATCAAGCTTAATATTACAAGCAAGTTTTCTTTTCTCTGTTTTTCTTCATTGAAACAGAGACGCACCTCCCTAGTTATATCCATCTAAGAATGAAATGAAAATAAAGCAACAATCATCTAGATATAGTAAATAAAATATTGACCACCTATACATAGCTAAACATCACAAATAAAAAAAGATAATAATAGATGCCAATCTTCTGGAAATATTTCTCTGGATCTTGCGTATCAACTTGCCAAATCCAACAGAACCTTTAAAGTGCCTCCACAAGAAATTTCTTCTCAAGTTCAATATTACAAAAGTGCTTTTTTTAAACCCACTAAATTAAAAAAATAACCAGATTTGCGGGATTTAACCTTAATCAAGGAAAATGCTCTAAATACCTAGAACCAGCTACACTTAACATTCTCACAACTCACTATAGTAAACTGTACAAAAGAATTTGATATTTAAATGTCTAATTGTGAAAAAGAAAGGAATATTTTTTTATGTGGGGCCAGTGGTGGCTTTCACTTTCTAAAGAAAATTATATTCCCAACAATTAAGCTGATTGCATTGGAAAGACATAGGCAAATATTAACCATCTGATTTTGATTGGACCTTTTAGATTAATTTTGACTATCTTATAGGAACCAGGGAAACATTACTAAAAATATATAGAAATTTTTTTCTCTAAGTTAAAAAAATATAATTAAATAGGCAGACTGAACGAAGAAATTATAAATGTGAACATGCAAAATACTTATCAACTCATGCATACACAATTCAATCTAAATATTGAGAACAAATGTGTTGGGTGTACGTAGTAGGCTAGTAGCTAATCAAATTCAAATCTCATTCCCCACTAAATATTGCTTTGAAGAAAATTCTTTGTCCTGTAATTTAGATGAAATAAAGCCGTGAAAGTATGAGAGAATTAGAAAACATGAGGTTAGTTTTAAAGTCAACAAATGCCAAATAATGTATATTTTTAGCTTTTATCAGGATCTGGTCATAAATTAGATATAGAATTATAAAAAAAAAATTAAGATATAGTTTTAAGGTCAATGAAGGGCTAAATAATGTATAAATTTAGCTCTTATGAGGATTTGGTCATAAATTAGATATAAAATTATCAAACTTTTTAAATTAAATAAAGATGTAGCTCTTAAAAATTTTAAAAGCTAGATGAGATGAAAGAAAAAAAGATTCTAAACCGGCCACCACATGCTATAGGGTGTGTGCTTCGTCTAGACTTCTAGTCCACTAGATTCAATGGCGGGTCCATGTTGATTGAATGGGATCAATTCATCACCCCATTAATTTTCAAAATTATTATAATTATACATGATTATATCTATATATATATATATATATTAGAGTCAAATGTTATGGATATCATAAAGACCTCATTTAT
The DNA here is from genome assembly GCA_033356055.1 of Carex pumila. Lineage (NCBI taxonomy): Eukaryota > Viridiplantae > Streptophyta > Magnoliopsida > Poales > Cyperaceae > Carex > Carex pumila. The sequence continues at coordinate 79,181 of JARJHM010000362.1, forward strand.
CGTATAAAAAATTTATATGATTAACCCTCATTTAAATTTGATCCACCTCTATTCACATTTAGTTCTCATAGTTCGAAAGTCTGGCTCTGCCCTAACTAAATTAATACTTGAGTCCGGATCCCCGAAAGTAACTCAATTTTTGGATTTTGGATTGGAACCGTCTGATTTGAATCCATCGTTGGGGATCACTTCAGGATTTAAATTTGTCGTTCGGAATGTATGCGCTCTACTTTGAAATGGATTGTCGCGGATACGAATCGAATAGTCCTGATCTAAAATCTAAAAATTGAGTTACTTCATTGTGTCTAAATTCTTACTGCTTTTGGAATTGCATTTTTTTTTCTTGAGAAAAAATGAGACTATAGTAAACCGCAATGAACATGTAAAACTGATGCTATGTGTTCGCACAAAAGCGTGCACATAAAGTTTCAGGTACAGTGAACTGTACCCGTTTAAACTGTGATTGAGCTTTTAAATTGGGTTGCAAGTGCACAACTTTCGTTCAAGAGTATAATCAGGTATCGATCCTCAGGGACGGTGCAATTCTATTCTAAATTCCTACAAATCCTAGGTAGGTACTAGAAGTGACAAACTTTGGTTGAATTGATTTCAATTTCTAAATTCTATAACAAAAGATTGCAAAACAAAAGATTGCAAAAGGAAATAAATGTTTGTTTCAGTCAAGTTTAAAAAGATGTTTCCAGGGTTTCGGACTTTTATCCTCAGCTTTGCCTCTCTGGACCCTCACTCGACTCGCATCACTTCTGATGCGACCCTAGTGATGCGACCCGCATGGTCTCCCATGCAACTCGCATGGCCTTAGAGTGAATGCAGCATTGCACCTGCTTCTGAGTTATTTGATTGTGTAAGGTTCTACTGACCTTACCTATGATTCCTGAGCTTCAACACTCGTGTATTAGCACTAGGAACCTAGCAAGGAATTGCAATTTAACATTCTTAGATTTACAACTCCTAACTTTCGTTTTCAATTGTTCAATCTAAGTCATTTGATAGGTTTACTAAAGGCATCCACTATTTCTCAATAGATGGAAATCTCTCCTCTCGGTTCAATTGATCTATCTTTTCAGATCTTTGATCTACCTCAAGTACTTGATTAAATTGAAAGAAAGATCAAGGTCAAGAAATTAGAAGAGATGCAAGAAACATTCAACAATAGACAATCAAGATTCAATCAAACAATCGCAATCAAGCAACAAAATGATAATACTCAATCAAATGAATACAAGAACAACTCAAATTCAGATCCAATACATACAATCAAAGCTCTAGACTATATCCTAACCCTAGAAACAAGAAATCTACTCAAACAACATGATAAAAGAAGAGAAGAGAAGAGATCATGATAGAACCCAATGTAGCAATCTAGCAATGATCTTCCCTTCTTTCTTGATCAACACTCCAATTCTTGAGGTTTTGAATCTTCAAAAACGGAACTCCCCCTCTGGTCACAGAGGTGGTCTATTTATAAACCTCTTCAAATGGTTGCTTCAATTCTGGGCCCTTATTGGGCCTTTACTGTCTGCTCTGGAAGCTCGCGATGCGACCCGCATTACCACTGTTGCGACCCGCATCGAAGTGCGATGGATGCGCTTCGCATGTATTGGTGTTGCGACCTGCTGGTGCGGCTCTGAGTGGTTGATGCGCCTCGCATCAAGCCTGATGAGGGTCGCATCAGGGTCTCTCAACTCCAGCAATTCACTTGATTTCACCAATTTTCCTGCAAGATAAGAATGAAAGCACAGCAATACCAAATTCTACGCGTAATTGTTATAGTAGATGTTATTTGATAGCTCAGAATACGTGTTTTTGAAGGATTTCATAATGCGGCAAGGCAATAAATTCAAAATTTTGACCTTCTTACAAGCATCTACGGATCTACTTTATTATGCTAATTCTATTAAAGCAATTTAAATATATGCAAATTGATATCTACTCATTCATTAATCACAAATCTATTTACTAAAGATGATTTGGATATACCTCTACCAAATGTCAATTTGGTAAATAGAGAGAAGTTGAATTCTCTTTTAGATCTCTTGGATACCTTTGTTTGTTGAAACGGCCTCCTAGTGTTCACCTTGAACTAAACAAGGATTAGAAAAACCTTGCTAGAGATCTTAATCTAATCTAAGCTTAGAACCTAGTTAATAACCCTTCTTGTTTTTCTAATAATTTCTCACTAGAGAAAACAATAATATGAGAGGAAGAGGGATGGCGGCTAGGAGGGAGAGGAAGAGAAGGAAATAAATTTTCAGAAAATTTCTTTCTTTTCACATGTTGAATACCTTCTCTACCTCTTCTTATATACAAATATACTAAGGTTTCCCTTGTGTAACCTTCCTAGTATAATTCTCTTTATTAAAAGAGCCAACCCTAGCCGCTGCTACAGTAACAGCTACAGTGCCAATCTCAACTCATATTCATTTTGGGTTTTAATAAACTTATGTTATAACAATGTTTTGCACATTATTAATTATGTGTCATGTATATTATACTATATAATATGCACCATATTATACCAAATAATATATATGCACACTTCTCATAAATTTATCTTCGTTCTAAGCAGTCATGATATTTATTTATCACATGTATATTATTTCATGTCATATGAAACAATATACATCATATAAATAAAATATCTTTCTTTTTTCTCGTTCAGTTGGTGTGACCTATATGGAGGATCTGTGTTATGTTGGCAATGGCATAAAATATTTTATTACCATAAACTATAAGCGGTATTCTAGTTATACATTATAGTTACCCAAATAACATAGATGTAAAGTATCCTTTTTTTACAATACATGATCATTTAAAGTAATGTTACGAATAACATTACTTGTGTCCATTCCTTGCCACATGATATTATGAATAATATACAAAGCCGGACTGTGTCATCTTTGTATTATATTTGTTTCTTGGTCTCTTAATTAAATTATAAATATATAACTGCACTTCAGTTATATCACATGCATTATAATTCTACTTTACTAAGGGGCCCACAAAATATCATCACTCATTATAAATGAGGGGCAATGATACTATTGACATATAACTTTCTCCCGCACAAGTTATATACAAGGAACTAATATTTTTATCACCACTTATGATAAGCAGCTTTTAATACTAATTACATTATATATTTCTCATGTGAAAAAGAAATACATCGCATATCTTAGAATTCTGAGACACAATGAAAATATTAATGACACTAACATAACCCATGTAATATTTTCATTCATTAGGTCTGTTCAATATATTAAACCTTTCATATACTCATGTTGTTAAACGATAAGCCTTTATCAACATTTATAGAACTACAATGTACTTTAATCAACATGACAAACTTGTCATGGTATATTAGTGTTCCATGCTAATAACCAAGTTTGTGAACATTTTAGATATTTATGTTTGTCATCATATAGAGTTCTATGGTTCAAGACCAAGAGCATCTTCTTGAACGCTTCTATAGATAAACATAAATTTCATGGAACGAAATGCATATAGCATCCAATTCATAAACATAACATGTAAAAGTGATCAACATAAGATAACTTTTAGAACACATATCTAACAGTTTTGGTACTGAAATTGGTCAAAACAATAGGTCGGATATAGCAATATCAAATTCCCCCAAGCTGACCTTTTGCTTGTCCTCAAGCAAGGAGCATTACCGAATTGGTCTCTAAATGCAAGCTAAGTTTTAAAATGCAAGAATCTACTTGAGTTGTTATTACCACGAATTTTGAGAATCATTTTGATAACAACTTAGGCTTTTCTCGAACAAATTTTGATTCACCCCACAGGTTGTCTGCTTAACCTCCCATTATGAGATGTATTGTTATTTGGAAAGACTTAGAACTCAAATTTATCAATGTTCATTCTTAGACTGAACTCATACCCTCATTTGTGGTGATTTTTGTTTATGGATTAAATTCCCCCAAGCTTGGAACAAACTTGCGTCAGAAAGTTGCGGACGTAGTGTGTTGATATATGCAAAGGTCTATTTATTTTCTATCGAGCTCAAAGGCATCCAAATGGATTGTGCCAGTACTCTTTTTTTATGTTTGAAATGGGTGACGAGCTCAAAGGCACCTCGGATGACTTATTGCCAGTACTCTTATGTTCTCCATCTCTTTCTCTCTTTTTTTATTTTTTTTTATCTTTTTTATTTTTAGACTTGCATATGCCATGAATACACACAATCATTGGTATTCATTCATACCAATGAATATCCCAATCTTTCTTAACTTTTTTTAACTCCCGTTTCTTCATTTTGAAAGGCACAATTCAGATTTCAAATGCTTCTTGATATAATTCAGTATCACAGCTTTCCAATTTCACAAAAACTATCTTATTCAAGTCGGTTAAGTGGTCAACCATGGGGTTAGACATAAGCAATTCAAGATCAGACTAATCATTACCAAAATTGGTTCACAAAATCCCTGAATCAAACAAGTCATGCAAGAAAAATAAACATGGTCTAAAAAAACGAAAAAGATAATGGTGTATACCCCCTCCCCCCGCAAGCTTAGTCTGAGCATTGTCCTCAATGCTTCAAGACTGAAAAATAGAGTAAAGAGGAGAGTAAAGAAAAGCGAACCTAATCACTGGTGAGGAGGAGGGTGAGCTGGCCAATATCCATGGTCCTCATAAAAACGCCAGTCCTGCATCTGAGTCTCGATCGACCTGAGCCGTGAGTCATGAACTGATAAATCCATCTGGATGCCACTGAAAGTGTCACCCTGGTCGATCAAAGTGGACTGGATCTCAAGCTGAGTAGCTTGCATGGCAATCTAAGTAGCCTGCATGCCTGAGATAAGACGATACAAGTCATGGATGGTGGGGTCGGATGGGTGAGATGGAACGGCTGTAGAAATTGAGGCATGGGCCTGATGAGATGGGACAGCTGTAGAAGTGGAGTCATGAGCCTGGTGAGATGGGACAGCTGTAGAAGTGGAGGCAGGGAACTGGGGAAATGAGTCAGTGACATCGGTCATGACAACATCCTCCAATGGAGAAGAAGGATGGAATGGAGCAATATGAGAAGAAGAATGAAACGGAGCAATAGGAGAAGATGCTCGCGCAAGTGGAGATGATGTATGAGGTGGTGGAGATGGAGCTTTCGCAGGCTGAGGTCCAGTGAAGAGCTAGGTGCTCTCATCCTCAAAAGAGATAGGTGCTCGAAGAGGCAGCTGGAACTGAGCACCATGATGCAGGCGCCAAAAGTAATGGTCACTGTGGTTGGCTGGCCCGCGCACGATCTTGATAAATGTTGCCGACTGGTAGGCAGTGGCATCCATAGCAATCCGACCCCTAGACTGGGTAAAACCCGCGGTCGAGACACCTAACCTGTCAGCGATGAGAGTGATGTAGGCTCCGATGCGGATGGATCCTCCTACCTTCCTATTCTGCTGGATGTCGACCCAGTGTCAAACCATGAAGAGCATCAGATCGGGCCGCTCTAACTCCACATCACGACGTAGGATGTGGTTCAGCAACTGGAGATCCTCCTCATTAGCCCTAGCCACCGTCTCGCCTCGTGCGAAGATGGTGTTGGCTAGGGCGCGCTGAATGCAGGGAAGAACAGGGTGTGGAATGGCGAGGCCTCTGTACTGGGTGCTCGTGGCGGTCTGCATACCAGTAATCAGGCGCCAGAAGTGGTCCTTGTCATAGCCCACGCGAAAGTCGAGAGAGTCAGTGGTAGGGTTCGGGGCAAACCCGAACCACTCGCGGAGCCTGGAGACACGCACGCGCTGAACCTCACTGCGCATCTGAAATTTAATGTAGGGTTGTTCGGAATTGTCATACCTGAGCTTGAGCAAAGAGAGGAACTCAAGGGTAAGCTCATCGAAGCACGGCCGCTCAATCTCCCAGAAGGCCGGCAGAAACCCTATCCGCTCAGTGAGGCGGCAAAAATCATCATAAACTCCGAATGCACGGAGTGCGTCAAAGTCGAGACGACACGTGTTTGCGAACTTGCACTGCTGCAAAAGCTCAAACCGTTCAAACATACCCCGACCCGTGAAAGAGAAGGGAGGATCAGGGTACTGCTCAGCACGAGGTGTGGTCTGAGCAGAGAGGGCATCAGAATCCTCGGAGGCATAATCAATAGGTGTCCCTGATGCCACATGAGAAGAAGGAGAAGGGTGATAAGAAGAAGAATGAGGAGAAAGAGAGTGAGAAGGATTACCACTATTACCGGATGAGCCCGAGCCCTGCTGAGACCAGTCAATCGACTCTGAAGACTCTGAAGGAGAAGGAGTGGGGTCTGGTATCCTTTGTTGGAGACGGAGGTCCCTCTGACGGCAGAGCTCAAGCTAACAGCGCTCTTGGTTGCGCTTAGATCGAAGCTCTCTGCTCATTGGTGGTTCTGGGTCATCCATGATGCGAGTCGCGTTGAGAGTGTTGCGGGTCGCTTCGACCTGGATGCGAGTTGCACTGGACTGGATGCGGGTCGCACTTAAGAAACTCGGAGCGCAACAATGGCGGAAGGGCACCCGCTCCTTCTCTCTCTCGCTCGCTCTCTCTCCCAATGTCACTCTCTCTCACGATCTCTCTCTCGCTCTCTCGTGCTCTCTCTCTCACGATCTCTCTCTCGCTCTCTGTTTCTCTCGATCCCGCAATCTCTTCCTCTCCTTCTCTCGCTCAATCCCTCTCTCTTTCTCTCTCTCGGTTTCTCTCTCGGTACGGTGAAGGGAGATAGAAGAAGGGGGGAGGGAACAGTTAAGGAGGGTCGTGACGTTTGGGGTACAAGCCTCATTAATGCTTGTCGGTGTTGCGATGCGGGTCGCATCACCTGTCGTGCGGGTCACAGTATTGTGGATGCGGGTCGCACCAACAACCATGCGTGTTGCATCACTTGTTCTCACAAAACAACCTAAATACAGAATAACTAAAAACAAACATGCAAAAGAAACAAAAGTTATGCAAGAAAAAAATAAAAAGAATGGTTGGGCTGCCTCCCAAAAGCGCTTGTTTTAGGTCCCGAGCCTGACCGTCGTCGGCTAGGTTTCAATTGAGATAGGATCGGAGAGATCATGAACAAATCATCCTGGACGAGGGTGACTCGCAATGTAGTGCTTGAGATGTTGTTCATTGACCGTGAAGGTTCCACACGCGTCGTTTCCAATCTCAACTGCACCAAATTTGTACACTTTTTTAACCTCAAACGGACCAGACCATCGAGACTTCAATTTCCCTAGAAAGAGTCATAAACGAGAGTTAAAAAGAAGCACAAGATCACCTTCTTGGAATTCGCGAGGAGTGTAAGCGTATCTCGTCCAACTCGTGTAAATCAAGAATGCGCTTCTCTCCAGCCTCCAGCATGTCCATGTTGATGGCTCTTGTAGCCCAAAATGCTTTGTGTTCAATTTCCACAGGAAGATGGCATGGCTTGCCGTACACCAACTTGAAAGGGCTCATCCCAATCGGTGTTTTGAAAGCAGTTCGGTACGTCCACAGTGCATCGCTCAGCTTCAGGGACCAATCCTTCCGTGTCCTCGCTACGGTCTTCTCCAGGATAGACTTGATTTCCCTGTTGGAGATTTCAGCTTGACCGTTGGACTGGGGGTGATAGGAGGTGGTGACCTTGTGTGTCATCCCTGTGTCGACTCAGGAGTTTATCGAATTGGCGGTTGACGAAATGCTTGCCACCATCACTAATCACAGCGCGTGGGACTCCAAAGCGTGGAAAAATGATGTCGGAAAACATGCGCTTCACTGCACTCGAGTCAGCGTGTCGACATGGAACTGCTTCGACCCACTTGGACACGTAATCCACCGCAACCAAAATGTACTCATAGCCATGAGATGGTGGAAACGGTCCCATGAAATCAATCCCTCATACGTCGAAAAGCTCTACCTCCAGGATGGAGTTGAGAGGCATCTCGTTGCGTTTGGAAATGTTCCTCGTCCTTTGACACTTGTCACAAGCTGCAACCAAGGCCCGTGCATCCCTGAAAAGAGTAGGCCAATAAAAACCTGATTGCAGCACCTTGGCAGCCATCTTGGAGAATGAAACATGACCTCCATATGCTGACGAGTGGCAGTGCTCAAGGATAGAGCGTGTCTCTTCGTTTGGCACGCAACGCCTGAGTATACCATCGATTCCTACCATAAAAAGGAAAGGTTCATCCCAAAAGTAGTGCCTTGAATCCGATTTGAGCTTCTTTCATTGCTGGTATGTCATGGCGGCAGGGGTGATCTCAGAAGCTAAAAAGTTGGCAATGTCTGCATACCAAGGATCTGCTTGAAGGCTTGTGGGGGTCGCATCAGGAGTGAAGCGGGTCACATGGCCTTGGATGCTGGTCGCATTGGTGGTGTTTAGTGCAGAAATGGACAGGAGTTGTTCGTCAGGGAAAGAGTCAATTGATTGGTAAACGAGCAGAGCCTTCTCCCTCCAAAAGAAGTCTGGAGAGATGGTCTGCTACAGTGTTTTCGATGCCTTTCTTGTCCTTGATTTCAAGATCAAATTCCTGCAGAAGAAGAATCCACTTGATCAAGCGCGGTTTAGCATCCTGTTTGCTCAACAAATACCGGAGTGCTGCATGATCTATGTAGATGATGATTTTGGATCCCACCAAATACGATCGAAACTTGTCAAGAGCGAAGACAATCGCCAGGAGCTATTTCTCAGTGGTCGTGTAATTCATCTGAGCTGGGTCTAGCACCTTGCTAGCATAGTAAATTGCGCACGGCTTCTTGTCTTTCCTTTGTCCTAGAACTGCTCCAACAGCGTAGTCACTAGCGTCACACATGATCTCAAAGGGGAGAGACCAGTCAGGCGGTTGCAGGATGTGTGCTGAGATGAGGGCTTCCTTCAATCTGCAGAAAGACTTGACACAATCGTCCGTGAAAACAAAGTCGGAATCCTTAACGAGTAGATTGGTCAAAGGTTTCGCGATTTTAGAAAAGTCTTTTATGAAACGACGGTAGAATCCTGCATGCCCGAGAAAGCTCCGAATTCCCTTGACATTTGTTGGAGTCTCCAGTTTCTCAATCACCTCGATCTTCGCCTTGTCTACCTCGATTCCCTTGGAGGTCACTACATGCCCCAAAACAACACCGGTTTGGACCATGAAGTGGCATTTCTCCCAATTCAAAATCAAGTGAACTTCTTCACATCTCTGGAGAATCTTGTAAAGGTTTGTCAAACAAGACTCAAAACTTGAACCGTACACGGAGAAGTTGTCCATGAAAATCTCTACCTCATGCTCGATGAAATCAGAAAAGATGGCCATCATGGCTCTCTGAAAGGTCGCTAGCGCATTACACAGACCAAAAGGCATCCTACGGTATGCATACGTACGGTAGGGACAGGTAAAGGTTGTCTTCTCTTGGTCTTGTGGATGAATGGGTATCTGGAAAAACCCAGAGTATCCGTCCAGATAACAAAAGTAGGAATGGCTTGCGAGTTTTTCTAAGAGTTGGTCAACAAATGGCAAAGGAAAGTGATCCTTGCGGGTGGCTGCATTGAGTTTCCTATAATCGATACACATGCGATAACCGTTAACCACACGTGTTTGGATTAACTCGTTCTTCTCGTTCTTCACCACTGTTGTACCACCTTTCTTTGGCACCACGTGGACAGGACTCACCCATTGGCTGTCGGAAATCGGGTAGATGATACCTGCGTCGAGAAGCTTGAAAATCTCTTTCTTCACCACCTCTCGAAGATTTGGGTTGAGCCGTCTCTGGTGTTCAATTGAGGCCTTGTGATCGTATTCAAGGAAGATTCTGTGTGAGCAGATGGATGGACTGATTCCTTTCAGATCATTGATGGAATATCCGATTGCCCCTTGGTGAAGCTTCAGCTTCTCCAAAAGTTTGGCGGTCTGATCGGGATCCAATTATGCGTTCACAATGACTGGGAAAGAGCGATGTGGACCAAGAAATTCATATCTGAGATTGGCTGGAAGAGGCTTCATCTCAGGGATCACTCCTTCTGGCTGAGTGTTAGTGCGGCTCGCTTCAGATTCATGCGGGCCGCATCGAGATTTTGCTTCTGTTTCTTCCCACTCGCATCCGCTGGCTTCCAGGGCTTCAGTCCCTTCCATGCGACTCGCATTGGGTCCTTGCGGGTCGCATCCAGACTCCCTCAGGTTGGCTGTCTTCACATCTGCTCCAAGCATTCCTTCCAATCCAGACGTTTCGACTTTCATTTCAGACAGGAAATCAGCGTGTTCTTGCATACTCTCATGAACTCGCGCAATGAAGTATTCCTCTGCCAAACCCGTTAGACATTCTTCGGTCGCATCAATGCGGAAACAGGATTCGGCAGTTGAAGGGTACTTCATTGCTCGACCAATCTGGAATCGCACCTTCTCCCCTCCAAAGTTCAAGGTCAGTGTACCTTGAAACACGTCAATGATTGCACCTGCGGTTCGAAGGAAAGGTCGTCCCAGAATGATCGGGACTTCCTTATCCTCTTCTATTTCCATGACTACAAAGTCAACAGGCACGTAGTACTTACCAACCTGAACTGGCACATCCTCAACTATACCAAGTGGAAGCCTTACCGAGGAGTCGGCCAGCTGAAGTGACATCCGAGTCGGTTTAAGCTCCCCCACTCCCAATTTCCCAAAGATCGTGCGAGGCATGAGGCTCACACTCGCTCCCAAATCACAAAGAGCTCTCTTGATTGTTGCCTTCCCTATAATGCAAGGAATAGAGAACTTACCTGGGTCATCCAGTTTGGGAGGAAGCTCGCTGTTCAAAATAGCGCTGCACTGCTCCGTCAGTTTCACCGTTTCGGGCCCCCCCAAGCTTCGTTTGTTGGATAGAATATCCTTCAAGAACTTGGCGTAAGTGGACATTTGAGTTAGAGCTTCGGTGAATGGAATCGTGATGTGCAATCCTTTGATAACCTCGACAAAGTTAGCAAACTGTGCATTCAACTTGGTCTCAGCCAGTCTTTGAGGGAAGGGTACAGGTGGTCTGTATGGAGATGGCTTCTCTGCTTTTCCTTTGTTCGGAGCCTCAGGCTTGGCTGATGCGGGTCGCACGTCGGGGATACGGGTCGCATTCTCAGTCTCTTCACCTGGCTGTGCGGGTCAACTAGTTCCTTCAGGGCCAGGGGGATCTTCAGAGCCGGATGCGGGTCGCACGACTGGGATGCTGGTCGCATCAGATGAGGTCTAATCTGTTGGGTTGACCAGTTCCTTGTACTGGGTTCCACTTCGCAGAGTGATTGCCTTCGCCTCTCCTCTGGGGTTTGGTTCTGGTTGTGCAGGTAGCTTTCCAGGTTGGGGTTGACTTGCAGTGATGATATGACTCAGTTGCTCTAACAATTTGCTTTGGGTGGCCATTTGAGTTGACATCGATTGCATTTGCTCCCACATCATCTGGTTCATCTTCCCTTGTTCGTGTGTGAAATTGTTCGCATAGAGAGGTACATATGGTTTGGAAGGGCAAGCTTGAGGTGCTCGGTTGTTCTGGTTGGGGAATGAAGCATTTTGGTAAAAGTTCCTGTTGTTGCCTCCTCCAGAAGAATTATTCCAGTTGTTGCTAGATGAAGGATTGTTGAAGGTGTTGTTATTGTTGGTGAGGTTGGTGAAGGGAGGTCTGGAAGCATTGTTGAAAAGTGCAGGGTTGTTTTGATTCCTATTCCAATTTTGTTGCTCCATTGGATCATTGGAGTAGGATCGGTTGAAAGGAGGTTTCGAAAAGAAGGAAGGTTCGTTGTTGATGGAGTTGACTTGCTCACTCTCCTCTTCATCCTGCACCAGTGGACATTGTTCATAAGCGTGCCTTTCATCACCACACATGACGCATGCTTGAGGCTGCTGCTCGATTGCCTTGACACTCAGCTTGTCCATTGCCCTTTGCATAGCATGCAACTTGGCGGTTAGAGCAGTGATTTGATCGACTTCGTACTTGCCTCCACCTCCAGGTCGAGTATTGTCTCGGCCAGACCACTGTTGGTTCTGCGCCATGTTGTCAATCAAGTTCATGGCCTCCAGAGGCTCTCTCGACATCAGTGCTCCACCTGAAACTGCATCAACAGTGGTACGAGTACTTTCAGTTAAACCATCATAGAAGGTCTGAATCAACAACCAATCAGGAATGCCATGGTGGGGGCATGAGTACTGCAATTCCCTAAACCTTTCCTATGCCTCATTAAGGGGTTCATCGGACCTTTGCCTAAAACTAGTTAGTTGGTTCCTTACCTTGGCAGTTCTTTTGTGGGGAAAAAAACTAGTGAGAAACAACTTAGATAGTTTCCTCCAATTGGTAATGGAATCCCTTGGTAATGACCCTAACCATTTCTTGGCATTGTCCCTAAGAGTAAAAGAAAATAAAGCGAGTTTGGTGTAATCAGTTGTCGCCCCATTGGTCTTGATGGTTGTGATGCACTCGAGGAAGGTCTGGAGATGAGCATGTGGATCCTCGTGATCCATGCCATTGAACACGTTCTGCTGAACCATGTTGACAACTCCTGGGTTGAAATTCGGTTGTTGTCCAGGTATTCTTGGTAGTCTGATCGCGCCTCTGACATCTCCTGCCCTTGGTACATTGAACTCTCGCAAGGTCCTTGGCCTGAAGACATCCATATCATCGTCAGACTGGTTAGTCAGGTCTTCCTTTTCTCTATCTCTGGCCTCTACGTCCCTGTCCTCCCTGCTAAGATGTTCTGACATTGTCTCTGTGATGCGGGTCGCTTCAGAAGTGATGCGTGTTGCGTCGACTTCGATGCTGGTCGCGTCAGTTGATGACTGAGCAGGAACTGTGTCAGTTTGTATTTACCTGCAGGAGGGGGTTTGAAAGCCAGTTTTTAGTAATAAGGAAGTAAAGCAAAAGAAAAGATACAATTTGAAATCTAGATTAACTAAGAGAAACAAAAATCTAGAAAAGAATTAATAGCTGTTCCCGGCAATGGCGCCAAAAACTTGTTTGCACAAAAGCGTGCACACAAAGTTTCAAGTATAGTGAGTTGTACCCGTTTAAACCGTGATTGAGCTTTTGAATTGGGTTGCAAGTGCACAACTTTCGTTCAAGAGTATAATCAGGTATCGATCCTCAGGGACGGTGCAATTATATTCTAAATTCCTACAAATCCTAGGTAGGTACTAGAAGTGACAAACTTTGGTTGAATTGGTTTCAATTTCTAAATTCTATAACAAAAGATTGCAAAAGGAAATAAATGTTTGTTTCAGTCAAGTTTAAAAGGATGTTTCTAGGGTTTCGGACTTTTATCCTCAGCTTTGCCTCTCTGGACCCTCACTCGACTCGCATCACTTCTGATGAGACCCTAGTGATGCGACCCGCATGGTCTCCCATGCGACTCGCATGGCCTTTGAGTGAATGCAACATTGCACCTGCTTCTGATTTATTTGATTGTGCAAGGTTCTACTGACCTTACCTATGATTCCTGAGCTTCAACTCTCGTGTATTAGCATTAGGAACCTAGCAAGGAATTGCAATTTAACCTTCTTAGATTTACAACTCCTAACTTTCGTTTTCAATTGTTCAATCTAAGTCATTTGATAGGTTTACTAAAGACATCCACTATTTCTCAATAGATGGAAATCTCTCCTCTCGGTTCAATTGATCTATCTTTTCAGATCTTTGATCTACCTCAAGTACTTGATTAAATTGAAAGAAAGATCAAGGTCAAGAAATTAGAAGAGATGCAAGAAACATTCAACAATAGACAATCAAGATTCAATCAAACAATCGCAATCAAGCAACAAAATGATAATACTCAATTAAATGAACACAAGAACAACTCAAATTCAGATCCAATACATACAATCAAAGCTTTAGACTATATCCTAACCCTAGAAACATGAAATCTACTCAAACAACATGATAAAAGAAGAGAGAAGAGAAGAGATCATGATAGAACCCAATGTAGCAATCAAGCAAGGATCTTCCCTTCTTTCTTGATCAACACTCCAATTCTTGAGGTTTTGAATCTTCAAAAACGGAACTCCCCCTCTGGTCACAGAGGTGGTCTATTTATAGACCTCTTCAAACGGTTGCTTCAATTCTGGGTCCTTATTGGGCCTTTACTGTCTACTCTAGAAGCTCGCGATGCGACTCGCATTACCACTGTTGCGACCCGCATCGGAGTGCGATGGATGCGCTTCGCATGTATTGGTGCTGCGACCTGCTGGTGCGGCTCTGAGTGGTTGATGCGCCTCGCATCAGGGTCTCTCAACTCCAGCAATTCACTTGATTTCACCAATTTTCCTGCAAGATAAGAATGAAAGCACAGTAGTACCAAATTCTACGCGTAATCGTTATAATAGATGTTATTTGATGGCTCAGAATACGTGTTTTGGTACTGAAATTGGTCAAAACAATAAGTCGGATATAGCAATATCACTATGGATTTATATTTTTGTTTTAAAATTCAAACAATCATTCAAATTGTTCTGATATGAAAATCAAATTTTTAACAATATTTTAGATAGGTATAAAATTATTTGATCTAAAAATTCTGAACCATTTGAAAATAACAACTTTCTACTTATCTTAAAAAAAAAACACGTAAATTTTGATCGGCAAGTGCATGTTCAAACGGAAATCATAATAAGCAATTTGATCCACTATTTACACTTTCAAAATATAAATATAAATCTATAATATAATATGTAACGATTCTGCACATTGCAATTTACAATGATCTCATTCCACTTTAGAAATGCTAATGTGATGTGAAATTCGCTTGCAGTGGAGCTAATCGACCGACTTTTATTTACTACCGAATTCATAAAAAAAATTTCATGTTTATGACCACAATGACAAATTTATATACAACAAGCTGTATAATAGTGAAAAAAATGTATCGTACTGTATTGTGATGTGATTAATTTGTCGTAATTTTGATCTCACACTGTATTCTGCCATATTGTGATCAAGTTAATTTTTCACGTACTTTACCGTGTTGTGATCAAAATGTCAATGGTAGTTACGTTACATGAATAGTCATGCCACGTAAGTCAGGTGGTGCTAAAATGTATCATGGCCAAACATGGCTCATGTGACTTGCGTGACTATTTAGTCATAATTTAAATTAGTTTATTTAATATTCATCATTTCATCAAGATCTTACAGTCCTAATTACACTTAACTCGTATGACTATGTATCGTGTTAAGACTAGATCTTTTATGTAACCTGGCATGTCGTGTCATTTTTTTTAAATAACCACAATATGCAAATAGTCACACTCAGTCACAACACGAAATGCACGAATCACGGTACATAACTAGTACGTGTATCATGCCGTAATTGTACCGTTCAGATCTATTATATAGCTACCGAATTCCTACTCTAACCGTATATCAGTGCATACAGGATTATAATAAAATTCAGATCTATTATTAAATAATTTAAAATATATACGGGAACAGCAATAATGGCAGCTTCCAAGTTACTACTAAGATCCTAAATAATTTACAATCATCACGTGCAACCAACCAACCAACCCCCATGAATCGCTGGTGTCCATTAAGATACTACTTTCCATCTTTTTTCCTCCTCATTTTTGTCGAATTATTGGAATATTGTTTGGATTTACTACGAATCAACTTTAAGTGTCAAAATATATAACTTGTTGGACTAAGTTGTGTACAGATATAAGAGTATCTACATCTCTAAAATTCTTAGAGTTTCTAATCTGATATGATAGTTTTTAACTTAGTTTTAAAAATGTGAAAGAGTTTTTTATTTAGAAATTATGCAAGAAAATTTTTTATTAATAAATTATTTATAAACTCTATGTTCAAATGATTGACTCAAATTACTACTTCTTAATTTATTGCTGATGTGGCTTAATAGAAACTCTAAATTTAATTTCAGTTATGTGAAAGTTAGAAATTTTAGATATCATAATTTTTAAAAAGTGGTTAACAGTTATTTAAAAACTCTAAAAATTTGAGGGATGTAGATATAAGAAACGAGTCATTCATGTTTCGACAATCGGGTGCGACAAAGAAAAATCGTACACACGTGTTTTACACATGCTTCGCTAGGCCTCAGCACCACGTCCCGACTAGAATTCTTAGAAATAAGTGGTCTTTTGATTTTTTTTTTTTTATATAAAAGTATTTTTAAAAATTTCGGAAAAATTTCCCACGAGTAATTAACATTGATGGCGAACCAACCTTCTAAAGTATCTATATTGTTAATTTTGACATTAAATTTTTGAAGAATTATTCTTAAGGTAGTGGATATCATAATGAATTCAGTTTAAAGGCCTCCTTCATCGGGGTGCTTCTTTATCTATGCAAATGGTAGCATCCAAAAACAATAATTTGGCGACAATATTGATATCATGACAATATTAAAATTCTTGTACATAAATTTTCTTGTACATAAAATTAGAAATTTTAGATATCAAAATTATTATATTTATACATGATTATATATATATATTAGAGTCAAATGTTATAGATATCATAAAGACCTCATTTACCGTATAAAAAATTTATATGATTGACCCTCATTTAAATTTGATCCACTCCTATTCACATTTAGTTCTCATAGTTCGAAAGTCTGGCTCTGCCCTAACTAAATTAATACTTGGGTCCGGATCCCCTAAAGTAACTCAATTTTTGGGTTTTGGATTGGAACCGTTTGATTTGAATCCATCGTTGGGGATCACTTCAGGATTTAAATTTGTTGTTCGGAATGTATGCGCTCTACTTTGAAATGGATTGTCGCGGATACGAATCGAACAGTCCCGATCTAAAATCTAAAAATTGAGTTACTTCACTGTATCTAAATTCTTACTGCTTTTGGAATTGCATTTTTTTTTTCTTCAGAAAAAATGAGACTATAGTAAATCGCAATGAACATGTAAAGCTGATGCTATGGATTTATATTTTTGTTTTAAAATTCAAACAATCATTCAAATTGTTCTGATTTGAAGATCAAATTTTTAACAATATTTTAGATAGGTATAAAATCATTTGATCTAAAAATTCTGAACCATCTGAAAATAACAACTTTCTACTTACTTGAAAAAAACACGTAAATTTTGATCGGCAAGTGCATGTTCAAACGGAAATCATAATAAGCAATTTGATCCACTATTTACACTTTCAAAATATAAATATAAATCTATAATATAATACATAACGATTCTGCACATTGCAATTTACAATGATCTCATTCCACTTTAGAAATGCTAATGTGATGTGAAATTCGCTTGCAATGGAGCTAATCGATCGACGTTTATTTACTACCGAATTTATAAAAAAAATTTCATGTTAGCATGACCACAATGACAAATTTATATACAACAAGCTGTATAATAGTGAAAAAAAATATATCGTACTGTATTGTGATGTGATTAATTTGTCGTAATTTTGATCTCACACTGTATTGTGCTATATTGTGATCAAGTTAATTTTTCACGTACTTTACCGTGTTGTGATCAAAATGTCAATGGTAGTCACGCTACATGAATAGTCATGCCACGTAAGTCAGGTGGTGCTAAAATGTATCATGGCCAAACATGGCTCATGTGACTCGCATGACTATTTAGTCATAATTTAAATTAGTTTATTTAAGATTCATCAGTTCATCAAGATCTTACAGTCCTAATTACACTTAACTCGTATGACTATGTATCGTGTTAAGACTAGATCTTTTATGTAACCTGGCAGGTCATGTCATTTTTTTTTAAATAACCACAATATGCAAATAGTCACACTCAGTCACAACACGAAACGCACGAATCACAGTACATAACTAGTACGTGTATCGTGCCGTAATTGTACCGTTCAGATCTATTATATAGCTACCGAATTCCTACTCTAACCGTATATCAGTGCATACAGGATTATAATAAAATTCAGATCTATTATTAAATAATTTAAAATATATACGGGAACAGCAATAATGGCAGCTTCCAAGTTACTACTAAGATCCTAAATAATTTACAATCATCACGTGCAACCAACCGACCAACCCCCATGAATCGCTGGTGTCCACTAAGATACTACTTTCCATCTTTTTTCCTCCTCATTTTTGTCGAATTATTGGAATATTGTTTGGATTTACTACGAATCAACTTTAAGTGTCAAAATATATAACTTGTTGGACTAAGTTGTGTACAGATATAAGAGTATCTACATTTCTAAAATTCTTAGAGTTTCTAATCTGATATGATAGTTTTTAACTTAGTTTTAAAAATATGAAAGAGTTTTTTATTTAGAAATTATGCAAGAAAATTTTTTATTAATAAATTATTTATAAACTCTATGTTCAAATGATTGACTCAAATTACTTCTTCTTAATTTATTGCTGATGTGGCTTAATAGAAACTCTAAATTTAATTTCAGATATGTGAAAGTTAAAAATTTTAGATATCATAATTTTTAAAAAGTGGTTAATAGTTATTTAAAAACTCTAAAAGTTTGAAGGATGTAGATGTTCTGAGTACGAATATAAGAAACGAGTCATTCATGTTTCGACAATCGGGTGCGACAAAGAAAAATCGTACACACGTGTTTTACACATGCTTCGCTAGGCCTCGGCACCACGTCCCGACTGGAATTCTTATAAATAAGTGGTCTTTTGATTTTTCTTTTTATATAAAAGTATTTTTAAAAATTTCGGAAAAATTTCCCACGAGTAATTAACATTGATGGCGAACCAACCTTCTAAAGTATCTATATTGTTAATTTTGACATTAAATTTTTGAAGAATTATTCTTAAGGTAGTGGATATCATAATGAATTCAGTTTAAAGGCTTCCTTCATCGGGGTGCTTCTTTATCTATGCAAATGGTAGCATCCAAAAACAATAATTTGGCGACAATATTGATATCATGACATTATTAAAATTCTTGTACATAAAGTTTAATTTGGAATCCATCATATTTTATGCGCAATTTAGATAATGAAAAATTGTATTTGACAATTAACATGTACTTTAATAGCCATGACAACCAACGTCAAACTTTATCAAAAATTTGGAAATAAAATTTCTAGATGGCTATATATCATTTATTTCCGTAGAACATATAACAAGTTGGTGCAATTTGAACCGAATTTTTTATTAATATCCAATTTTAATATTAAATTTCAAAAAATAACCATATCAGCCATGTTTTTCGAAATATACCCTTTCCGAAAAAAAATTTTCCGAAAATTCCCTCTATTTCCGGAAAAAAATTTTACGGAAACTGGCTAAATCCGGAAAAAAAATTTCCGGAAATAGACGGAATTTCCGGAAATTTTTTTTCCGGAAATGCAGTTTATAAATTCAAAAATTGTCGTCGCTTTCATTTCATCTGCTCTCTCAGTAAGTTTTAATTTATTTATAATTTAAATTTTATTAATTTATTATTTATAATTTAATTTATTTATATTTTACATTTAAGTAATATATAATTTTAATTTCATTAATTTATAATTTTAATTTCATTTATTTATAATTTAAATTTAAATTTTATTTATAATTTAAATTTAGAAGTATTTAATTTGTAATTATTTAAATATGTAACTATTTAATTTGAAATTATTTAAATTCAGAATATTGTCATATTAATTGGAAAAAATTAAAAATGGTGCAGAATAATTTTAAAAGTTTTATTAATTCTAAAATAATTTTATTAATTTTGAAATAATTTTGATTAATTCTGAAATAATTTTGATTAATTCTGAAATAATTTTGATTAATTCTGAAATAATTTTGATTAATTCTGAAATGATTTAGAATTGTTTTAGGAACTTTTTGCTTTTCGGATTCCTTACGGAGCTCTGACAGTCAGATCGACCGGTTTTCGATTGAGGTAATTTTATTTTCTTTATGTTATTTTTAATTTAATTTAATTTATAATTAATTACTTCATTCCAAAATATTTTTTATTTTTTATAATATTGTCCAGAAAATTTAGAATTGTTTACAACCTTCCAAAATAGTTTATAATAATTTTAAAAATTCCAATATAGTTTAGAATGTTGCCCTATTAATTTATGAAATTCCAAAATAGTGTAGAATAATTATTGAAAATTGTCCAGAATATTTTTACCAATGGCAACACAATTTTTAATTAATTATATGTTGTTATTTTTGAAATTGTCAGACCAATCGAAATAAAAAATGACAACTATTTGTGCGAAAATTTATACTGGAGGGGAAATCCAATATAATGATGAGGGGTCTATTACAGTACCCGTGCTAAATACTCATTACCGATAACCGTGAACCACAATTTTGATTATCTTCAAAATGAGATTTATAAATTTGTTGGGTACAATGCTAGTCAAGCAAATCTGGAAATTCAAGCCAGGTTTAATATGTCCACCAATGGACAACGTGACTATCAATTAGTACCAGTAATGGACCAACAATCATTCGAAATGATTTTAGGAATTGTGTCGTCTTTTTCACAAAGGTTCCAGATTATGGAGTTATATGTAGAATTGGAACCGAACTGTACTAGTCAGATTCCTGAACCTCGATCTCGACCCAGTACCAGTCAGAATCCTATGGAACCCGACCCAATACCAGTTAGATCCCGACCTAGCACCGGTCGGTACTCTGTGGATGTAAGAATGAGACTCGGACCCAGTATCGGTAGCAACTCTGTGGATCAACCAGTTATATCCCGACCCAGTAGCAGTCATAATCATGTGGATCAAGACCCAATACCAGTTAGATCCCGACCTAGCACCGGTCGGTACTCTATGGATGTAAGAATGAGACCCGGACCCAGTATCGGTAGCAACTCTGTGGATCAACCAGTTATATCCCGACCCAGTAGCAGTCATAATCATGTGGATCAAGACCCAATACCAGTTAGATCCCGACCTAGTACCGGTCGGCACTCTGTGGATATACCAATGAGATCCCGACCCAGTTCCAGTGCGGTCCGCAGACATGTACGCGATTATTCGCATGTACCTGTGGATGCAATTGATTCTGATAGTTTGGCGAGTGGAGATGAGATGCTCTCCGATGAGCCGTCGGGTTCCGATGATGATATCGGACAGCCCAATCAGTCACAACCACAGTCCCGTCAATTACAGTACCCGATTATTGGTCGGGAAAATATGACACATCCGGTTGACAGTTTCAATGACATATCCGGGTTTCGGCCTGCGGATGTCGATTTTTTCGGCAGCTCAAAAAAAATGACAGATAATCCATTGGCTAAAGGTGTATTTTTTGAGTCGAAAACGGCTCTAAAGATAGCAATCAATGAGTTTCATCTTGAAAATAATTGTGAGTGCAGGGTTATTAGGAGCAAACCTAGACGTTACGAGGTGGGGTGCAAAGATGCTTTTTGTAAATTTAAGGTGTCCGCAAAGCAGAACGGTCTTTCAGAATCTTGGATTATTACCAAACAAGCACTTCCCCATACGTGCACAGTATCGGCAACACGTACTGATCATTGTCAGCTTACAGCAGAGATGGTTGCACTTGCGATTGATAAGACCATTAGAAGGGACGTGTGTTCTTCTATAAATCATATTCGAGATATCATCATGATGAAATATGATAAGGTAACCCCCAAGTACAACAAATTATGGAGAGGCCGTGAACTTGCTATTGCAAATCTATTTGGGAGTTGGGAGAACTCGTACAACTTGCTTATTCCACTATTGGAAGCCATCAAGAGGAACAATCCAGGAACTAAGTATTGTGTGATCTCAAAATCGATTGAGAAAGAAACTGATAGGCACTTCCACAGAGCGGCATGGGCATTTGGAGCGTGTATTGCAGCGATACAGTTCCTCAGACCAGTGATTACTATCGATGCATGTTTCATGTCGGGACGGTACCAAGGTAGGCTGCTAATGGCATGTATGTACGATGCTGAAAACCAATTTCTTCCAGTGGCTTTTGCAATTGTGGAGAAAGAAAGCGCTGACAACTGGGGTTTTTTTATGAGATGGTTAAGGTTGGAAGTAATTGGAGATAATCGATTCTTTTGTGTCATATCGGATAGACATTTGGGAATTAAAGCCATGTTTCAGGATCCAAATCTCGGATGGAATGAGTCTACCGATCAATGTGAGCATCGGTATTGCTCCCAACATGTTGCCGAAAATCTCTACAAGCACGTGGGCCGTAAGAGAGAGGTTAGTGACAGGTTCATAGCTGGAGTGAACAAATGCAAACCTAAGAGGTTGCAGGAGATGTTACAAGACTTTGAAATTGGTTGTCCGAAGGCTATCGACTACCTTAACAAGGTGGGTAAGAGGGACCCTAACAATGAAGACGAGCTTCTATGTCCAGAGAAGTTGTATAAAGCTTTGGACAGAGGCCACCGATGGGGGATAATGACAACAAATGGGTCAGAGTCACTGAACGCCGTGTTCAAAATTAGTCGGCGATTACCGGTTGCAGCGGTCGTGGAGGATACGTTCTATAAATTAAATAAATGGTTTTTTGAACGATCGAGCAAAGCTCAAATGGCATGTCAGCATGGTTAGGTGTGGTCCGACAGAGTAACTAAGTTATTGCAAAAGCGTATTGGAAAAGGAAGGAACATGACTGTGATTCCTTATCGTGGAAGTCATGGGTTTTTTGAGGTCCTAGTTAAGGGTGAAAAAATTCCAGCAAGGCGTAATCAGCCGAGACTTGAGTATACTCGTAGAGATTTCGGGTATAGGGTTGTTGTTAAGGACAACAACAAGGTTGAATGTGAATGTCAGAAGCCTCAATTGACCGGCATACCTTGTTCTCATTTCATGGCCGTTGTCCGTGAAATGAGATATAATGAAAATTTATACGTCAACCCCTTGTACCGTATGTCAATAGTGGCACAGACATGGAGTAAACATTGGGAACCGAAAGGCAACCAATGTGAATGGCTAGTGTATGAGGGCCCAAAAATTAAACCTAAGTCGAGACTGATAAAAAAAGGAAGGAGACAGCACGACCGCATACCGATGAAGATGGACAGAATGCGTGGTCGGAGACTCGGACACCAGGCTCATCGTGAGACAATTGATCGAAATGCTGCAGGTATAACTGAGAAACCAACTGTTGTTAATTTTTTTAACTAAATTCACAATCTAATGCATGCTCTACATGTAGAGGAGGCAGCAAGACAGGCGCAAGCAGCGGCAGAGCAACCAGCAAGAACAAGTACAACCGTTTGGCGCACCCTCGGACAACATTTCAGTCTGCGTCGTAGAAATTAACATGTGTGTTTCTTATTCAGTAATAATGTTATGAGAACTATTTTATTATGTAATAATGTTGTTGATTATGAAATTGTAGACCACCAAGATGGACAGTAACAATCGAGAAAAGACCGGGGAAAATAAAAAAATTTGTCAATTCTGTGGAAGAGATGAAAAGGACTGTCCGAGATGTGTGCAGATAAAGGAATATTTACGAGTTAAAATATCTGATGATGATTTTGTAGATAAAAAAGGCTGGCTAGCACGTCGTCTGGGGGAGATAAAAAAGTCTGGCTAGCATTTCAGGCTAGCATTTGTATGTGTTGAGACTTATTTTATTTGTATGTGTTGAGAACTATTTTATTATGTATGTGCTGACAGGGGCGAAACTTAACTATATCTTGGGGGTGCTAAGCCACCCCAACTTTACAATTTTTTTATTACCAAGTACATAAAAATTATATTATATTGTTCATTTTACATGTATAAGCCCCCCTATAAAAATATTCAAATTAGAGGGCTTCAATGTAAATTTTAAAAAATATAATTTGACTTATTTAATCTATTTGGGCTTGGGCCTTCCGGCTTCCATCTTTGCACAGTATAATAAACAAATTAGAAATGAATTGAAAACGAATAAACAAATATTATTTATTATAGCTCTGTCGGTTCAACTATTCCCAAATTGGATACGACAAATTCAGATTATACCATCAATTAAAATTGAAGCACCTGCGACTCGTCGACTCCACAGCGTCTTCGTCTCCATCTGGCATCTCCTCCAAATTTTACTTTTCTGATTCTCAGAGACAGACAGCACAGTAATATCATCTCTTTGAATTGTAAGAATATATAATTTACTTGTACTCTTGAGTCTCTCTTTATTTTATTTCAAATTATTGATTCTCAATAAGTTATTTGTACCCAATGTTCAAAAATAGCCGAGTAAGACCTGATACCAATTTAGGATAGAAAGGAATAATCAATTTTTATAATTGTATGGGACAAGTTTTTTGATACAAATGAAATTTAAATTCTCATGATTATATTTTTTGAAATTTACTGATTTCGTACTAGTATAGAATAGAAAGACTATTTCAATTTATTGTGATTGTATTTAGCTATTTGCAACTGATCTAGTACCAAGGATGAAGTGAATTTATTTGTACATTTACATCTCCATCTATTATATTATTAGATAAAGTTATTTGTTAAAAAAAAAAGTTATGTACTTATGTTAAGAATAAGTTGTGTTTGAAACTAAGGATTAAGTGATTTATTTCTTTGTTTGTTATTTGTATACAGATAATATTATGTCTAAGAAAAAGACACCCACGTTAGATACTTATTTCAAGGTGAAGGAAAGTAACTCAAACTCTCAAACTCCTACCGAAATTCCAAATTCAGATAATCAAGTTTTTGAACCAATTCAACATGGGATGAATATTGATCAAGATCAACCTTCACAGAGTTCTACTAGATTATTAAAATATGAGAGAGATCCAGGTAAACGCCTCCAACTATCAGATTATCCTACTAATAAAAGAGATGAAATTAGAAAGTTCTATATACTTGAAGGGCCTTACCAGATTCATATGAATGAATATCCATCTATCGAGCAAGGAAATCAACATCGTAAATTCCAATATCGTTGGTTCAAAGATTTTCCTTGGTTAGAATATTCACCTCACACAAATCGTGCCTATTGCCTTCCTTGTTTTCTCTTTTCAACAAAACCAGTTGGAAGATCTGGTTCTGACACATTCACTGTTTCGGGATTTCAAAATTGGAGAAAGGTTAGTGGTGGGAAAGATTGTGCTTTTTTATCTCACATGGGAAAAGATTCCAACTCGGCTCACAATTTTGCTGTAAGATGCTATGAAAATTTTAAAAATCAAAAGTGCCATATTGAAAAAGTTTTAGAGAAGCAAACTGAAAAGGAAGTGAAAGAAGCTAGGTTGCGGCTCAAAACTTCCATTGATTCAATTAAATGGTTGACATTTCAAGCGTGTGCATTTAGGGGTCATGATGAATCTTCTGAATCAAAAAATCGAGGAAATTTTCTTGAGATGTTAAAATTACTTGCTTCATACAATGAAGAAGTGAACCGAGTTGTGTTAGAGAATGCCCCAAAGAATGCGAAATACACCTCACCATTAATTCAAAAACAGATTCTACATGTCATGGCTCAAAAAGTTCAAGTTGCAATACGAGAAGAAGTTGGTACTAACAAGTTTTGTTTGATTGTTGATGAATCTCGTGATGAATCTAAGGAGCAAATGGCAATTGTTATTCGATTTGTTGATAAAGAAGGATTTATTCGTGAGAGGTTTCTTGATCTTATTCATGTTAAAGATACAACATCACTAACTTTGAAGAATGCGATTGTTTCGGCTTTATCTGACAATGGTCTAAGCATATGTCAGATTAGAGGCCAAGGATATGACGGAGCAAGTAATATGCGCGGTGAGTGGAATGGGTTACAAGCTCTAATTCTTAAAGAATGTCCATATGCATACTATGTGCATTGCATGGCTCATCAATTGCAATTGGCCCTTGTTGCAGCATCAAGAGAGGTTCCTGAAGTTCATAGCTTTTTTCAGAATGTGAATTTCGTTATAAATGTTGTTAGTGCATCTCCAAAACGTCATGATGAGTTGCAAGCACAACAAGCTGAAGAAATTATCCGTCAAATTGATTTTGGAGATCTTGACACCGGTAGAGGAGCGAATCAAATTGGTACATTGCAAAGGCCGGGAGATACTAGATGGAGCTCCCATTTTAAGTCAATTTATAGTTTGTTGAATATGTTTCATGCATCAACATGTGTTCTAAGAAGTATAGCAACTGATCGTTCGGTACCATATTCTTCTCGAGGCGATGCCGGTTTTGGTGTGAAATTACTTCTCTCTTTTGATTTTGTGTTCATTTTACATTTAATGAAAGAGATTATGGCAATTACAGATGTGTTATGTCAAGCTTTCCAGTCGAAATCTTTGGATATTCTTAATGCAATGCAACTATTGTCAAGCACAAAGTCACTACTTCAAGAGCTAAGAGATCATGGTTGGGAAGCTCTGTTGGAGAAGGTAAAATTGTTTTGTATAAAACATGAGATTGAAATTCCCGATATGAATAGAAAATTTGTTAATTTAATCCGATCTAGTAGTAAGAAAGACAATACTACTGTAGAGCATCATTATCGGATAGACATATTTAATGTCACAATAGATCAACAATTACAAGAAATAAATAGTCGATTTAGTGAGCAATCCACCGAACTTCTTACCCTTAGTGCCAGTCTAGACCCAAGACAAGTGAAGTCATTTAGTATTGAAAATGCATGTAAATTGGCAGAGAAATTTTACCCGGCAGATTTTACAAGCCAAGAAATAGCTCAGTTACAATGTCAATTACGATATTATGAGTTTGATATGAGAGATGGTTCAGTTCTTAAAAACTCCTCCTCGTTAGCCGACTTATGTCACCGACTAGTGGAAAGTGGCAAATCCACTATGTATCCTCTGGTTGATAGGTTGCTTCGACTTACTGCTACTCTTCCTGTTTCAACTGCTACTACAGAACGAGCTTTTTCAGCCATGAAGCTCGTTAAAACCGGACTTCGAAATAAAATGGGTGATGAGTTTCTCAGAGACTACATGCTTGTTTATATTGAAAAGGAACTAGCTAATAATATTACTTTAGATGAGATTATTACAGCATTTGATCTTTTAGGAAATCATAGGGTAAAATTTAAATAAAAATATATGAATATTATGTGTTTAGTTTAATTTTGATAGACATGACACTTTGTTGGTGTAGTTATTTATTATATATTTTGTAAAATCAAATAGTGAAGGATTTTCTTATTTTGTGTTATGTATTTTTTATATGATATTATTTAGCACCCTCTATTCTCAAATCCTGGTTCCGCCCCTGTGTGCTGAGAACTATTTAATTAAGTACGTGTCGACAATTATTTTATTTGTATGTGTTGAGAACTATTTTATTTTGTTAGGTTATAGGATATGGTTTCGATGCAACACACAAGACAAGATAAATCAAAAATAACAAAATATAACACAAATCTATAAATAAAAAATATACGAGGAGTCCTACAATATAATAAAAATAACAACATATAACGCAAATAACAAGATAAAATCCATAAATCCTACTGGCGACGCTGTGCATGTACATGGTGGTCCGGATACTGCGAATGTGAGAAGCGAGAAGCGTCAACCCTAGCACGCTGTGAACGTTGCGGTGCGTCAGTGGGATCCACTGCATGTGGTGTCTGAGACGGATCCTCTGCAGGAGGTGGATAAGAAGACGACGCCCCAGGATCACCTGCATCATAAGAAGACGACACCCCGGGATCACCGAATGCGTGGTCGAAGAATGGAGTCGGAGGCGCCTCCATATGAGCCATCATTGATTCGTGCCTTGCCTGGTCAAATTGTATTTGCTCCATCTCATTCGCCTGCTCCTGAGACAGTTCTTGATAGTAATAATAACCCGCTTGATCCTGAGACATCTGCATTTCATAAGAAAATATTTATTACTTGTTGATTGTAAATTAAAAAAACAAAATTACCTCAATCAAAGTATTACATACCGGGCCGCCTTCATCGCCGAATAGTACATTCATCCATTCAGCATGACTCATATCCTGCTTCTGCCCCTGCTCATGCGTCTGCTCATACGCCTGCTCATGAGTCTGCTCCTGAGTATGCTCACCAGTCTGCTCCTGAGTATGCTCACCAGTCTGCTCCTGCAATTCATACATAGTTTTTCTTATCTACAAATTAAATTTTAAATCAGCTTGTAAGTTGAATTCGTACCTGGCGCGAATTGGCACGTGATGATAGAGTATGCCCTGCGAACTCTCTCGGACGGATGTAATCCCTCCATTGTGACCCATCATATAACCAGCCCGTCACTGGATCTGGGCCTTCAAATACAGGGCCTAGTGGCATCGGCTCCGTTCCCAAAGGATAAGAATCGTCGGATGGAATTTCCTCCGAATTACGTGGAACCCCCGCATCCTCCAACATGGCAATAGCACGGTCTCCATAACCATTATCTCTGCAGAGGCACCAACCTAGTCTCATCTTGCCCTTCCCAATTACACGGAGACCCTTCGTGAAAAATGCCCGTGTGCCATGTGCTAACTCTCCTATCCCACGCAAAGCCTGTACGTATATTCGGAGTATAATAAATGATATATAATAAAACAATCATAAAATTCAAAGTTAGAAATATTTACATTTCGAACAAATGTCGATCCGCTGGGAATGTATCTAGACTTGGAGTGTTCGTCTCTTGAAACCGGAACATTACGATCCATACCCACCACGTGCTGGCCAAACAGGTAGACGGATGCCATGCAGTTCTCCTGGTACCATTTACAATATCTTAGGAGGTCATTTATATCCCACGGACGACCTACTTCGTACACATGATCTGCATAATGTGTTGCATCGTTTACATGCCGACGGTACACTTGCGCCCAGTTGGCATTTCTCTTTGAGCCCAATTTCAACCTGTTTACAAGGTTAGTAG
This sequence comes from Carex pumila, assembly GCA_033356055.1. NCBI lineage: Eukaryota > Viridiplantae > Streptophyta > Magnoliopsida > Poales > Cyperaceae > Carex > Carex pumila. The sequence continues at coordinate 107,864 of JARJHM010000362.1, forward strand.
AATAAATAAGTAAATAAGTACTTTAAAATAAGTAAACCACATATGATTTGCGAATATTACTTGTGCAGCTCTTGGTGCTCGACTGCATCCTGGGGAAGCGGTGGCTCTATCTGTTGCCATCTTTCGAACTGTCGCATGCAGCGATCAGGATTGTGATGCTCAACAATCAAATAAAAAATAAGAGGACCGCGGTACAAGTAGAACGGCTGACAAATTTAGAGTTGCAATGTTAGGTACAAATTATAAATGTGATGACATAAATGAAAGAAATAATATGACTTTACTACAATGTACCTGATCCGCCCGGGTTGTTCTCGAAAGGTTGTGGTAAACAGATGCGTATGGCTGCCAATTGACCATGTTATCCGTCAGTTTCTGAATCTGGTCGCGAGGGATACATGGACCGGAGGTTGAACCATGGGACGAGTTTTCCCAATTATGTGGGCCTTTCCACATGTCAGCAAATGATGGACATGTATCTTCTGTTTCTGCGCCCCAATTCGGTTGAGATCCCGGTAATGGCCGGTGAATTTGAAATCGGGTCCACGACCAGTGTTGCAGAAGCATGGTGGGACCATTCATGCTTTTGCATGAAGGACTGGATGCGAGGCATAGATTTCTATATAAATAAGCGAGAACAGCTCCGCCCCAGTTGTACTTTCTCGGCTCGTCCAAGTTTTCAATCATGCCGAGATACCACAGCGGTATTCTGTCCCCGCTACTGTCAGCAAACATTGTATTCCCTAGCATGTCGAGGAGAAATCCACGGACATACCTAACCGTCAATTTTAAAATGTGAGTACATTATTAAAAAATATCAAATACGAATAAAGTTGTAAATAAAAAAATACTAACCATTTCAATTGTTCTTCGTTCGCATCTGTTGGTAATGTTTTGAAGCGCTCACGGACAGTTTTTTTGGCAATAAGCATGTCGTACGTATCATTTTCCCTCTTCTTCATAAACCCCTTCACTTCATCATCTTTCACCCCCAGCAACTCATACAGTCGGCCTTGAAAACTCGCCGAGTTTGTAAATCCCGTCATCGGCTCTCCCGTAATAGGCAAACCCCAGAGACAACTCACATCCTCCAGAGAAACTGTAATATATTTGACTTGTCAGTAAGGAATAAAAAAAATATATATTTAAATTAGTTAATACCTGTCATCTCTCCGAATGGAAGATGAAAAGTGTGCGTCTTCGGATGCCACCGCTCGACAAGTCCATGAATGAGGGCCGCATCGAGGGCGATATCGGGCAATGTCGCGAGCTGATATAAGCCCATTCGAATTAAAAATGGTGCGTACCTCTCATTATAATCGCATTTGTACCGATAATATCTCACGTTTAAAATCTCTTTACTCTAAAATAAGAAAAAAAATTAATTACAATATTTATTTGATTACTTACAGAGTTATGAAAAACGAAATAAGTAAATGTTTACCTCCTTAGATGCCTCAGATATCCTGTGATTACCGTGAACTATCCACAACAGGGGGCTAAATCTATGCTTAAGTACTAGGTCTGCCATACTACAAAATTCGAACAATATTGTAAATCACCTTAAATTTTTTCAAATTATTCTACATCATTTTGGTATTTTTGTAAATTATTGTACATCATTTTGGTATTTTCTAAATTAATCAGACAATATTCTAAACCATTAAAATGAACTCATTAATTAATTTTAAATTAAAATAAAAAAATTCAAATGTAAAAACCTGAATCGCAGATCCGATCGATCAGACAATCAGAGCTCCGAAAGGGACCCGAAAGGAAAAGAGATTCCTAAAAAAAATTTAAATTAATCGAACAATTTTCTATATTACTAAGGTAATTTTCTACACCATTTGGTATTTTCTAAATTATTCTAGACTATGTTGGTATTTTTTAAATTATTCTACACCATTTCGGTATTTTCTAAACAATTCTAAACTATTTCGGTATTTTCTAAATTATTCTACACTATTTTGGTATTTCTCAAAATTTTCTACACTATTTGGGTATTTTTCTAAATTATTCTACACCATTTTGGTATTTTTTAAATTATTCTACACCATTTCGGTATTTTCTAAACAATTCTAGACTATTTCGGTATTTTCTAAATTATTCTACACTATTTTGGTATTTCTCAAAATTATTCTACACTATTTGGGTATTTTTCTAAATTATTCTACACCATTTTGGTATTTTTTGAAATTATTCTACACCATTTCGGTAATTTCTAAACAATTCTAGACTATTTCGGTATTTTCTAAATTATTCTAAATCATTTTGGTATTTTTTAAATTTTTCTAGACCATTTGGTATTTCCTAAATTATTTGGACATTATTTTAAACCATTTAAAATTAAATAAATTAAATAAATTAAATAAAAAAATACCTTGAAAACGCTGATGGGGTATGATGGGGATGGGGTGGAGCCAGCGCCCTTTGTAGTCACCCTCTGTTTCCGTAAAAAAAATTTTCAGAAATACACTGTTTCCATAAAAAAAATTTCCGGAAAAAGGCTGTTTCCGTAAAAAAATTTTCCGGAAGTAGTCTCTGTTTCTGGAAAATTTTTTTCCGGAAATGGTATATTTCGAGAAACGTGGCTGATGCGGTTATTTTTTGAAATTTAATATTAAAATTGGATATTAATAAAAAATTCGGCAATTTGAATGTCATTTTTCATTGATAAAAAAAAATCAAAAAAATATATAATCATTCCAATTTGTAAGTTTTAATATCGACTAATGCACCAAATTCGATACGCTAGAAACATATATAAAATTTTCAATTATTTTTTATTATGACATATATTATTCTAATTGTCACAGCCGTGAAATGAAAATTGATGCAATGGTAAATTCATGAAAATATTTGAACTTTTCTACTGTGATCCGTAATTTAAATTATGTAAATTTGACAAGATATGTTAGTTCAACAATACATTTATATAAATTTTTGTTTGTTTTTGGATTTTTTTTAACTATATAATCATATATTTATGTTGTCAAATAATTACATTCTTTTGAAACATACAGTATATCCAAAGAAATGTGAATGCTTAAATGAAGCAGAGGAACGGATGCAATGCGGTAAGACCACTTATTCGTACATAAAACTTATGGTTCAAATTGAAATTCTAATAGTTTAAGAAGCAATAATTTTAAATTAGGTCAAATTAAAAAATGTGCTCTCATGCAAAAATTGTTATATTTATTTTTTTCTAAAAGGAAAAAAGTACTCAACAGTCATCAAGATCACATTAAAACGAAGTGATTTTTATATAAAAAAAAGAGTAGAATATGTGCCATAAATTAATTTCAACCTTCTAGATAGGGGTGTCAATAGGTACGATATAAGTAGGATGGAAGCATTTTCATATCCATACCCATTAAGAATGATCTTATCCATATCCTACTCTTACCCATTAAGATTTAAATTTACCCTATCCTATCTTTATCTGTTAAAATTATCGAGTAACGAAACGGTCGTGGGTGAATAACAATAATACTACTATAATAATTAATTTTATTATATTTTACAAATAGAATGTCAAAACTTATTTATTTCTCACATATGCAATAATATTAATAAAAAAAAGTTCAATCAATGTCAACTAAATTGTTTATAAAACAAGAGAATTCAAAAATAAAATTATATCTTCTGACAAATTTAATTATTTAATTACAAAACAAGACATATAAATAAAAATAATATGTTTAATATTTTTCTTACAAGAAAAACAATACATTAAATAACAAAGTACTCACTAATTATTGCTCAAACATTATCATATTATTATATTTTATATAATTATATTCTAGGGTGACAGATACAAAATAGCTTTTATCTATATCCTTATCCGTTTAGCTAACGAAAAAAAAATTATTATCCATACTTATACCCAATAAATTAACAAAATAAAAATCTTATCCGTACATACCTTATAAAATACGGTACAAATCGGGTAAACGACTAAAGGGGTATCATTGACACCCCTACTTCCAGAAGCATTCCAGGGATCAATTACAAGATCGGTGGTTCATCGACAATTAGTTTATTTTTTAAATCAAAGTTCACACATTGTATGTTTCCACCTAACAGGATCCCAAGTGTCTCTTTCTCATAAACTTAATTAAAATCATAACCCTGAAAATGCGAGGTTTGTCTGTTGTGTCGTTTTTCAAAGCTCCTTTTTTTTAATTAATAACAGAGATGTTTAGAACTAGAAACTAGAAACATCCAAATCATCACGAGTGCGAATCCTCTGAGATATCTCAACTTTTGCTTGACCGACGTGTACGGTACCTATTAGGGAGCAGTATTATTTGTGCTTTGAGATTCGTGCAGTACGAATTTTAACAGTTGAGATTTTCCTTAAAAACACTCATAGTTTGAGAACAACAGAGGATGCGAATTCAATCATCACACGGACAAATTCGTATCCTCTGAGATATCTCAAACTTTGCGTGACTTGATGGAAAATTCCAACCGTTTAAATACGTTGTACACGAATCTCAAAGCATGCATAATACTGACCCCCTACATCACTCCCGAATAGGCACCGGACACGTGGGTCACGCAAAAGTTGAGATATCTCAGAGGATACGCACTCCACGCGGACTGTATCGTGCATGCATGAATTGCGTGGAGGAGCTTTGACCTCCCAATTGGAATCTCGGCCCCTAATTTCCGAGCCTAACAGGTGGGGCCCATGAGCAAATGAGACCCCTGTTCTTTTTTGAACAACTAAAAAAAACTAGCCGTCTATGCTGTCTTGTATGACGTCATCAAGTTGTGACCGACACGTCACCCGGTCGCTCTCTCCATGTAAAGATCTTGTTAACCGGCCACCGACGAACAAGTCGGTGCAAATGCTGGCTGGACCCGGTTCTCTCGCTTTAAACGTGGATAAATTTACTTTTGCATTTGATGGACTAATTAAATGCGTATTTAGTTATAATTTGTCAGTACTCAAGTACACCGAAATTATTTTAGTTTCCATTTCGATATTTCAAAATTCTGACTTTATTATTGATTTTTACAAAATTAAAAATTTATTACGTGGGATCTACACCATCTACTTGCTAAAAATATTTGGTGAATTGGATTTAGAATTATCTTATTACATTAAGATGATTTGATTAAAATTAATCATCCGTTAATTTTAAATCGATGTTCTTCACTTTTAACATTATAATAATGTATAATAAAACATTTTCATTTTACTTTATGTTATGTTTATATTTGGTTATTTTAAACATAGTTAAAATTGTTCACAATTAATCCTTGAATTATTCATTTTTGGCTCCTCTATAACGTATAGGCAAATTAGCAACTTTTATAAATATGCGAATTATTCTCGTATTTTTGCAGAATTTACAAATCACTTAGCCCTCAGGGGCAGTTGGCCAGCCCAACACCTGGGTGTGGAAGAAGAAATGAAGATCTCTTACTTATTTGAAATTTATGATTTTGTTTAAGTGCAGGGGCTGATAGGCAAAAAGGAAGTTGTTCAAGGCTTGATGATGGTTAGAGTTGTTTAGGGTTGATTTTGGCTATTTTCTATTTATAGTTTGTTTGTTTCATTTTGTGATGATGTGTCTATGTTTAGTAGGTGCTGTTTATGCTTTAAATCAAGGTTGCTATATGAATTTAGTTTATAGTTTGTTTGTTTGATTTTGTAATGATTTGTCTATGTTCAATAGGTGCTTTTTATGCTTTAAATCATGGTTGTTGTATGAACTTTATTAGATATGTGATGACAGTGGTGTAAGAACATTATCAGAGACTGGTACCAGCTGTTTGGTACCGGTCTATGTTAAGTAGTTTCATTTCAATGAAATCCGTAGATACTTCACTATTCTGCTAAAAAAAAAATAAAAAACTTTATTTGTTGTCCGAAAATAATTAATATTTTAGTACATATGATATGTTACAAAAGATTTAGCATGCATCATGATATATTTGATATCTGTTTACTATTCCAAAAAATATTATTCAAACTAAAAGTTAATGTCGTACAATTATTCATTACTATTTAGATAGGGCATGTGTCAAAATCAAGATCAAAACAAAAATGTTTAGCATTCTTTCGCATAGAAAAAATGTAACAGATAAACTTTAACAGTATTTTGATGGACAATCAATTAAATCTTATTTTGACTTGATTCAATAGACATCATATCTAAGTATCTAACTAATAACAAAACATATTTCTTTTAATTGTAATATTAATAATTTAGTTATAAGTATCAGATGAATATAAATTCAAAAAAACAATGATTGGCTATTAGAATAGTCTATTTGAAAAACCCAGAAAAAAAGAGTCCAATCTTTTTCTTTTTATTACAAGTCTGTAGGTAACACGCCACATACTTTTCTACTTTAGACAGCAATCAACCTAGGTTATTATGTGGAGAAATTTGATGTCATACCAGTTTTACTATCTATGGTTAACAAAAAGAATCCAATCCATGATCTGTCAACAGCCTAGATTAAAACCTATATTTTATCAATAGAAAAATAAATAAATAAATATTGAGAAAGGTGAACGATTTTGAAAAATTTCAAAATCTAAAAAGACTATTATAATTTACAACGTTCAGATAATTCATATCAATTTACGGGGTTAATTAACTAAACAGGAAAAAAAAATACAAAACATTATTATCCATGACGTCTCGATATTAAAAACAAAAAGATGTCATGTGTTTTTCTTTCAATCTCTGAACGTTATGAACAAAACGTTATGTTTTCTTTTCTTTTCTTACTTAATTAACTCTTTAAATTGATTTAAATTATTTGAATATTGCAGACATGACGTCGGATTTTGGAATTCTTACAAATTGTTCTCCATTATTATTTCTTTTTGGAGGAACTTAGCAGAGGCTGCTAAGTGAAATTTTATTAATAAAAGAACATTTACAAAAGTACAATACTCCTGTCCATGTGGGGGCCCTAATCTTCTGTGCAGTTATTTTTGTTTATAAATAAAAAATCGGTAAATTAAAACCCCGGCACAAACAGTAAACGCGTCGAAAATCCCCCTTAGACCCTTGTCCCCTCGTAAACGCAGTTCATGGAAAATTATGCTTTAATTCAAAAATAAAATAAAATGTGACAATTATGCCGTGCATTCTAACATGGTCCTTTTCCATAATAAGTGCCGGCCGTAACATTTCACCTCTTCCCTTTGGTGTAGCGATCTATGATGGACGACTCGTCTACATTGTTTACATTAACTGCGACATAAACTATCTCAGAAACATTGTCACAGAGAAATTGAACCACCAAAGGACACGTATCGCATTCTTTTCCTCTCTTAGCTCCCTAGATTGCTCTGTGCAAAAACAAACTTTGAGTTTCTCATTTATTATACAATGCACTATTTCCTGTAAGCCCCATCCCTCTTCTCTTCCCTCTTTCATTTCCTCGATCTTCTCTTTGCTATTTTCTCCTTCCTTAGATGTTAGATCTCGTCTATTTCTGTACATTCCAAAATCACAAAGATCGAGAGCATTTCTGAATTTTGGCGTCCGAGTGGCTGGATTTGATGCATTTCTTTCTGTAAGTTACCTGTGGTTTATATCTCGTTTTTCCGCCGGGATTTTAGATCTAGATTTTGCAAATCGTGAAATCTGCGTCTGTTCTTTGTATGTGGAGACTCTGTGAATTCGTTCCTGCTTACCAATTCTGAAACTTAAATGCGAATTTGTGTTTGGGCTTTGTGAAATTTGCTTAAATTGGAACACCACCGACTGGTGGTATTGCAATTAAAGCGAGTATTTTGAAATATATTCCTTCCATGAAAAAGTTTGCTTAAATCCACTCATAAAAGAAAAGGTGGTCGCTTGCTTTATTCCGGGTTTAGGGTTCCATGGCGATTCCATTTTATTCCTAATTTCTCATACAGCCATTTTTCACTTTACCCCTCAATCTATTTTCTCTCTGAAAGATGATGTCGATAAGGAGGCGGTCGGCCACAACAAGTTACCCAGAAGAAATGGAGAAATCCAGTGGAAAGACACCTCAGCCTCGGATATGTTGTCTAATCTCTCTCTCAGCAATGTTTTGGGTTTTGATTTTAACTTTTCATTTCTCTGCCTTTTCTGCTCCCCCCATTATCGGACCAGATCAACCTTCAGGTAATCACCAATTTGTACTTGAAGAAACATCCATGCAAAATATCCCAAAATTTGACAATACGAATATTCAGAAACCACCTGTGGAATCTGAAAACGTCTCGGAAAAGGTACCATCTTTACCTCCACCAGCCATAGTACCTCAACCGAAACCAGTTAACAACCTGCCAGAAGCTTATAATTTAAAAGACCATGTGACCGATCAGTATTCTTTGGGTACTGGAAGTGAACCCCAACAATCCCAATTGACTGATAAAACACCTCCTGTTATCCAAAATCAACCCGAAAAACCACCACAAAGTTTTGCATTTGAAAAGGCACTGAGAATGTCAGAGAACCGGTCAGATCCATGCGGTGGCCGATACATCTATGTGCATAATCTGCCCTCCCGGTTCAATGATGATATGCTTCGAGATTGCAAGAAATTGAGTCTCTGGACCAACATGTGTAAGTTTATGATCAATGATGGCCTGGGCCCACCTCTTGACAACTCAGGGGGGGTTTTCTCTGACACCGGCTGGTACGCTACAAACCAATTTGCGGTAGATGTGATATTTAGCAACAGAATGAAGCAATACGAGTGCCTAACCAATGATTCCACAATAGCCGCAGCCGTTTTTGTACCGTTCTATGCTGGTTTCGACATTGCTCGTTATTTGTGGGGATATAACATTTCCACGAGAGATTCCGCCTCATTGGATTTGGTCAATTGGTTGGAGAATAGACCTGAATGGAAAGTGATGGGAGGCAAAGACCATTTCTTGGTGGCGGGTCGAATTACATGGGATTTTAGGCGTTTAACAGAGAATGAAGAGGATTGGGGTAATAAGCTCCTGTTTTTACCAGCAGCTCGTAACATGTCAATGCTAGTGGTAGAATCGAGCCCATGGAATGCAAATGATTTCGGCATACCCTACCCGACTTATTTCCACCCATCAAGGGATGCAGATGTCTTCATATGGCAAGAAAGAATGAGGAAATTGGAGAGAAAATGGCTGTTTTCCTTTGCGGGTGCACCCCGACCTGATAACCCGAAATCCATTAGAGGGCAGATTATTGATGAGTGTAGAAATTCAAGCGTATGCAAATTGTTGGAGTGTGATTTTGGGGAAAGTAAATGCCATTCGCCGAGTAGTATCATGCAAATGTTTCAAAGCTCTCTCTTTTGTTTGCAACCACAAGGGGATTCATACACAAGGAGGTCAGCTTTTGACTCTATGCTTGCCGGGTGCATACCCGTTTTCTTCCACCCGGGATCTGCATATGTTCAGTACACGTGGCACCTCCCGAAGAACTACACCAGATATTCCGTGTTCATACCCGAAAATGATCTACGAAATGGCAATGTTACCATAGAACAGAGGCTGAGGCAATATTCACCTCTAATGGTAAAGCAAATGAGAGAGGAGGTGATTAATCTGATACCGGGTTTGATTTACGCAGACCCGAGATCCAAATTGGAAACCTTCAAGGATGCGTTTGATGTGGCAGTTGAGGCAATCATCAACAAGGTTGGTAAAATTAGGAGAGACATGATAGAGGGAAAGGAGGACAAGGATTTCATAGAGGAAAATAGTTGGAAGTATGCGTTGTTAGATGAAGATCAGGGAACCGTCGGTGCCCATGTGTGGGACCCATTCTTCTCAAAACCAAAAGATGGTGGTTCGGATCCAGGTAACAGTGCGTCTGCTGAAGCTGCAAAGAATTCTTGGAAAAGCGAGCAAAGGAGTCAGAAATTTTGATCTTTTTCGGCCTATCGGTGGCAAAGGAGTCAGAAATTTTGATCTTTTTCGGCCTATCGGCGGCATGTAACTAGAGGATGGTGTTTGGAGAAGAATAGAAACATCATTTTGTTAGGTGTTTAATGTTGGTCATGTCATTTGATATATGACAAGTTATTTTCCTTTCTTTTTTCTTTTTTGGAAATAGAATAGATACCTCATTTGTTTAGAACACTTTTCGTAATAATCCATTAAAATTTGTAACATGAATGGTCTAATAGAGAATGCTACTGTTGCTCATAATCTGTTCCTAAGGAAAGCATGACTTATTGAACTTAACTATACCTTTTTATTCTCTCTGCCTTTCACGTTCTTGATACATGTATAACATAATGAGAATACAAGCTTTACTTGAATCTAACGGTAGCTTAGGCATGTGTTAGACAGACAGTAAAGTGACAGAGACAGTATAATAAATATCCAACTTTGACCGTACCCATGATTGTAGCATGTTTACTAAAGTAACAATCATGATCAGTACTTCAACAACCTTACTTTTGGAGGAAGTGGGACCCAAAATTCAGTGACTCATTAGTTCTAAAAGTCTAATATTATATTTTATAGTTGTAAATGTAAGCATAACCAAAGATGCATATGTGTAATAGTGGGAAGCACGAAGTATCACTAATAATTGGTGCTTGTAACATTCCGTACCAACTACCAAATGACCACTTTTTACCTAATTATCGTAAGACTACTGTAAATTTTACTTGTAATTTGTTCTCTTCCCTCCATGTGGAAACAAACGACTAGTTGTCGACTAGTTGGTAAATTAATTGTGAAGAAAATAAGTCTCTATGTCTAATCTATTTGTTATTCTGAAGAGATTGTAGGACCCAGTTCGACTAACTCAGTTATATATTAATGAATTGTTGAGGCGTTCAGAGTTTTTCAATCTAGTTGAAAAATGTCCAATTAATAAGATCTCAAAGGCTCAAATTACGATAAAATAACCTAAATATAACTTAACACTATAAATAAGCTTGGGCAAGGTCACTATAAGGTTCGTGAGCCTGTTATACTTCGTATAAATTTCAAATTTGTATTTTTTTTTTACTTTTACTTACTGCAATGGTTCAATTAAGCTAACTAATTAATGCAATGGTTCAATGATGGTATTCAATGTCTCTCATTTGTTTTTCAAATTTAATTTGTATATCTAGTAACTTTTTCTGTTAAACTTATATGTATATATTTTTTTAAATTATATTGATTTCTTATATTTAAAGTTGTTTTATTGTGATCTCAACAATAATAATTTTATGTTTTGATATAAGCATTGTACTGATATCAACATTTGAAATACTTTTACTATCTACTTAATTTGTTTTTTACTCCGCCACTGTAGTGGTCACCTTAAGATCTCAAATCGAAGTACCGGTATAATGCATGTCGCTCGCATGCTGTTATGTAAATCTAATAATCAGTTATCACTAGTCTTGACCCATGACAGCCTTCAGTATCATCGCTGCACGATCCAAACGAAATTCTTTTTAATTTGATTTTTATAAGCAAAATGATTACTAACACTAGGTCAAAACTCAAAATCCAGCCTTAGTGAGCAATAAGATAATGCGCCAGCAGTCCAGCACTAATTAATATTTATTACTTTGTACTGATTTTTTTAATTTTATTTTACCTGTATTTCACACGTTTATAGCTATTGTCAAGTTTACTTTAATCAAATAAAATGCTGGAGAAGCACCTGGATAGATGGACAGTGCCTCAGGAATAATATTACTTTTTCATCAATTCATCAAAAATTCTTCTTAAAAAAATACAACGGTTACCGAGTCTGAATTCAGATCCAGTGCAACACTTGACGTGTAGAATGAAATCTGAGTCGTCTGTTACAATATGGCACAAATCTCAAAATAAGCCTCCTATATTCTGAATAGGCACTGAATTAATTTTAACTCGTTAGGAGTATTCTGTCTCCTCAGATATCTCAGAGATATTGATTCCCCAAGTCCCTACTACATTTCTGAAGAGGGAGTTGGAGGCAGTCCAATAAACACCTAATTAAATTCAATTTGATGTCCGATCGTACCCGTCCAATAATTTGTGTAGACCAAATATATACGAATCGATGCGGATCAGCTGTAACTAGATATGAGGCCGAATCTGACTATCCCCTCCATTACAGAGCAGCACCCCTGCATCATACCTGGGGCCTTGTATAATAAATTATACAATCAATTAAGACCTCATATATCTAATAAAATTTCAGTTTTGTAGGCCCGCCGCAAGTCCATTAAATTTTACGGGGCTCCACCTAAGTCCGTTACCATCTTATTCATTAACTTTTGTCTCAGTTCCAACCCAAGTTGCAATTTCCGTTGAGTCCATCCAAGAAATTTTATGTCTAAATCCGTCCTTTATAATCCAATTTCCTTCGTGTTAGAAATCAGATTTGAGATGCCGAATTTAATTTAGCTCCTGTTCATAGATTTTTAATTTTTTTTTCTAATTTAATAGGTTGTTTGTCATAGATTTAAAATGAGTGGTCGATTCCTAATGAAAATACATTCTTAAATTATTATTCCTATTTTTACATAATTTATCCGTCTTTTATAGTATATTACTACGAGAAGTTGAGAGGATCAAGTTAAAAAAATGAAGGATGCAGAAGAATTGTAGATGAGAAGAACAGTTGACATATTTATTTGAAGTGGGCCCGGAGTCCTCCATTTTCTCATAGAAGATGGCCATATTATGCTTTACTGCTTCTGGCCCATATAGGCCCACTTCCAGCCCAACAACACATTTTCCTTATTAGGCTTCTTTTATTTGGGGATTGCATTTCCATTAAAACCTTTTAATTTTTTTTTTGAGAAAATTTCTAATGTACTCGTGTAAACTTTAAAATAGTCAATTTTCTCATGAAAATATCTTAATATCAAATATCCCATAGAAAATTAAAATTCTTTCTTTTATCCCTTTTTATTCATTAAATTTGTTATTTCGACAAATATATCTTTTTTTTTTCAAATAGAGATGTGCCTTTAAATAAGCAATATTATTGAATTGAATAAAAGAGAATATAAAATAAACGCTTCATCTTCTTCATCTTCATGCCTAACTTTTTGTGTTGCTTGAGTTCAGATGTCAAGTTAACAAGAAAAACTGTAGCTTTATGTTTCTGCTATGTTTACAGTACTAATGTACCAGCTCTGTCACTTGATACCAGAATTCCTGAAATTGCCTTGCTGGTACCTCATTAGTTACAACGAAGTCCTACTTTTCCTTTTAAAAGTTTGTCAGGCCACCCCCTCTCTTGTTCTCTTCATCTGGCATCATTAAATCTCTATGTTGCATCTCTAGTGTAAAATAAAAGAAGAAGAAAAATGAGGTGGTTCTTTGCTTAACTAATTAGTTGCCCCTTTTTATGGTGGCTCTAGCATGCCAGTTAGCAAGTAATCATTCATTACCATAACATAACAGTTTTCAGGTAATGCGACTGGTTTATGCCATGCAATCGGTTATTATTATTTCTGATATAGACACCTATACCAATTAAATTGGTAATCTTCCCTAGTAGATTTGAAATAAAGAAGATGAAGTGTCTCTTTTCTTTTCTCTCTTATTCAATTCAATCATGTGGCTAATTTAAAGGCACATCTTCATTTGAAATAAAGGGGTATATTTGTCTAAATAATAATTTTAATGAATAAAAGAGAATAAAAGAAGAATGTTAAATTTCTACGGGGATATTGGATATTAAAATGTTTTCTCGGGGAGATTGATTTTTTTTAAAGTTTACTTGGTATACTACAAATTTTCCCTTTTTATTTGAAGAAAAGGCTAGGTGCCTCATTTCATTACTGAAACGTTAAATACATCCAGCATAAAAAATGAAGATAAAAAACAAATAAAAAACGGTATTAGAATGCCCTTAGTTGTCTCAGGTACGCACCTGCATCTCAACTGACTACTGAACAAATCAAATTTTGTATACCAATTGAATGGTTATCAGAATTTGTATATGCGGTAGTGAAGTTTCAGCTTTTGATCTTGCATCATAGGCAGTGGTAAATGGTAATCAACAATAAATCCTATTTAGCATATAAAAACTGTTAATCAAATGGTACCGACCCACAACCCTGTTCAAAAAGCATATAGCTTTATTTGCATTTACCAGAAAGGAATGTGAGCAAAATTAAATGCCAGAAAGCAAGTTTTTCATCAACTCAAAGACACATAAATTGATCACAGAAAGGGGAAGTGGCTTTTGTTTAGTTTAACAAAAATAATTGAACCTCGAAATTTAACAAAGGTCAAGAAGACAAGTAGATAACAGAAAATGTGTAAGCTCTTTTCAATATTTACCTCTGTTTATTCTCATTTCCTTTCAGTAAAAACAATATGAACTCGTACCATCCCCCCTAAATACACATCCAAATAACTGAAACAGGGAAAAGAAAAATGTAAAAGACACTACATACAAAGTTATTAACATATCAAAGGGTAAAAGAAAATCAAAGGATGACAGCTAGTGCAAATTTGCAACATCATCCTTCCTTTTTACACTATAGGTATTCCAATTCAGGAGAAGTTGTGAACACAGGCTTCTCCTTAGCTGCCGCAGCGACAGCAGCGCTCTTTCGCCGAGGCTTAGCCTCGGCAAGCATGGTGATGACATCACGCATGGATGGCCGATCTTTGGGCGATTTAGCGGTGCAAAGAACTGCAATTCGAAGCACAAGAAGCATCTCCTCTTTGACATGCTCACACCGGCCTCCAGCAGCTGGGTCGAGCAATTCCTCCACGCCTAGGTTGGAACGCAGCCTTTCACGTACCCAACCAACTATGTCTTGACACTCACCAAACTCGGGCTCGATCGGTCTCTTGCCTGTTAGGAGCTCCATTAAAACTACACCAAAGCTGTATATGTCGCTTTTTTGATCCACTTTTAGTGTGTACCCATATTCTGATAAATTTAGAAAAAAAAAATACAAACATAGTTAGATCTTTTTCCTTTGGACAACTAACGAAGTTGAAATCAGAAAATATAATCGTCATATTAACAACAAACCTGGAGCAATGTAACCATAAGACCCGGCAACCATCGAAACTGTCTCATTTTTATGCACCATCAACCTTGCCAGTCCAAAATCAGCGATCCTGGCCTCGAGATTTGTGTCAAGTAGAACGTTACTCGACTTGATGTCTCGGTGAATTACTAGAGGACGGCAGTCGTGATGAAGGTAAGCAAGGCCTGCTGCAACTCCTACTGCCACATTGTACCGCGTAGCCCAATCAATCAACAATTTTCCCTTCATTTTCCCATGTAGTGCCTCCCAAAGGCTCCCATTCGGCATATATTCATATAGTATCATGGTGTCGGTCTCATTGCTTAGATAACCGAGGATACGTACCACATTTCGGTGTCTGAGCCGGCCAAGTAAGCTGACCTTTGATTAATAGAAAACATAAAAAAAAAAAAAAAATTTAGGTGGATTTGAATAATTATATATTGAAAAATGCAGTACACAATAAGCAAGCAATATGTTGTGAAACCAGCAATTCCTGATATGTACCAGCGATATATATTTTTTATTATTTTTTTGTGAAGTACATACAAGTATACAACATACATGCAATTGGGAAAGGTACATTACTAGGCAGCATGTGAATCCTTGAGGTGGAACCTTGTTATTATTTATTTTTTTTTACACTAACTAAAATTTTGATTTAAAAGAACAAAAATTACCTCTCTGGCAAGCTCTCCACCCTGCAAACCACCAGCTTCACCGGCTTCTGGGCACCCAGCACGCCACAACTTCTTCACAGCCACCACAGCATGGTGCTTCGGCATCTCGGCCTTGTAAACAATGCCGGTTCCACCCATACCAATCACATTTCCTTCCTTGACACATGAAAGCACATCTACACTTGCAAAAGTTAATCTCTGAAAAGCTGTTAGCCGCCACGGCCACTCACCTCCCTCCTCGAACCCATCATCGCAACACGTGCCCCTTTCACGCCACCTTATATAAAGTTTTCTCCCAATTACCAAAGTCAAAAAGGCCACAAGTGCAACTGATAAACCAATGGCCCACCCGGCTGCTATATGTCTCATGTGGGCCCCTTTGAACCCTGAACGAGATTCTAGCATACCAGCAGCACCAGAGCATGGTGGAAGAACACCGCCACATAAGCCGGGGTTTCCGGCAAGGTCATCTGGATTTATGGTACGCAATAGCCCGGTCGATGGTACCGGGCCTGAGAGATTGTTGTATGCTAAATTCAACATTTCTAAGGCCGGTGAGCTACCAAAATTGCTCGGAATCGAGCCGGTTAAGAAATTGTTTGAAAGATCTAGAATTGATAGAGTAGGCATCATGGCAATTGAGGTTGGGATGGGACCCGTAAAATGGTTGTTTCTCAGGCTAAGAGAAACAAGCCTTGCGCAAGACGCAAGACTCGAGGGAATAGTATCTTCCAACCGGTTGTTCGATAAATCCAATGCCGAGAGAGACGGGCAATCTTGTAACTCACCAGGGACACCTCCAGTTAACTCATTATCAGCTGCCATGAAGGTTTGGAGACTTGGTATTGATAGTATAGTTGAGGGAAGTGTTGATTGAAGTTGATTGTGTGACAAATCGATGAATGAAAGAGATGTCGACAAAGAGAGGTCGTCTGGTATCTCACCGGTTAACTCATTCCCAGCAAGTTCAAGTCGTTGTAGTCTTGGTAGTTTACCAAACCCACCAGGCACCGTACCATTTAATCGGTTGTTGTGTATCCGTACCCGTACCAGGGACATGCATGTGGTCAGGTTAGCCGGTATTGGTCCGGTAAATGCATTGCTAAAAAGAATCAACTTTGTGAGGTTGCCTCCGTTGCATAGCCCCGGTGGGATTTCTCCCGACAGGGCATTGGTCGATACATCGAGCCATTGTAATGGAGAGTTTTGACCAAGACCGGCTGGTAATGGGCCGGTTAGTGAGTTGTTCCATAATTCTAGTACCTCAAGTCGCGATAAATCACCGATACCATTCGGTACTGGCCCCTTGAGCCGGTTGCACATGAGGTTCAATAGCTGGAGATTGCTCAGTAATGCTATCTCCGGTGGAATAACACCGGTTATCATGTTATCTGATAAATCAAGCATTATAAGTGAGGAAAGCTTACCGATTTCCTTTGGTATCTCTCCATCGAAGCTGTTCTTATACAAATACATTGTGTTTAAGAACTTTAAATTCCCTATTTCAGGTGGTATCGGGCCGTTGAGATTTCCAATGGCCATGTCGAGGTATTGGAGTTTGGTCAAGTTGCCAATATCTGCCGGTATGGGCCCCTCGAATTCATTGTACCCGATTATTAGTTGCTCCAAAGAAGACATCTCAAACAATTCCTTCGGAAGTGTACCAGTCAGGTTGTTTCCTGAGAGACCTAAAAACTTGAGCTTTTGCAAGTGCCGGTACGATGCCGGGATAGAACCGGTGAAGAAACCCCCACGGAAATCGAGGCTTTCTAGCGCAATTGCACTGCCGATGTCAGCTGGAAGTGGGCCCTCAAAATTATTCCCTGATGCATTGAGGGATGTCAGTAGGAGACATGATCCAAACCCAACCGGAAACCGGCCAGCAAAACTGTTGTCGCTTACATCAAGGGTTAAAAGTGAAGTAAGGCCGGTGAGAGAGGCAGGGAGAGGGTCGGAGAAGGCATTGCTACCGATATTAAGAGATGAAAGATTGGATAGTTGAAGGATATCATCCGGTATCACGCCACTTAGGTTGAAATTCGATAAATTGAGGCCGATGACTGTGCCTTTAATGTCACACTCAACACCTGTCCAGTTGCAATGAGGCTTGCCGGGATTAGATTTCCAGTCACTTAGCGCACCAAGTGGATCAAGGAGAGATGATTTGATGGCGAGTAATGCTGCGGCCTCATCTGGGGCTGTTGCGGCATTGGCCTTTAAGGTATGGGGGTGCAATGAGTAGAGAGAAAGAAAGAACAAGAAGAAGATTGGCATTTTGGTAACCATTTTTGGGTTGTGTTGTATTGTATTGCTGCTTCTTCTTGGTGCTCTTCTCTTCTCCTCTGTTTTGGTGCTTGAGTTAGATTTTTCGGCGCATTGTTTTTTGTTTAAGCCAGAGAGGGAGGAGGGAGGGAAAGTTATTTAAGTGGATGGATAAATGATTGGCATTTGTATTTAATTTGAGTTGCTCATTTGATTGGATGAACCTGGTAGACAGTATTTAATGTGAGCCTAAAGTCTTATTATGAGGTGTTACTATTTGGTTCAAGAAATAAAACATGGAGCACATCAGAATTATCAGAAAATAAACAATTCTTCACCTATTCTATCTTTCTGACAAAAATATTGATTTATTCTTTTCATCTGTCATTCACAATTCAATTTTCCAGAAAAAAAAATAATATTGTTATTTACTATATCTCCTGTGGGGCGGTATACGGTGATTAAAACAGTGCTGATTAATTAGTGATTATTGCTACTGGTTATTATTTTTAATTTACATGCCTAACCTTAGACAGTTGGCCATGCCCCTTGCCTTGTAAGTTTAACTGGAATTCCATATATATTTACACATGAAAATAGTAAATTAAAGGTCCCCACTTTCTTCTTTCCTCTCCTTCCTATTTTTTTGTATATAAAATTGTTATGTGCTATTTCATTTATGCTTATTTGTATACCAAACACGAGCAATTGTACAGTGTGGCTAAGCCATGTTCAATCAATAATCCAGTGGTTAGATATAAAAATGTTTGTTAAAGAGAATATTAATTCAGGTCTGATTGCTCGTGGGGTCTTGGGATCAAAACCAGCTTGTTTTTAGTTATATAATACCTGGAACCTCTACCTACACAAATAAAAGCTGTAATTGAGAGAAGGTTTTGGATTTTTTGAAAGAATACTCCGACATGAAACATGGAGAAGAGAATGTGCGAAACTTTGCCATTATTTTAATCTGTCACAATTATGGGTTTATTTTAGAAGCAAATTCGGTGCAAAAAGGGACATGCAATTTGGAATTCTGACACAGATTGGCACTGTAAGGCCATCCATAAAAGTTTCATAAACCAAAATCATGGTTCGGGTAGCGAGTTGCTGACATGAATAATTCAATTGTTTTTTTTTTTTTTTTTTTTTTTTCTGGAGTTACATCTGGCTAGGGGTGAAAACATAACGGATAATATCTGATCTGTATTTGAAAATTAGATACGGATATTCGATCTGAATATCCGTGCAGATACAAACGGATATGGTTTTAAAATTTAATTATCCGTATCCGAATAAGAGATATATACCACATTATGAATAAATTTATGTTATTCATGAGTAAAGCTAATATACACTTAAGTGTACCAATGAACCCATACACTTAACCCTAGGACCGTACGATTAGCTTTGAGATTCGTGTAGATTCTTTAAAAGTCGTGTAGCTTCTTTAAAAGTCGTGATACACGAATCTCAAAGCTAATCGTACGGTCCTAGAGTTAAGTGTATGGGTTCATTGGTACACTTAAGTGTATATTAGCTTTACTCGTTATTCATTGTTATTATTAGATAAATATTATAAACTTTAAAACCCTTTTAATAATTATCTGATATGATCCGTATTCGTATCTGTATCCGAAAAGAAATAATGGATACGGATATGATTTTACCACTATCTGATCCGTTTTCACCCCTACATCTAGTTACCCTTGTTTTTTTTTTTTGGGTTAATGAGAGACTCAGCACACATATATCATGTCTACACCTGCCACAGAGAATCTGAATACAATTGTTTTCTCTAAAAGACAGGTTAAGCAGCCTATAGAGCCTAATTGTCCCTATGGTTAACCAAGAACCAAGGTATTAAACAATTATATAATTTGGTGGTACGGATTGGTGAATGATGCGTCAACTTATAGCCTATAGCATGCCTCATTTTGCATCCTTATAAAAAAATGGTATTATTTCCATAGGTTGTAATTTAATATCAGTAATCTGATAGTTTAACTCTCCAAGGAAGTATTTGATATTTCACTTTAACAAACATCTCTCCAACTTTTGATTGATTAAGTTATCTAGTGCACAAATCATGCGGTATAAAATAATTATTTTTTGCTGTATTAGAGTACTTGGTAGTGGTCATTAGAGTAATCATTACTCCATTAGAGTGCACAGGTGCAGTAGGAAGTAATTAATTGAACCATTCAGGTGTCTTTAACCGCTTATTACTTGAGAGTTAGAGATGTGTGTGTATTATATTATATTATCTAGTATAGTTAATGGAAGTTCTTTCCACAGGTCTGGACAAGAGAAAATGTCATAAAAAAAGGAAAATAAATGTCATTAAAATAGTTATGCAACATAAATATATTTTGTGCCTTTTTTTTTTACAGAACTTGGATAAAAAAAAATCAGAGAAATGAATTTTCTTTTGTTGTTATTTTTTTTTTTAGGTTATGTACGTTTATGCCTGTTATTTTTTGGTCTCACAGTCACAGCAGGCATTCCATTGTTTGTTTGGTTTTGTAAAGAATGACTATCAAACTATCAGGAAATGAGATTTCTAAATACAGAGGAGGAATTGTGTTTTTAAGCAAAATTAATGCTACTTCGCAATTTGAAAAATGGGTCGTACTCCATGATATGCATTTATTTCTTACCGACGACTTTGTACCAAATAATGCTTGTGTTTTTTAGCAGTTGCGTAGATATTTGTTATTTTTGTATGGCATTGATGATAGTTGAACAAAATATTCAATTTTTTTTAAGGAAAGATAGGTGAAGAAAACAATTATGACTCCAAAATTTTGAGCACAATACTCCTTTTTCTGCCAAATAAATTTTACACCGAATCGAACATTTAGCTTTTCGTTTGGTCGAAAATAATTTCATGAAAATAGAATCCCTGTAGTGTGGTTTCGACTTAAACGGGAAATACCATTTTCACAATTTTTCCTATTAATAAACAATAAATAGATGAGAAGTGTTTGAGTATAAATTTTTGGCTAGTAAGTTTAATTAATTGGATCTTAATATGAGTATGGCTAGTATAACATCAATGTCATTTCAGTCTATATAATATCAACTTTAAAACTTATCAAATTGAATTCAAACGGTATTCAAACCGTTCAAACCAATCTACTTCATTAGTTGTGCGTTTACATATAAAATATATAAGTTTTTGAATTTATTTGGTATCAAGTCAAGCAATTAAATGTGTAAGTTTTTAAGTTAATTTTAATACATTTATTTTTCAATTTTTTTACCGCTTGATTTGATACTAAAATAATCTGAAAATATAAAATATTTGCATGTAAACGCATCACTCATAAAATAAATTGGTTTGAACGGTTTAGATTAATTATTTGAAAACTATTCAATTAATTTTGAAATTAGTGTGTTATGTGACATCGATGTCATACTAGCCAGACTCTTTTAATTATATTTTCAATGAAGAGGTCCGTATACTTTCAAGAATCTTTTTTAAAATGCAGCAAAATTAATTTGCGAGCTTATATAGTTCCACAATGAACAACATTCAGCAAAATCATGACACATACACATCCAGACATAACATGTCTAACGATCCATGCTATATTCCATCGTGTCCTTAGTTATGTGTGTCAACATATGTATATATTCGACATACCGTATTTTTGCAATACACTAATTTCACAATGCTGCACTTGAAAAAAAATTGGCATTTCTTTGATTTGGCAAATTCAGGTTTTTAACCAACTCAGTTTGAGACATTTATAATATATTAATTTTGGATGGAATGTTACTGTTCATTCTACAGTAACACCTCCTCTTACTGCCATCTGATACAACATTGATCGATTAGATCACTTTCTTCTCTCGTCATCTTACGTATGGTAAAATTTCTCCTCTCTTGATCTTCTATTTGTGCTACTTGTCTTCACTAAATTCTCTCCCGATGTCCACGTGGTACTAAGTTCTACGTGTCTCCTCTCCTGACTTGCTCCCCAATTATATTATAATATAGTTATAAAAATATATCATTTAATCCTCCAAAACTCGATGTGCAATGAATCTGCTGTGATTTAATTGAGATTAATCAATAAATCAAGAGAAATCCATGACTTTTTTTTTTAGTCTCCTGATTTATTTAGCTCAAGTTTTGATACTGTTTTTATTTCTTATTTTAGGAAGAAAGAAGTTTATAGCACCATGACGAATAAAGTCAACAATATATTTCTTTCTGTGCATGTTTTACTACTAATCATTGTTGCAAGGTTTCCCTCAAACGGATAACTGGTAAAAAACAAAACAAATTTAAGGCATTACACGCATCATGACCTTTTTGCTCCACTTAACAGAAGGCATGCATTACCGTTGAAGAGGTCACTAAACCAAATCCACCATCTTTTTTCATTTTTTTTTTCATTTGTTTGCCTTAAAGCCTTAAAGGTGATACTTTACAGGAATGAAAAAGTATTAGAATCCTTCGTCATCAACAAAATCCACCTAAAACTTGTTACGTCAACTTAAAGTAATATGCAAAGCATCATCAATATTAATCAATATTAATTATTCAATAAAACGTATTTAGAATTGGTAATAAATATTGGAAACGTCTTCATTTTAATATACAATTGATTGGTACATTAACATATATATTAATAATTTAGCATAGTTGTATTTCATCTGTGAAAAGATCTAGTTATAGATATGGTAATTATAAAGATAAAACATCTTGTCTTGATACATTTTTATATTTATTAATTAACTGAATGGTACATTAATTGTAGATTAATTAGTACTAATATAATTTAAAAGTACAAAACTAACAAGCCTTTGTCTCCCCCCCCTCAAAAAAAAAAAAAGTCAGCCCAACCAAATTTAACTGCTGCTTAATTCTCTTCTATTTGTACTATTTTTCATAAAATGTTCTTTTTGCTTGTTGACAGCAAATGGGTTTGTGCATATATGAACCAAAGCATCACTTAATTATCATTATACTCTCACTTAGAATCTTCCCATGTTGTCAGAGACGCAGTTTGCTAATTATTTCACAACTGGTTTTATTATGGCACTATCTTTACTACGATCCCTGTAGTACAAATGTTAATGCAAGAAAAAAAAAATGTCAAGATGGCTTGATTGATTAATAAATTATGTAATTTCAAAAACAAAAATAAAGGATGCAAATGTAATTCAAGTTTATATGGACCAAATACCCTTCCCTACTTCCTAAAATATATATTTTTAAAATGTACCACAGATGGAGGTACATGAGTGAAGTCTATAAAAGATCAACAAAGAATGTGGCAATGAAATGCTAAAGAGGGAGAGAGAGCACATAATGCAATGAAATGCAAATGCAATGATAGAGATGCTACAACTCAATACGCTCTTGAACTCACATGAACACATGGGCACTTGGACTTTTCTTGTACTTCTCAAATAATTTTTTAAACATGGCAATATCTTGAAAGAAGATGGGGGCCATGTGAAGTGCTTCTGTATCAAATTTTATAAAAATTTATTCTCTGCCTATTTGTCCATTTCTTTGGGTAGCAAATTAATTGCAAGAGGTTATTTTGTTGGTTGTATGGGCCATCATTGAGCATTAACACACAGTTTCTATGGCTCTGTAAAAGTGTATTTTATTTATATTTTATTACTTATCAATTATTAATTGCGTAAGTTCGT
This sequence comes from Carex pumila, assembly GCA_033356055.1. Classification (NCBI taxonomy): domain Eukaryota; kingdom Viridiplantae; phylum Streptophyta; class Magnoliopsida; order Poales; family Cyperaceae; genus Carex; species Carex pumila. The sequence continues at coordinate 131,428 of JARJHM010000362.1, forward strand.
ATAACGACTTTCAGTTACTGTTACCGTCCTTATAATCAAACATATGCTTAAGAATTTTATTATTAGTATAAGCATATGTTTTCTTAATTAAAGACAGATAAAATTCGATACATTACTAATTTATGGCCGATTGGTTATAATTCAAGAAAAGTTAATACCAAATTTAGATAGAGATGTGGACATAAATATTATTGGGAGCTTGAATGGAAGATTGGAAGTAATTGAATAAAAAAACTTGTGGATTTTTTTTTTTTTTTTTTGCATGATTGATGAGGTAGCTAAAATACATATTTTGTTGGTTAACTTTTGTTAATAAAATCGACAAGAAATCTAATTTTAGTCAGTAAATATTGTATACTTCAGTTTTTTTATTTTCAAGAACATCATTTTTTTCATGTGGACAAATTATGTAAAATCTTTTTTTTCAACTTTTAATTCATGTACATAAAAAATAAAGAAAAAAAATACCAATCTTTACTTTGCACGCAACGAAAGTGGAGTTTTTTTTATAAACCATAATTAAGAAAATCATTTTTAGAGAATTAGCATGATTGTTTTTTTTTTTCTTAACCACAAAGACCGAATGCTCCATTTGGTCTCCACTTTTTGTTTTTCTCTAGACCAAATGGAGCATTAGGTCTCACCTGTTTTTACACTTTTCCATGCAGCCTACGGTGTAGTGATACTTTTCTCCAGACCGAATGGAGGATTTGGTCTTGATTTTTTTGTAATATAAATAATTTTTTTATAATATATGTATAATATATACATACATATATATATATATATATATATATATATAGGTTTTGGCTAATATGCTATGGGTAGCTAAGAGGCCTCCGTGCTACGGCTCGGATTTCGAGTTTTCAGAATCCTAACGGTCGATCCGAACCGTTCATCTTGTTCTCCATATTAATATGTGCTTGGAGACCAAATTTTATATTTTTCTGAATTTTTTTACTATTTATTAAGCCACTTTGAAAACCGCTGATCCAACGGTAGTTTCTGGTTTTACTGTTGGGTTAAGCCACCGTTGGATCAGGGGTTTTCAAAGTGGCTTAATAAATAGTAAACAAATTCATAAAAATGTAAAATTTGGTCTCCAAGCACATATTAATATGCAGAACAAGATTAACGGTTCGGATCGACTGTTAGAATTTTGAAAACTCAAAATCCGAGCCGTAGCACGGAGGCCTCTTAGCTACCCATAGCATATTAGCCAAAACCTATATATATATATATATATATATATACATGTATTATATTATATATACATATACATATATTATAAAAAAATGAGTTTATAAAAAAAAAATATCGAAACGATGTTTATAAACAAAATACCGATCGTTAAAACTTAAACTGAATTTTTGAGGCACTAAACGACGTTTTTTTTTGCAATTCTGATGCTTCAGATACTCAAGGGTTTTCCCAGGGTGATATTCAGATCCGTCTCGTCCCCCCCCCCCTTTTCGAAAAGTGGTCATATGTGCAAATCCGACTTTCCTAGCCAAAGTTATGGCTATTTAAAGTTTTTTCAAAAACTGGACTTTGAAAATTTATAACTAACTGTAGAAAAATTCAAATAAATTGAAATTTGTGTCAATTATGTATATTTTTGAATACTCTACATGCTGGTATAATCACTTTTGCAGTTTGATGCCAAATTTGATATACATATACATATATTATACATATATTATATATAGATATGTATTATATACATATATATACATGTACATATACATATACATATACATATACATATACATATACATATACATATTATATATACATATATATACATAGAGATGGGCTATGGTGCATTGCAATGCATGAAAGGGTTTGTACATTGGACCATAAATCTAAAATTCAAAATGGCCAATTCAAACCGTTCATCTTGTTCTCCATATTAATATGTGCTTGGAGACCAAATTTTACATCTTTCTGAATTTTTTTACTATTTATTATTTTACAAAATTGTTGATCCAACGGTGGCTTAACAAAACAGTAAAATCAGCAACTACCATTGGATCAACAATTTTGTAAAATACTTAATAAATAGTAAAAAAATTCAGAAAAATGTAAAATTTGGTCTCCAAGCACATATTAATATGGAGAACAAGATGAACGGTTTGAATTGGCTATTTGAATTTTGAATGTTAGATTTATGGTTCAATGCACAAACTTCTCCATGCATTGCAATGCACCATAGTCCATCTCTATATACATATATTATATTATATATACAGTATTATATATGCTATACTTATATTATACATATACATAAAACATATTATATATACATAAAAAGGGATTATTTGGATCTTCTGTGGTCGATTCCGTGAAAAACTGAAAAAAAAAAAAAACTGGTGAGACCTAATGCTCCATTCGATCTTTGTGGTTTTTCAAAAAAAAAAAAAAAAACAATCATGTTGGTTCCCTAAAAATGATTTTCTTAATTATAGTTTATAAAAAAAAATTCACCAAAGTGACATAAATGCATATAACGGTTTATTTTATAAGCTAGTTTTATATTTTCTATTGTAAATTTGTAAAAGATATATAGAAGAATAAGAAACTATATTAAACTTTTTAGTCTACTTCTTATTAATTTGGTATTATATAGTGATTTCGAATAAAAAAATATCCATGATGAGAAAAAATAATCGGCCCAATGTTTTTTCAAACCAGACCTCGCCTGATTTCAAGTACACATATTCTGTAGTAACTTAAATTCAACTACCCAAAATTTTTATTCATATCCAAAAAAAATAAAAAACTTCAAAAACTATCCACGTTTTCAGGACATTTCGAAAACTGTTTGGTAAAATTTTTACCGGTTACAAGCCTAGTTTTTGCTAAAAATAATATCGGTCCAATGTCATTGGAAACCTGCAAAGATTTTTGCGGTTTGAGAAACCCATAAAAATTTTACATGCTTTTCTGGCCAAAACTGGCAAATTTTTTACAGGTTTTTGGCCAGTGCTGAAACAGCTTGTTCCAAGCTGAAATAAGATCCAAAACAGCTGTGCAGAAAAGTGGATAGTTCAGCCAGAGCCGAAACATCCTATTCCTAGCCAAAATTAAGGCAGAAAGTAGTTTTTTGAACCATACTAATTATGGTTGAGTGAAAATCGTAGAGAAAACTTCTACAGATCCAACAGATAAATCCTACAATACATCTCAAAGTCGTGTTTATTTTTTGTTATTTAATTTTGTTACTTCTACAGAAAATAAATCAGAACATGCGCTTGTGTAAATAATAAGTCTCACGGTATCAAATACAAGTATAGTTTGCTACTGAGTGAATGTTATCAATTCATCAATTTTTTGGTTTCTTTCTTACTGTATTATTGACAGGTTTTGTTCCAAACTATACTTATATTGATAAAAAAAAATTTGCTACTTCTATTAATAAAAATAATATTTAGTTTTGTTATTTTCCACGATTTTCACTCAGCCAGAATTATTATGGTTCAAAAACTGCTTTTTGCCTCTGTTTCGGTTAGGAAGAGTTTGTTTCGGATTTGGTCGAACTATCCACTTTTTTGCACAACTGTTTCGGTTCTGGCCAAAAAACTTATAAAATTTTTGCCGGTTTTAGGACAAAACATGTAAAACTTTTACAGGTTTCTCAAATCGCAAAAATTTTTGCAAGTTTCAAATGGCATTGGATTGTTATTATTTTGATGGAAAATATGCCTCTAACTGATAAAAATTCTACCAGTTTAGATAGTTTTCGAAATGTTCGTCGAAGTGGGTAATTTTTGAATTTTTTTTTGGATATTAATAAAAAATTCGGCAAACTACTGCAGAAAGAATTTAAACCGGCCGATCCACATCAGCACGATTCCAAAGGAGACTGTAAATTTCTAAGTTGGATCGAATTGATCAAAATTTTGATCAGATGGTCCGAATTTCAATATCAAAATTTGAGGTACGAGCTCCTTGGTTTCCAGTGAAATTTGAGTTGATGCAAAAAGAATTTGAATTGTCCGATCTACATCAGCACGAATATTAAAAACGCTTCGTAAATTTTTAAACTGAATCAAACAGACCCGGAGCCCGTATTCGCTGAGAAAACTGAAAATTTCAGGTTATCTAAAGTCGGACTACATTTAATTCGGTACATATTCAGAATGCACGGAACAATATTATTGTTGCTTTTAAATCGTGCAAAAAAAAATGAACGGTTAAGATATTTCAAATGTCTATCTCAAAAACTCGAAATATCTCATGGGAGAAAATTTTCGTGTGACGTCTATAATTTGAGTCTTATAGGTTTCTCTATTGAAGTGAATGCATACAAATATTGAAGCAAAACATACAATTTTTTTTTTTTTTTGGTTGAAATGCCCGTAGGCCTTGCATTCATTGAGATAAAAATCATCAGTACAATGCAAACTGCATTCACGCAGTTACCAGAAGTCTAGAAACCCATCCTGAGCATATTCTAAACAAAATAAAAACAAACTCCAAATTATTTCCTGCAAAGTAAAATTCTAAGGTGCTGGAACCTCTTGTTTCTGGTGGCTGTTCCTAGCCATCCCTGGATGTTCCTGGTTGTTCCTGTGAATGCAAAAAAACTGTTGATTCTGCAAAAGCCAAAACAGATGTTCCTAGCAGAAACAGGAGCCGAAACTTGGAATACAAAAAAACTGGCTGTTCTGGAAAGACCAAAACAGAATTAAATGAATACCATCCAAAAAATCGGAATTCAGAACTATTGAATGCAAAAAAATTAGAATTAAATGAATACCCTAAACCCTAAACCCTAAATCCTAAACTCGGAATTCCTGTAAATGCAAAAAAACTGCTGATTATGCAAAAGTCAAAACAGATGTTCCTGGCAGAAATAGGAGCCAAAAATTGGAACCCGTATCCTCTCAGGTATTGCACAATTATTGCAGAGGATCACTTACTTTACGACTTGAGATTAAATCTCAACTAGCTTGGGATTCGGGTCACTGTAAGGAACTGTATTTTTGAGCTTTGAGATTCGTGCCAAGTTAAAAAGTACGGTTCAGATCTAGTAATTACGAAAGATTCCCTTATCAGGTATTGGAGAGGATGTGAATTCAAAAATTGGCGGTTTCAAAAAGGCCTAAACAGATGTTCCTGACAAAAATAGGGGCCGAAACCAGACTGCTGAAGAATCCATTAGACTCAAATTTTCTGATGGGCATCGAGGCAACCTGTTCCTAGTGGATGCGAATTCCCGAATTTCAAAGTCAAATTAATCAGGTGTTGTAGGACTCGCTGGTTTCCAGTGGACTTCATTTATGGTCCAAGAAGGCCCAAAACAATTTTATTGGGCCTCAATGAAATCATATTTTAGATTAATTGCATAAAAATGTTGCTTCTGTGGTGGGCTGTACTTGAAATAGACTCTAGTTTCATTATTGGTTCCTGGGCTTCCTTTGCACCAATAATTTTAGTGCAAAAGTCTCCATAATATAATCTGACGCAAATTTCAAGAATATAATCTGACACGTCAAGTTCCAGGTATAGCGTATTCAAGTTCCAGATATTTAATCATATGACGGTGAGTTTAATTTGAATTTGATTTGTATATTTAAAAACTGCATAAATGAGTTGAAAAATGTAAAAGATAAGTATATAATAAATACTGGACAACAGCTAAATTACAAACTATTATACCTGTCAAATCTGCCTAGCCAGCGACACATGAAATTTTTTAATTTGGCAGGTGAAGTTTGGATTGAATCACCTGGGAGAAAAGTAAAATACCACTTGCTAACCCTTTTTTTTTTTCATACCACCCTCAAAAATCAGAATTAAATGAATACCATTCGAAAAATTAGAATTCAGATTCCGCCACGTTCACACTGTGGATCTGCGAACGGGTTGATTCGTCCACAGATCCACGGTGCGAACGAGTTGACCCATCCACAGATCCACAGTGCGAACGAGTCGGTGTGCAAATCTACAGTGCGAACGGATCACTCAAGCGGGTCATGACGCGAGCGGGTCAAAGCGAGCGTGTCAGTGAGCAGATCCACGGTGCGAACGGGTCAGGGCGCGAGCGAGTCAGTCTGCAGATTCATTCCGCGAACGGGTTAGCGATCCGTCCGCAGATCCACAATGCGAACATGGCGGAATATGAAATCTGATTATTTGGGTGGTATTCATTTAATTCTGATTTTTGAGGGTGGTAGAAAAAAAAAACGGCTTGCTAACAAAAGTGGGATTTTTTTTTTTTTTTGCCGTCGTTGTCCAATGATGCATTATATATAAAATTAAATGGGAAAATATATAATTATTTAAATATTTATACATTGTCATATATTCTTGACATGTTGCATACTGAAATGGTGTGTTTTCATAATATGGTGAGCTCGAGACGAATTTTTCTGATGAGTCAAATTATTTTCCTAAATATTGTGGGTTGTGTGGTTGTGCCTATCAATATTTGTCTAGTTTGGAGGATGCATCTGTATTTGCTATTATATTATTTGAAAAAAAAAATGTAGTTTTATTCATTCCTTTCAATTTAAGATGTATGGTCATATTAATTTAATAACTCAAATTATAAACAAAATATGATTTTTTTTTTCTTAGTTCTAAGTGGTGCCACATTATTTACAATCTTATTGGGACGATAATGTTTCCTTTTACTTATTTATCATGATTGATAAGAGATATGTCAATTTCCCTAAGATGCAAATAAATTCTTAAGTCAACAAAATTCTTTTGAATTTCTCTGCAGAAATTCTAGCACAACTTATCATGTTATTTTCTATTATACGGATTTCTAATGTTTTAGAAAAAATAATATCTGTGTTCAAAACATATTGAATGCAAAAATTTATAGAAATCACCTTAATTTAAAATCTAATATATTTTTTTCAATACATATTTTCTCTTTAGAGCGAAACCGAAGAGCACCATATAACTTTTGACAATGTTAACCCCATCTACATGCATGCAAAATTTCGAGATCTCAAATTACTTAATTTAATTTTCGAATTATAAAATAGGCTTTCAGTTATCCAAAATCTTAATGGTATTTGCCGTTATTTGATATAATTCATATAATTTACACTACTAACTAGGGAGAATATTTTAATATATTATCCTTATACAATTTTTTTTCTAAATGTTATTATATGTTAATTATTAGATTGTTATAATTAATAAGGAAACTATCAATCATAAAATTACTATTGATAACGAGTCATTCAAAAAAGAAAAATTACAATTTTCATTAATATTTTATTCAAGTTAAAAATTTTCACAACTATTCTCACAGGATAATAAAAAATTAATTGTCGCACATTCTCATAATCATTTCCGTATATTAATTTGTAAATTTTCACACCCAAATAATCTCATTCCGCGCATCCACAACCAAACAAGCTCTAAACTAAGAAACCAAATCCTCTGCCCCCAGAGTCTCTGCGGAGTGGGACCGGTTACTGTTTAAGGGTTTAACTATTGTTACTATTTTTAAATGAGCCCCACCTGCAGAGACTCTGGGGGCAGAAAATTCCTGCCCCCCCCCCCCCCCCCCCCCCGAGACAGAGAATTCAGTCTCCTAAACTAAACCCTTTTATTTATTTTTTTCACTTTCCCCTAACAAGAAACCAAATTTCACTAATATTAATCCCTTTACAGGATCAATTTGTTTTGTATGATTCTAAATTGCTTTGCTTCCATATACTAGTTAATATGAAATTTGCTTGTCCAATTTTCTAAAGCAAAAACGCCAAACTAAAATATTAACATTAACCCAGTTGCTAATTATAATTAGTTTAAAAAATATAGAAAATTAAGGCACCCGTATCAGTTGATGAATATAAAAGACAAGTCATTTATAGTTCATTGATTGGAAATTGTTTCTTAATTAATGATATTGTTGCATGCAAAAACTATATAGACTGCTTCAGTGAAAATTTATCTATATATATTATGTAAAAAAAAAAAAAAATCAAATACCAGGTATTGGGGCAATAGTCATTATGGTAGTAATACTAATACGCCAACAAATTAAATTAAAAAGATAGACTAACAAAATCTTTGACAGGTTTAACATTATTAATATCACACTTTATAGGGGTTGCAATACCAATTATCCGAAGTTCCGAACCCTAAAACCCCTTCCTTTCTCAGTTTCTCTCCTTCCCCGCCACCAGTGAAAAAAAACGCAACGGAGCCATAAACGATGAAACAGTAAAGAACCCAAAATAGAATAGAAAGAGGATAAACAAGGATTTAAAGAAAACAATAGAATTAGAGAAAAATTAACAAAAAAGAATCCTCTGAATCATTTGCGCTCTCATTCAATCCGATGGGAGAGGCTGTTGACAAACCCGCTGCTCCGGCGACGCCGACGCCGGAGGAGGAGCCTGCGGTGGTGGCGGGCGCTCTTGGCCTGGAGACGTGCCTCGCTGACGATTTCCTCCTGTTTTTGGGAGATTCTATCCCGGTTTGTACCACCTCCGAAATGTAAAAAAATGAAAACTCTTTTCCCGAAATTTTTATCTCGACTCTGTTCAAACCCTTAAAGACTAGTTCTTTTTCATCGGCTTTCTTAGGTTTTGAGTGGGGATGCTAAACAGGGTAAAAAGGAGGGAGTTGAAGCACAGGAGGAGGAGGAAGAAGAGCTGGAGTGGTTGTCTAACATGGACGCATTCCCTTTCCCTCCATTGGATACTTCCCTGGAAGAGGAAGCATCTGCTGCCATGGAAGCACTGGATACTATGGTGGTGGATGGACTGGAGATAAAGGATATGGAAGAACAGGAGACCGAGAAGGTTAGGGTTCCGATGAAGAGGCGGAGCCAAATTCCACGGCGCCCGAGGAAAGATTTCTCTAACTTCCCTTTATTATCGACAAGTGAAAGTAATAAGGAAAAACAATCCTCAATTAGGAGGTGCACACATTGCCTAGTGGATGATACACCACAATGGCGGCAGGGACCCGAGGGACCCGGAACCCTTTGCAATGCATGTGGTGTGAGATATAAAAGTGGGAGGTTGTATGACGAATATCGTCCCGCTAACAGCCCGACATTTCATCCTGGGAAGCACTCGAATTTTCACCGAAAGGTTTTAGAGATGCGTGGTGGGAGGCAAACAGATGGAGGGGTGAATTCAAGTACAAGAGGGGCCCGCCGATCGTCTCTCGGTGGCAATGAACAAGGTGGAGAGGTTCATGACAGTGGCGGAGGTACATGAATCTGTGATGTTTCATGTTAATTTTTTTTTTTAGTAGTGTTAATTGTGCTGGTTATTAGAACTCAGAAAAGAAGGTTTAGAATTTAGAATACTGATGTTAGCAAACCAGTTTGTGTTATTTTTATTGTTTATGATTAGTTAGATGAAAATAGTGAGCAAGAGAAAGGATACTGGGTTTTTTTTCAACATGGCAAGATGTTGGTGTATCCTATCCTTGTTTAAGGTTCGAATAATTAGGATTTAGAAGCGAGAAAATAATCGATGATATCCAATAATCTATAATCTCATTGAAGTGTTCAACAGTTGAAAAATAGTTCATGATCTATGCAATTCCCTTAAAATTAGGCTTGTGCAAATTAGAGATGCTGTACATTTTTTTTTTTTTAATTTTGGTGGTAGCAAGGTGAACAGCATTTTTTCACCTTGTTAGTGAAAATGCTAATTAAGGAATACAGTTTGGGAAAGAAAGAAACCAAATCTTTTGGAGTAGGAAGATCGCAACTATTGATTGCGATTGGTTACAATCCTCGTTTTGGTTTGTAGACAATGTCTATAATCTTATGTGTCCACTGTTGCATTGTATTTGGGATCGCAGGAAATGGTTGTGATTTTCCTTATTTTAAAAGTTCCAAATTTGGGTTTTGTTTTTCATTGCTTTTCATTTTTTTATCCAAAGAAATCTGCGTGTTGAGAGTTGTGTTACGTCAAATTATGAATATGGCTCCCCTGTGTATCTTCACTGGAGCAAGAGATTAGAAATAGGAGTGTCTTGTGCAATTGAATTGAAATGAAATTATTATTTATTCTGGTCCGAGGTTGCTTCTTTTCTTTTTCTTTGTTAACACCTTTCTGGTTGTTAAGCACAGACTGGTAGAGTTCGTTGGTTCTGAGTACTTGAGGATGTTAAATCAGTTACCTCTGTTCAAGTGTCTAAAGGTTGGTAATAGAATTTAATCCCAAACGTTTCTAGGATCAATCTCTTGCTCTGAAAATCTGATGCATATGTAAATCAAAAGTTGAGATTCTGACCTAATTGCCACGGGAGCATTTGTTTTTAAAAATTGAATTGCGCAGGGATGTCTGTTGTAACAAAAAACAGGTGCAGAGCCCAAATTCAAACTATGTAGTACAGCCCAGAGCCCATAGACTACAAGCCCATGAACTAGTTAATGAGGCCTGAACATGTAGGTTTTATCTTAGCCCAATGATCCAGGGGCTTATTTTCGTACAACTTCCTCCAAACATATATCAAATATATGCCTTAACTCGCATAGTAGAACTAGACAGTTCTTATATTCACACTTTTTTTATGAGCATAGCTTCAAAATTAATCGAATTCAAATTGTTAAAATCAATCTAATTTATTAATGATATATTTATTTATAAAATATAAAATATAAAATTAATTTAGTATAAAGTTCAACATTTAAAAATGATGAAAAATGACTATATTAATATTAGCTTATAATTTTTTTTCACCACTTGATTTTATACTAAAATAATTTGAAAATTTATAAATTTTGTATGTAAATATATTATTTGGAAGTGTATTGGTTTTAACAGTTTGGATTCTTCATTTGATGCTAATTTGGTAATATTTTGAAGTTAATCTTGCCAGGACTTAGTGAGTTTAAGAACACCCTAGTCAGCTCCATTTTGCATCATAGTAACAAATTTGGAATAAAAAATAATTCGGAAAATAAAAAATTTATGATTTAGAATCAAACAAAATTTCAGAAATAGTTCGTAAATTTTAATAAAATAATGAGAAAAAAATAACTAAAGCATTTCGCAAAGAATAGAGTAGTTCATAAAGTATCATCATATTTGATCGCCAAGAAGGTAAGAATAGAATAGTTCATAAAGTGTATATTTTTTTATTTTGATGGGTTGTTCAAGATAGTTTGAATAAATTTGATGAATTAATATGATATTTGTTTGTTAGAATTTAGAAAGAGGAGAAAAATAAAACGTGAAATCTAGCACAGGCAACAAAGGCAGGTAACGCTATCCAACCGAAATTTTGAAATATACCATAATCCCAAAATTAATAAACCAAAACACCACTTTTTTTGTCAAAATTCAAAAAATGCCATGGCCACATCCTCTAGAAGCGGCCACTTTTTACGTGCCCACATCTAGGCGAAGCAGCCAGATTTTTGGGCTACTGACAATCTACGAGATGACCTGAAGACATTTGTAGTCATAATTCCCCAACAGTAACCCCCATCTAGCGCTTAAAATATCTTCCATGGTTTTGGACACTCGTTCTCATCTTGATCCAGATACTTACCTACACCGTCCAACCAATTCAGAGCATGGTCACATACATCTCCCATTGCTTGCATTCCTTGCTCGTATCTCCTCATCTTCCTCTTCGCCACACATATTCTGAAGTACTTGATTGCCTGGTCATTACAATAGTTATTCTTCATGTTTTCTGCTATGTGAGTAGCACAAAAATAGTGAACGCACTCATCCTCGTCTTCCTTATTCCATCCCAGATCATCCTATCTAAACACCTTTTTTTATTCCCTTGCCCCTATAAGTGATGACACACACAAACCTGGAGCGAATTACATTGCGCCTCAATAATTACATGAACCATGCACAATCTTCAAAATTCTTCGTATCTACGAAAGAAAAAGCCAACAGGAGGAGTTGATTTTCTGCATCGTATCCGGTTGCAATCAACATTTTACCTATATTAAACCATCAAGAAAATGTGAAAAAAAAATGACATATCAATTTCAACTACATTTGAATAAATAAAATGACATATCAATTTTGATTTTTATTATCTTTGTACCAGCCTGATAAGAAACATGTATCAACAATGATGATAGGTCTCACGTGTTGAAAAGCCTCTATGCATGATCCAAATGTCCAAGCTGCCTTATAAAAGTACCTGTAAGTAGGGGTGAGTAAATTGCTCATAACTCGTGAGTCGCTTAACTCGCTCACTAAATGCTCACTTAAACTCGTTTATTTTATTAAATGAGCGAGCATGAGCATGCCCTAACTCGCTAATAATTCGCTCATTTAAAATTTGTCACATCTAATCCCACCGCCACATTCAATCCCAAATATTCATAGTTTATACATTTATTTATTTTTTTAAAGAGAAGCCTCAAAATAGACGCCTCATAGTTTATACATTCATTTTTTAGTACTCATAACTTGTTGGATTTTTATCAGTGTGTTATTGTAAGTTTATGTTGTTATTATTCTATTTTTTAATACCGTTGTTTTTTTTGTTATTATTCTATTTAATTGAATTATGACAATTTATTAAATTTTAGTACTCATAACTTGTGAGCCGCTCATAATTCGCTCATTTATTCGCTCGCTTTAACTCGCTCATTTATTAAATGAGCGAGCACGAACATACCCTAACTTGCTCATACTCGCTCATTACTCATCCCTACCTGTAAGGTCTAGGCTCACCAGTTGGATATGAGGTCACATCAAACAATGTACCTGTGAATAAAACAAATTAGCAAGTTCCATATTTTTTGTTTTCAATGTTGTTGAAAGAAAGTAAATAATATAATACCTTGGTTTTTTCGCTTAATTGTCTCCAACAAGGGGACATAAGCTATATGACCCCTTCTAACTACCAAATTGGCGGGCAATTATCAACTCCCTTCCATGTCACAATTTGTTGTATGTCGGTACCTAACCGTTGTACGTTTGTGCAACCACGATTCTGATGACATTGATACTCAAATCCACATCATTCCTCATGTGCGCGGTGATGCAATGGCAACCATAGCAGCCGTCAAATGTACATGATCTATTCTTGTGGCATCCGCATGACAAACATGTTTTGTTGGGCAGCTGAATATTTTTCATTATGTACCAAAACCAGTGGCCCTTGCTAATATGTACCAAGCACATCTGGGGTCCCTGCATTTGAACCTAATCCGTTGTTTGTCGTTATGTGTATTTGTAATCTCTTTATTACAAAGAATATGAAACTTGTAAATTGCAGTATTCATTTCCTCCTTTGAATCATAAGTTTGTCCCTTTGACAATGTTAGTTTGTAATAATTTAGAAGTCAATAATACGATAATTTATATATAATTATATATATTATTTTGTTGCCTTGAGTCGTATTGCATTATGAAAATATCTCCACCTGTTTCGTATGGTTGATACCCACATCTAGTTGTTTCATTTATTATTATTATTATTATTTTTGAAGCCTAAATGCCCGCTGGCATTAGGTGCTTTCATGTGAAAAGTTAGACAACCTCAAGGCAAAGTGTCTCTGTCGTCTCAAGTGAAATGTACGTTTCAATGGAAAGGGAAACAAAATATAAACCTGAAGAATATTTTTTTTAGATTTTTTTTTGATAAAAAATATAAAAATTAAGTACATTTTGAATATAAGTAAATAAAATTTCAAATTCCTTAAATCCTATATAATAAGAAAAACACAATTATCAGTATGAAAATTTTACGGGAGAAACAAACAAATATTTTTTCTTAAATGATGAGAGAGAGCACACAAAAAAATATTAGCCATCCGATTATAATATATAAGAAGAGGGAATAAAATAGGTTGGATGAGAATATTAATGATGAGAGATGGCACACAAAAAAAATTTAAACCGTTGAAACCAATTTACTTCATGAGTAAAGCATTTACATGTCAAAATAATTTTTTAAATTAATTTAGTATAAAGTCGAGTGGTAAAAAAGAAGAATGATTATATTTTAATTTTAATAAGTTTATTTTTCATTATTTTTTGACCTCTTGACTATATACTAAATTAATTTAAAATTTATAAATTTCACATTTAAATGCATCACTCGTGAAGTATATCAGTTTCAACAGTTTAAATTCGTCGTTTGAAGTAAATCTTATATATTTTGAAGCTAAATTCATCGAGGCCATGTTTGGTTGTGAGTAAGAGGTGGAGTAAACCCCTTACTCCACGTTTAAGGAGCCAAACGAGGAGTAACATAGGCGGTTTAAAATGGAGTAAGATTTGAGTTAAACCAGAGTAACTTACACAACTTAGAGAGGTGGTTTAGTTTACTCCACCAAACATGATTAACTTATTCCGATTTAGCTTGGAATAAGAAATTTAATCTGGTTTAACTTTACTCCACAACCAAACATGACCCAAAAGAATTAGTGAGAATAAAAACACTCTAGTTATACTATATAATACTTATCGTAAACAACCACAATCAATTAAAACTTTCTAAGACTTTTTACCAATACAAGAGTAATAAGTCTTGTAAATTATTCATTCCAATATTGATGTAAAATTGCAAAAAGAAACACAAAACTAAATACTGTAGCAACCAACTTGATCTTGTGCAGTTGTCACTTTCAGTTCTTATATCGATTACTTTGTTTTTGAAACTAACATCGGGCAGAACAATATTTTTAATCAAAGCAAGCGTATTTAACATCTTTGAAAATTAAATGAAAAAACGAATGAAGAGGCGTGTTTTTTTAACATGTTTTGGACGAGGCATATGCTTGTCATTTCGTTTTAATTTGGTTTTGCTTGCTTTAACCTCACTCCACCTTTCGGCCTTCTCCGACCAAACCGCATCGCAAATTCATTCACCTAAGGTAACAGAATATTTATGTTTTTATGTGGACCGTCCGATCATAATTCGCACAATTATTAAAAAAATCCATTATATTCCATCTCAGGCCGGACTAGCCCGGACGATTCAGATCTAAACAGAAATATTCTTGTACCTCAGAGAATACGGATTCACCGCACCAACCATAAAAGGAAGATAAAAAAAGGACGTGAAAAATAAAATAGACCTCCCTAATGGCGCCGTGACGACGTCATTCTTCTCCGAGCTTCGTTTTCTGAGATTTCCGACTTTCATCTTCCTCTCATCGCAATGCACCAGCCTTCGCCATTACTGCTCCCTCAAACCTTCTTCCCCAAGGAACCACGACCCCTCTATTGCCTCCTTGTAACCGTCTTTATCTTCTTCCTGTTCCTCCTCTCCCTCCCCTTTTCACCTTCCCCTCCTCCCGCCGCTCTTCCATCCCTTTCGCTCCACTCTGCCACCTCTCCGCCGCTTCCCTCCTTCGCTTACCTCCTTACCGGCTCGGCCGACGATTCCGACCGCCTTCTTCGCCTCCTCCTCGCCACCTACCACCCCAACAATCTCTATCTACTCCATCTTGACCGAGCGGCCTCTAAATCACAGAGGGTAAAGCTCGCACGTGCGATTCGAGCGATACCGGTGATTCAATCATCGGGAAATGTGCATGTGGTTGGTGAGCCGGGGTTCTCTAATCCGAGAGGAGCCTCAGCTTTGGCTGTTACATTGCATGGTGCGGCCGTGTTGCTGCGTCTTGGAATGAATTGGGATTGGTTTGTCACGCTAGATGCATCGGATTATCCTCTCATTACTCAGGACGGTATGTGTTGCTTTCCTGTTTTGTACCAGTGAAATTTTGGTACTGTAAATGTCAGGTACCAGTAAGGTATAAGCATAATACCGGTAAGAAGTTAAGGTATTGAAGGAACTTAACTAGTAGAATCTGTAACTCTTTGCAGATCTACTTCATGTTTTCTCATTTCTGCCGAGGGATCTCAACTTCATTCAGCATACAAGTTATATCGGATGGAAAGAGTATGCCCAATTCCATTTAAAATTCTTTTAATGCCTCCTTTGTTAGGGATACTGTACAGGATACTGATACTGATATATAACAACTGATGTTGAACAAAGAATCTGTTTGGCCTGAATAATTTTCTTATTTTGGGACAATAAGTGCTTTATTGCACAGATATGGTTCAATGGATGCTTTTCTGGGTCTAATGGTTAAACTAAGCTGGTTTTACCTAGGGTTCAATTATAATAGTCCAGTGTTATTATGTAGAAATTTTCTGTGTCTGACCTGGATTTTACAAAGCATAGCAATTATATCCTTATTTTCAAAAGAAAGAAACGCAAAATAATTTATGGAACTTGCATGCATTCCAAAGTGTTGTCTGACCAGGGTTGCTAAGCCTCAAAAACACAAAAACTGAACATGTGCATCTAAAGATCTTACTGCATGTGTTCATATACTTATCAATGCATCTGTTCAGATTTTAGGTGAATTTTGTGATGTTAAAAAAAAGAAGAAGAAGCAATACTGTTCCTATTCCTTGTAAAATCTGGGTTAGAAAGTAAAAAAATTCCAGTATGTATTTAACAACTACTTATATAAGAGCTTCAAACTTTACTAATAGATTTTCTACATTTTGTGTTCTTAGGTCTCGAAGGATAAGGCCTATAGTTGTTGATCCGAGCCTCTATCTCTCATCGAGAACAGATATTGTTTATGCCACGCAAAAGCGTGATTTACCAAGTGCATATAGGTTATTCACAGGCAAGTCAAATATATATACTTTTAAAGAACTGCATTGCATAAGTGATCTCTAGAGCATCACCGACTTACTATTGTGGTCTTTGAAGTCTCAGAATGCCTAATCTGTTCCCCGAGGAGTCTGATCTGAACCATTTTGGTTCTAATTTGAAAAAATGAACACAAATGCTGCTCAGTGATGAGCTGGTATGAACCTTCTTTTTACCAGCAGATGTCCCACTAAAATGACTCATTTCACACTAGCATTTATGAGCACTTACTTTGTACTTTTGACTAAAGAAATTACGGTTCCCAAAATACTCTTCGGGGACCAAAATGATAATTCTTCCAAAGCTTATATGACAGAAAAAATTGGTGAACCAAGAAATAACTTGTGTAAATTCTACCCCATTTATGAAATCTGATAAGCATGCTAATAATGATCTTAATTCCAGGTTCATCATCAGTCATCCTAAGTCGCAAGTTCATTGAATACTGCATCCTTGGAACCGAAAATCTCCCACGAAGTCTTCTAATGTACTATACAAACATCCCATCACCACACTTGAATTATTTCCACACCGTCCTTTGTAATTCTCCTGAATTTAACTCTACTGTTGTTAATGATCACCTTCACTACATAAAATATGTCTCTCCCTTGCAAAAGGAACCCGTATCTGTCATGGTTGATGACATTTCAAATTTAACCCAAAGTGGTGCAGCTTTTGGTATGAGGTTTGGGAAAGGTGACCCGATCCTTGAGCGTATTGACGAGGAGATACTGGGTCGTAGGCCCAAGAGGATGGTACCGGGTGGGTGGTGCTTGGGAGAGGGTCAGGGTGATCCGTGTGCTGTTTGGGGTGGTTCGGATGTGGTTAGACCTGGTCCGAGAGCAATGAAACTTGCTGAATATGTTGCTGGCTTGTTATCGGGTGAGAGGTTTCATGGTAGTCAGTGTATATGGGATTAAATTTATATGCAAAGAGCTGTTATAGAGAAACCTTTTTTAAAATGGAAATTTCTTGTAGGAGGCTACGGTACTATGGGTTGCATAGAGGGCTATGGTGTTATGGCTCAATATTCGAGTTTTCAAAATTCTAAGGATCGATCCGAACCATTCATATTGTTCTCCATATTAATATGTGTTTGGAGACCAAATTTTACATTTTTTGGAAATTTTTTACTATTTTTTTAGATAGAAAAAAATCATATATATGAATGGTGCAGAATTTTGTAGATCAAGTGATTTTCTACCTATCTAAAAAAATAGTAAATTTTTTTCAAAAAATGTAAAATTTGGTCTCCAAACATATATTAATATGGAGAACAAGATAAATGGTTCGAATCAACCGTTAGAATTTTAAAAATTTAAATATTGAGCCGTAGCACCATAGTCCTCTATGCAACCCATAGCACCATAGCCTTAGCCTTACTCTTTCTTGTAGTTATCTATCTTTTTGCTTTGGGTTCGTTTTGTTTGTTGCTCGTTAAGACCGTTTGATAGGTTGGTCGACTTCTACCAGCATCACTAGTGGTATGATGCACTAATCGAGGTCGCATTTGTATACAAGGTCAACAAAATCATTGAAGACAACAAATAAGTGAACAAAATCACAAGTGTTCACATGGATTTGTGAAGTCAGTTCACTATTAGTGCTCAAGAAAATTAAATAGATATAGAATTTGTTGTATAACCTCCTTTTTTTGTGTTGCATGGATAGTTGCATTAGTCGATATTATCTGAGAAAATCAACCCGATTGAACTAAGGCCCTTCAAATTACTTGAAAGAAACAAACAGGATCTTACTACATAGAAATTCGTTAATCAAGGGATCACAACTTGAGATTGATATTAGACAGATAGTTTATTTATTCACACGTTTACAAAAACACACATACTAAGTACTAACCATCAAAGATGGCTTGAAGGAAACTTTCCATGGCTTTGCAAGATGACCCAACAAACCCTGTGTCTTCTCTCACTGCCGTTCGAATCACATCTTCTCTCCAACCTTCTCCCTCATTTTACTCCCGCACCCTTTTTCCTCATCAAATTCGCCTCTACTGCATCTTTTACTCCCTGCCAACCCTTTTCCAACCCCCCAAAATATCTTCCCCTGGCTATCTCAATTGCTGCACCCATATCCTGTAACATACTTGATGTGTACAATTGATCAGCCGACAATGGCCAACCAATGATTGGCACGCCTCCGTACAAACTCTCAAGCACTGAGTTCCATCCACAATGGCTCAGAAAAGCACCAGTGGAGGCATGAGATAAGATCTCCAATTGTGGGGCCCACTTGTGCAACAAAATCCCTTGTGCCTTCTGGCTGATGTATGATTGGAAAGTTGGAATCCCTTTGGAAGCCACTCTTCTCTAAATTTTCATTTTTCGACTTCATCTTCAGATTCAGATGGAGGCCTAATAACCCAGAGAAACAGCCTTCCACTTGCCTCTAGCTCTTTGGCCAGCTCTATCATCTGTAAGGCAGGGATTATGTTTGGAGAACCAAATGAGATGTAAAGGACCGAGTTAGGTCTCTTAGAATTCAAGAAGTCAATGCACTGCTCTTTCTCGGAATCATTATCAGTCAAGGAACAAAGGCTTCTTTCCCTAACAAATGGCCCGATCGTATAAAGAGGCAAGCTTGGGTAGCTCCTCAGGAGCATTATTCTTTGTTTATCCAACTCCTCACAGGAATTTAGAAGAACTGCATGAGATTGGAAAGAGCATAAGAGCTGGCGCCTCCCAAAAGCACTGATTGGGTGGTCGGGTGGTGCAATCATATTTACAGCATCGGAGTATTGAACCTTAACCTCTGGTAATCCACCAAAGTTGTCATTTTGTTTGGCGAAGCCCTCAGAAAAAATGAAGGGGGAGGGGGGTGTGCTTTAAGAGAGAAAAAGACAGTCATACCATAAGGCCCACCAGTGACAAAAACAGCATGTGAGATGTTATATTTCTCGGCAACCTCTACCGTCCATCCAAGAAAGTAATCTGCTATGATGCAAATTTTACTCTGCCCTTGGTTAATCAAACTGGCTATGAGACCCTCAAAGGGAGGTTGAAGGGAGGTCTCTGTGGCTTCGAAGAAACCATCGAATTGATATATTGAAATAGACTCCGTGCTTTCTATGCCCGGCTGTATGCTGTGAGATGTGGCCAAAAAGGGAATCTCAGCAAGTTTGATGGAGGAGCTTTCGGAAATGGAGTTACGGAGCTTAGCCACGTTAAGCGGGGTGCTCACAAGTGTGATTACAGTGTTTTATCATGCTTTCTGGTGTGTTGCTCCAATTGCTTGGCAAGGTTTAGGAAAGGGAAAATGTGGCCTTGGGCCAAGAAAGGGAAGATGATGATATGCTTTTGCTCTTCCATTGACAACTTGGTGGGAGCTTAGCAATGGATGTTTTTCATGAATAACAAGATGAGTCTAGTCAAGCATGCAGATGGTATTGTGATTACTAGACCAAAAATTAAGTAGCTTCATCAGCTTTGTTATGTCATCTTTCCATTTATCTGTATAGAAATAATTTCATTTAGATATTAGATAAAAAAAGTAATAAATCATCTGCCTTATCCATACTATTCTTTTTTATTTCAATGTTTTCTTTCTACAGTCTCAAGTGATGCATTCATAAAGATGAAAAAAGGTATAATACAATAGCAGCTAATCAGCAATTTTTTGCACATTACTTTCAATTCAATTATTTTGCAAATCTATACGATGAAATATATTGTAAAAGAACAATGATACACAAAGTTCATGAATTTGTACCGTTGCTGGTACCAATTATTTCAATTATTAAAGCTTGATTTTCATCATGACAAAACAAACAGAGAGTTTATTGGAAGACTAAATTGCAGGGGTGCAAACAGATCAGATAGTGGTAAAACCAATGTTATCAGAACCGGACCGGACATCGACCCGTAAAAGCTCCGGGTGAACGGTTCATCGGTCGGACCGCTGGGTCAATCGGTTCAACCGCTGTTTTTTTTAAAACAATTGTAATATATTTAGAGTACATATATACATAAAAGGTGAAGTAAAAAAAAGTACAATTATACTATCCCATCACATAAAATACCATAGAAATTGTTAAAAACATAAAATACAAAAACTTTCCTTAAAACCCAAACAAATATACATAAAATAGAAAATTGAAAAACCTGATATGTGCTCTCTTGAGTGCTCTTCCCAAAATATACAAGAAATTAGAAAAACCAAGAATTAGCATTTTCAAGTATACACAATTTTACATATATTTATAGCATGTATGCTAAATACCAACAGGAAAGGGATAATACTAGTATTAGAATACCAGTATCTTTGAACTTGCAGTGGATATGAGTAGCATTTTTTTAACATGTACATGCAGTAACTATCCATAATCATCAAGTATAAATATTGATAACTAACTGGTGCCAGACCATCATAATATGCTACAAACCGTGATCATGAAAATTCTAGTATCAGAATTGGATTATACCAAGTTGATATTTAAGGTTAATTTATATCAAGTTGAAAAATACTACATTATGCAAGAGTTTTATGTTCTCTAACACACTAAGATTATTGAAAAATATGCACATTAAAACCTCAATTAATTTTCTAAATAGTGGTTCGCACAAAGCAGTAAGACCTCAAAAAAATAAAATCCTATTTTCATTGGGGCATTTCACCAAACACTTGAAAGGCATTCATCAATGCCATAAAATTAACTCAAAAATTAATGCCTTTCACATATTAGTCTCCTAAAGCGACTGAAGGCATAGTTCGATGTGGATTCGAAAGGTTGGGCCAGCAACGAGCAAAGAAAACTCTATGAATTGCTTCACCAACAAAAAACATGGGAATTTTGAGACCTATTTATTTATGTGTCTTAACATCACTCTCTCAGGTTCAAAATAGGGGCAATGAGATCTACGTTGTACTTCCTACTAAAACTTGAATTTTGTGATTAAATAAACTTACAATACTTGATAGTTGCCGCAGCTTCTTTTCTTTTCAAAGCTAATCCTTGAGAATGCCGTGAAATACACAAATAGGTCAAGAATATTAAAGGACCCAGCCAAATTGAGAATTGAAATGTCAAAGGAAGAAGGAGATTCCAATTCTCAATGCTTTCCTCTTAGTGATTTGAGAAACGGCAAGAAATTTGGAAGATCGGAGGAGAAACACGCTATTTCTGCAAGATACGTGAAATCAGTTTTGAACCGGGCTTTTTACTGTGGTCTAGTTCGGCAATTTTATAAAACCCAGCCGATTAAATCAATTTTTACCGTTTCGATTGCTTAAGCGATCTTTTAAATGAATCGAACCGTATGGGGTCCGGTTCCGGTTTTTTTCGGTTTAACCGGCGGTCCGGTCCGGTTCTGATAACACTGTGTAAAACCATATCCATATCCATTTTTATTTTCCTGATACGGATATACGGATTGGATATTAGACAGATACGGATACAGATATCCGCTTTTTATAATAGTGAATAACATAATTTTTTTTATAATTCATATTAAATTATATAATATATATCTACTATTTGGATACGGATAATTAAATTTCAAAACCATATCCGTATCCGTATCTGTACGGATATTCGGATATCGGATATCCGTATTAAATTTTTGGATACGGAATTGAATACGGTCGGATAATATCCAACCCGTTTGCACCCCTACTAAATTGGAACTTGATTTCCATGTTTTCCAGGAACAGTGTGCTTGGAGAGAAAAATAACAAACAGAGCAAATTAATGGATGAAGCAAGAGAGAGATCAAACTTCTTTTGTAATATAAAAAGAAAATTCTTAAATTTAAGGGCAAGTGATCCATTTAAAGAAATATTTGCATTAAAATCAATAGTGCGCTTACTGGGCTAGTTTAGGCCATCTCCTGCATTAGAAAAATGATATACTAAGTAGGGCAATTTCTTTTCTGAAATTGAGGATAAATTGCTAGACATAAGGAGTAGAACTAGAAAATTTGAATAGAGAAAGCTAATATATAAAAATAACATAGTAAAAATTGAACCCATAATCTTACACATATTAACTTGAACACAAAACCTTAAACTACCAACAAATATTTGTTATTTTATGAGAGAGAGCTAGACTACATTAAAGTTCAAAAAATTCAAAAATTTAATTAAATTTTAATATGCATAATTAAGAACTTTAAAATTATAGAGTGGTTTAGTATCCTGATATATACTAAATCCGCCTAAGACATTTAAAAATTTATAAAGACAAAAGAAGCATACACTGTTGAACTTCAAAAAGTTAGAAAAAAGCACGACATCCACAAAATTTCCAATATATGTCGGAGAGATGGATAGAGTTTTAAAAGAGAGCCTTACAAGTTGCAAAAAGGGAAAGAAGTGCAGAGGCCACATTCAAGAAGGTGTTAGGCTTAGGGGGAGAGAAGCTTGAGTGAAAGACGGAGATCAGCTGTGAGGAGGATCTCAGTGAGGCTAGATTCATGGGACTCTCTCAGAAGCGATAGTGGGAGATGGCAAGAGCGAGCTCGAGAGAAATTGGAGAGCATATTTTATGCGGAGTCAATTTCTGCAAAGCTGTGCAGAGCTTTTAATTTGGTCCGTTCGTTTTGAATAGAACAGATCAAATCAGATTTTGCCTAAATTGAAAAAAAAAAATAGTGCAAAAAATGGTACAACTCTGTTCTTGGCCAAAACAGGGGTTGAAACCAATATGCAGAAAAGCCTATGATTCGGCCAGAGTCAAAACAAACTATTTCTGACCAAAATAGAGGCCAAAGCAGAGTATATTTTAATGTCTTTCTTTTCTTTTTCGTTTTTTTTTTGTCAATTGATTTATTGCTTAATTTATTTTAGTCAATAAATTTGATCATGAAATTTGGTAGAGTGATTTCATTTTACTTCAATTTAGACTTTTAGCAAAAGAACCTGTCATGGTTAATGATGCATTGTCAGTAAATATAGTAATTATCTTATCCATTATGCTAGAATAAAAGTTGGGACTTGGGAGTTATTTACATCATCCTCATGTGTAATGAAGAAAACCAAAGAGAATTATGGCATGTCTAAATAGATCCCTAAAAACCATTAATTACAACCAATGTCGACGGTGAAATGCTTAATTAATAGCATCACATTGATCCATATTTAATGCAATTGCAAACAAATAATATGAGACATTTCTTTTAGGTTTATCTATCTATGTGATTAAATTACATTTTTTTTGTCGCTCATTTTTAATTTTTAGTAACAATTGTTTGGACAATTAGTTCTAATGTATAACTGTATCCTTCATTCTAATTGTATATAGAGTTATTTGTTACAATTATTTATAATGTAAAAACCAATTATTTATATAGTGTTTGGACAATTATTCCTACACAATCAGTTAAGTCTATTTATAATGCAAAAATAAAATAAAATAAAAATTCTGAATTTAAATTCCGGACTGTAAAGTAATTATGCAATTTGGGTATTTTTAAAATTTCAATCAGAAACTGGTTATTTTTATCAAAATATTTTTACAAATGGATAAAAATAAAAATGTCGGGCGATCCCCAAATAGACACCGTTTCGAATATATCCTGGCCGTCCGTTTCAGTTGCTTGAGTCAGGTCCCTGGGGAAGGAGCGCTGGGTGCGACAAGGGGGAGGCCGGAAGGGGGTACACATAGTGGGTATACTCTGAGATATCTCATATTTTGCGCGACCCACGTGTCCGGTGTCTATTCGGACATATCACAGGAGAAGTATTATTTGAGCTTTGATATTCGTGTAGAATGTATTTTGAACGGTTGAGATTTCCAACAAACCAAGCAAAATATGAGATATCTCAGAGGATGAAACCAGTGAATTGGAAATCGAGTACGACAAAAAGATCGCTTCCATTCCAGGTCCAAGCACTGCTATGTATTAAGGCCGTTAACGGGCCGAAATTTTTTGATCTGGAAAAGAAAAGATAACAAGTGGACAGACGTTTCATGCCTTGACTTTGGATGTTGGATTCGACGCAGTATTAAGATGGGGAAATTTTATGAAGCTAAAATATTTTAAAACAGAAGGGAAAACAAAAGTATATAATAAGTGCATTATTGCGCAGATATGGTTCAATGGGTGCTTTACTGGGTCTAATGAATAAACGAAGCTGGTTTTACTTGGGATTTAATTATTTTAGTTCAGTACCATTATGTAGATATAACCTAGATTTTAGAAAGAACAGCAATAGTATCCTTATTTTCGAAAGAAAGAAACGCAATATAGTTCAAGAAATTGCCACACAAAAAACCAAAGAAAAACTTAACATGTGCATCTAAAGCTCTTATTTCATGTATTCATATAATTATCAATGAGTTTGTTACTCTGTTAAGATTTTAGGTGTAATGAAAATCTGGGTTAGTAATAAAAATATTCCAGTATAGTGAGGAAAAACTTTTTTAAAATGGAAATTGCTTTTAGTTATCTCTCTTTTGCTTTGTGTTCACATGGATTTGTGAAGTCAGTTCACTCTTAGTGCTCAAGAAAAATAAATAGATATAGAATTTCTTGTAAAACCTCTTTTTTTTCTATTACATGGATAATTGCATTAGTCGATATTATCTGAGAGAGTCAACCAGACTGAACAAAGGCCCTTCAAATTTACTTAGAAACAAACAAAAATGATCTTACTACATAGAAATTCGTTAATCAAGGAATCACAACTTGACATTGATATTAGAAAGATAATTCCTTTATTCACACATTTACAAAGAAACACACTAAGTACTAACCATCAAAGATGGCTTGAAGGAAAGTCTCCATGGCTTTGCAAGATGACCCAACAAACCCTGTGTCATCTCTTACTGCTGCACGAATCACATCTTTGATCTTTCCAACCTTCTCCCTCATTTCAGTCCCACAACCTTTCTCTTCATCCAAAACTGCTTCCACCGCATCTTTTACCACCTGCCAACCCTTTTCCAAACCCCCAAATTGTCTTCCACTGGCTATCTCCATTGCTACACCCATTTCCTGTAGCATCCTTGAGGTGTGCAATTGATCAGCCAACAATGGCCAACCAATGATCGGCACGCCTTCACACAAGCTCTCAAGCACCGAGTTCCATCCACAGTGGCTCAGAAAAGCACCAGTGGAGGCATGAGATAAGATTTTCATTTGTGGGGCCCACTTGTGCAACAAAATCCCTTGCGCCTTCTGGCTGATATTTGCTTTGAATCCCTTTGGGAGCCACTCTTCTCTAAATTGACCTTCTTCGACTTCATCTTCAAATTCACATGGAGGCCTAATGACCCAGAGAAACGGTCTTCCGCTTGCTTCTAGCCCTTTGGCCAGCTCTATCATCTGTAAGGCAGGGATTGTGTTGTGAGAACCGAAGGAGATGTAAAGAACCGAGTTCGGTTTCTTAGAATCCAAGAAGTTGATGCATTGTTCTTTCTCAGAATCATTATCAGTCAAGGAACAAATGCTTCTTTCCCTAACTAATGGCCCGATTGTATAGAGGGGCAAGCTTGGGTAGCTCCTCAGTAGCATTATTCCTTGCTTATCCAACTCCTCACTGGAATTTAGGAGAATTGCACGAGATTGGAAAGAGCATAAGATCTGGCGCCTCACAAAAGCATTGATCGGGTGGTCAGGCAAAGCAATGATATTTACGACATCAGAGTAAGGAACTTGAACCTCTGGGTAATCCACCAAAGCTGTCATTTCATTCGGCAAGGCCCTCAGAAAAAATGAAGGTGGAGGGGGGTTTACCGAAAGAGAGAACATGACAGCCATACCATACGGCCCACCAGTGGCAAAAACAGCATGCGAGATATTATATTTCTTGGCAACCTCCACTGTCCATCCCAAAAAGTAATCTGCTATGATGCAAATTTTTCTCTGCCCTTGGTTAATCAAACTGGATATGAGATCCTCAAAGGGAGGGTGAAGGGAGGTCTCTGTGGCTGCGAAGAAACCATCAAATTGATTGAGTGAAATAGACTCCGTGCTTTCTATGCCCGGCTGTATGCCGTGAGATGTGGCCAAAAAGGAAATATTGGCAAGTTTGATGCAGGAGCTTTCCGGGATGGAGCTACGTAGCTTAGCCACGTTAAGCGGAGTGCTCACGAGTGTGATTACAGTGTTGTTATCATGCTTTCTGGTGTGTTGCTCCAATTGCTTGGCAAGGTTTAGGAAAGGGAAAATGTGGCCTTGAGCCAAGAAAGGAAAGAGGATGAAGTGTTGTTGCTCTTCCATTGACAACTTGGTGAGAGCTTAACGGTGGATGCTTTTTGCAAGTAAGAAGGTCGGTTATTTCTACTGGAAATTAAGCTTGAAATTTATGGTGAAGACCTTTACACAAGGAAAAATTGGTTATTTGTCACTTCAAAATTTTCAAATTGTAAAAATATCATTCTAAAATTTAAAATTATAAAAATGTCACTTCAAACTTTATTAATTTGTAATTTTATCACTTCAAATAATTAATGACTAAAATACTCTCTTCTTCTTGAAGTTATGTGATCCACGTCACAATTTGAATACTCTTTTAAAGCATTGATTTGTTCAAAGTTGTTTAGTCAGCCAAAAAATATCAAACTAAGGTATCCCAGGAACTGGAATATTGTTAGAAATAATGGGGAAAGAGGATTGGTCGAACTGTAAAACAGACCTCTACGAGTTGGATAGTGATTTGAAAAGCTGGGAGGAATATTGCCATGGCAGCAGACTATCTCTGAAATGGGACTGAGAATGTCACCTCGCTTGAGAAATAAAATAGCAGCCGTCAATTTTGTAAAATTAGTTAACTATTGTACAGAAGGTGCTATTCACATTCTGCAAAAAAAAAAAAATCAGCCATGACAGGAAAAGAAGAAGAGAAGAAGAAGGGAGAGTATTTGAGTAATTAATTATTTAAAGTGACATTTTTACAATTTAGAGATTTTGAAGTGGCAAGTAACCAATTTTCTCCCATAATTTAATGTATTAAGCCAATTTTTTAAGTAAAATCAATGCGTTCTAGCATGTTAATTTTGTGAAGATTGACAGCTCAATGATAAGTCAACTAGTGAAATAAATACACACTGGTATAATTAAATGTTAGTGGGAGTCACATAATGCAACTCATAGATCTAATCGAATATGAATGTATATAATAATTAAGTGCTAACATAGCGACAAATTAACATCCAATTTACAGGGTAACTCTCACTAGAAGTCTTCCCTGGTCTATCTTAAGATAATTTTAAGAAAGTAACTAGCAGTTTTCTAACTTCAATTTCTCAAAAATCTCCGGATATTTTTAACTAATTCTGTAATATAAATGCATGAGAAATCGTAAAATCAGCTTATTGTGAACTTTTTTTTTTATGCCAATACTAAATAAAAAAAACTCACAGCATTAAATAATCTATTAATAGTTTTGTTTTGTTACTTGAATTTCAGGATTGAAATTTAGAGTTCTTATTGTAAATAATTATTGGTAAAAAAAATATTATTATAACATTCAAACCTCGTTATTGAATAATTTTTAATTCAAAAGCAATTGAAGGAGAAATTTCGCGTGGCATATATGAACTTTTATGTCCATAAAAAGTTCACGCTCCAAGTCATAAAAATTACCTAGCACCAATTTGATTGAGCTGACAAGCATTTTTGTTATTATAATCATAAGGTTTCAATCTGACTTCCTATTGAAAGAAAGGGAATGATACAAGATGACCGAGTCAAATGCATGCTATCCCTATAGGCCTATTGCATAATTTTCATCATGCGCAAGAAACAGAAAAATAATAATATAATTGATATAGAGAGAGAACTAAGTAACTCCGACTTAGACAGGTCATGCTAGAGTTCAGATTTAATAGCTTACGTCAAAAGGAGTTGAAATGTTTCTATTTTTATTATAAGAACACAAGAAGCAATAACAAAAAGAAAACTGATGTTATCAAAACAGAGCACAAATTATGCAGTATTTTACACGCAATTTAATTATCAATATTTTTGTCCTGTTCATTATTTTATCGTTGTAATTGGAGTTAAAATTTTATTGTTGAGCATACAAATAAAAGAATATGAACATCCTGGGTTCATTATTATTGACCCAGTAATCCAAACAAACTGTTAGTTTTGAGTTTTTACTCTACAAAATTACTGGGTCAATAATATCTGGTACTCTCAAGCAAGTATTTCCGTATTATATATTTCCAGCACAGCGTGTTAATCGATTATTTGCAAAGTACAGGCTGCGTGTTAGCTTTTATAATCGAATGGGAAATATTTCGAACCGTCGTGAAAAGAAGAGAAGTCCAAACGTTTGATTTTAGAATTTTTTTTGATGGGTCTGTGCAAACGGATATCCGTTTAATTAAAATTTACGGATACGGATATTATCCGTATCCGCTTTTAAAAATTGAAATCATATCCGTATTCGCATCCGTATCCGTATCCGCAGAAAATCAGATATGGATCCGGATCCGAACGGATAATATCCGATCCGTTTGCAACCCCTAGTGAGCTCGAATCGAGTAAGGCAAAATATTGCTTCTAGGTATAAGCGCTGCTGTGTATTGGGCCGTTAAAACTCGATTAATAAAATTGGGTTTAACGGGCCGAAATTCTTTGATCCGGAAAAGAAAAGACAATACAGAGAGATTCTAGAACAGTTGACAGACTTTTGAGTTTTCGTGCTTTTGACTTCTGATGTTGGATATTCGACAGTATTATAAGGTATTATTTTCAGACACGCAAAGGAAAACAAAACTGGAGAAAATAATGCTAAAATATTACTAGTGTGAAAAAGACTGGATTTGTTAGGCTTTTAAAACGGTACCCGGGCCCAAAAGGCACCAGTAGCTGGGAGTAGATAGTCAGGGAGTATATATAACTAGTAGCAGACCTCGCGTTGCTTCGGTAACAACTGTTGAGGAAGGTGGACAAAGTATTCAATAATAATTCATGAAAGTTCAAAAAATTGAAACCTAAACATGTAAAGTATGTGGCTTGGAACATTTTAATGTCCCTTGAGTTTGTTCCATGAAGCTTATGAATTTATTTTGTCATATATGAAAGAAATAGAAGAATAATAATTTGATATTAGCCGTATAATGTAAGATAAGAAACATTCGTTTCCTAGAAAAATTGAGATTAAATTTTCCGGAAGTTGATAGTCAGGGAGGCTGAGTATCAGCTTGCCTGGATTCTTTGCAATGTGCAACAGTGCAAGCTGTGTTAGCTTCAAATCTTGGGGTGTCAATGGCACCCTTTTTACATGTTTACCCAATCTGTATCATAGCTGAAAACACAGTTACATATCTTAGCCGAAAAATAAAAAAATATATTGGGTATAAGGGTAACATTTTTCTTCCGTTATCTTATCTATTTTTGTATAAGATAACTTTTAAGAATAAAATTATATGTATAGATACATATATTTGTACAAAGAGGGTACAATAAAGTTTTGTATTTTATTAAATATTCATAATACAAATTAATTGTATTCATTATTATTATTATTTTTATTGTTTTGAAAAATATTTCATCAAAAAGTACAAATCAAAATATCAATGACACTTTTTTTATCCATTTATCCGATCTGTACCGTATTTAAAAAGACGAATAAGAATAAAGATTTTTTTCGTTATTATAACTACCACCGTATCATATCCGTTGACACCCCTGTTCAAATCTTGTTTTTTTAATCACTACGAAGGACCTTGCTTTTCGCTTTTAAAAGCCATTTAGAAATCATTACGAAGGACATACAGCTGTGCTATTTGGATTTGATACTCAAAACATACTATGTTAATCTGACATCATCGAAATTTGAGGAACAAGAATCATATTTTACTGCTGTCTCCAACGGACTAAACAAAAATGAAAGACATCGAAAGAGAACAACTCTCCCAAAAATAGCTGTTTCAAATAGTCAGGCCCAATGCCAATGCCAGGAGATCGAACTAAAGCAACTAAATTAAAGGTCAGTACCAAAACGAAGAGAAACTTCAGAGCAAATACTACCACCCATCACAAATGCACCTCATCAACTTGGCCATCTGTATTTAGACAATTAAGAATTCATTATTGATACTTAAACAGTCAGGAGTTATTTAGACCAAGCAATGTTAATTTCATAGAGAAACTTACCCAGCTGCATCATAACCTAACTGATCGGATATTTTGGAAAGCCAAAAGGCTTGAGAAAAAAAAAACGAACATCCACATAAAACATAATTTAGCCAAACCCACAAAGCCTGACCTGAACACCTAAGTCACGCAACTACCATAACCTAAAGCTAATCACATTAAAATGACCCAAGAAAAGAAATGAGCTCAAATGCTGATTTGATGAGCAACACTTTCACTAAATGCTTCTTACCTTGAAGGTCTACAGCCAAGTTGGCTTGATGATCAGCATCAGAATTGAACTCCTAACAGGAATTTCCAAAAAAAATCAAAAATAAGAAACAGAAGTAAAGCCATCAATAAAAATTAGTATAAAAAACAAATAAAAATGAGGGATCTTTTACCCGTAGCACGTGCTGGATATTGAAATAGGTAAACCTCTTTTTTAATTTGTTAACTTCCTTGCACAGTTCAATCATATCTTTGTGCTTGATTTTCCACTGTCCTTGTACCTATTTCAGTAGACAAATAAAACATATTAAAAGCATTTGTCAAATGTTATCGACAGGCCCAGAGAAGGTACAGTTATTTGATTCCTTAATTATTTACAGTAAATTCCAACTGTAAATGATGTGGTAGCCCTAATCAGGTAAATCCTTTCTGAGTAATAAATATTAGTTCTTGTCTCATACCATCAGGCCAAGATCAGTACAAGTAAAGCATTAATATGCATATACAGACAACTATTTCAAAAAGATGAAAAACTTGCAAAACTCTGCTTTAATAAAAGTAAATAAGAATCTCCTCGGTGATCCTAGAACTTAAAAGGGAGAGATCCATTTAATTGGCCCATATAGATTAGGCAATGTTGTTTATCATAAGACAAAGACAACAAACAATCCTGTAAAAGAACTAAAGAAGCATGTTATCGACTTCTAATATATAGATGATTACAAAGTTTCCAATCTAGTTTTCTTAAAGTACAGATCATAGTATATTATTTGATCATTTCTGTCATAACATAATTCTTATTTCTTTATTATCATTTACCATTAATCTTTGTAAGTGTGTAACAGTAAGGTCTTAAAGGCTACCAATGGCAGGTGCGCTGCATTCACCCCACAATGCAGAAAATTAAGGTACATGATTTTTTTCCAATCTACTTCTAAAAAAGGAGAAATTTGCAACAAAAACCTACATTCTCAATAATTGCGGAAGAAACCCTAAAATAAGTGAAACAAATGAAACAATGTCCCCTGTAACAAGTTAATATTTAAAATCTCCATTATTTCTTTTTTTTTTTACTAGTAGTGGGGGGTACCCACCGATTTCATTGAAATGAAACCTTGCAACAGTAAACTGGTACAAAACAGCTGGTACGCAGTCACTGTGAATATCCAGTATTTCTAGATAAACTACAAAATTAACCATGGAATATTGATAAAGTTCATTTCTAGAAACAAGGATTCCTTGTGTATTTTAAAAAATAAAAATAAAGTAATAATAAATGTTAGATTATTGTGATCTACATAAATGTGCTCTAAATATAAAAAAATAAAAATAAAACTCGTATGAGCTGAAGCTCATCAAAGAGATTGACAAATATAATTTCAAAACTCATTGAACCATGTTCAGCAACGAATTCAAATTGTTGAAAACAATCTCTTTTGCAAGTAATGTGTTTACATACCAAAGTCGAAATTTTTTTCATTTATTTAATATAAAGTAAAGGGGTCAAAAATGACCATATAGAAGTTTATATTAATGCGTTCAAATTTTGACCTCTTAACTTTATACTAAATGATTTGAAATTTACAAGTTTGGATGTAAATGGATTGGATTTGTCATTTGAAGCCAATATAATAGAATATGGGTCTGTTCATGGTCCACCTTGGTGATCTTTGAACTCATACTAGTTTTACTCTCTAAACATTGGATCGAGTACCATTTGTACAATGGTCATTACACTGTCATTTAGCGGTATGTTAATATTTTTCATAGTTTCTTATTATTTTCAGTTTCTCTAATAACATAGGGACATTTTGCAATTATTGAAAATGTTATGGGCCTTTTGCAGTTTATGATAATGTAGGCTGGTTCTTGCAACTTTCTCTCTAGGAGAAAATAAAAAATGAAGGACCTGCATAACAACAAGCTTAGAATCCCCTTGCGCATTGATTCTCTTGAATCCTTTCATAAGAGCATATCGCAACCCCAGAAGAAGAGCTTTGTACTCGGCAACATTATTTGTCACCACACCTAAACCCTCACTAAGACGGCATATCTACAAATAGAGAATATAGAAGATCAAATAAAAAAAAAAATATGCAGATTTAATAGGTCAAGTAATCCAAAACAGATATTTCAAGGTTAACTAAGGTACCAGTAATATCAGGCTACAAAGGATGCTGGTTACATGCTTAACTCCTCACAATGCACTTAAAACAATTTTAGCAAAAGTATATATTTGTACCACTCTTCCATCTTCAGTCTTAAGCAATGCCCCTGCCCCAGCTTTCCCTGGATTCCCTTTCGAAGCACCATCAAAATGAAGAATACATAATGCCTGCAAAAGGAAGAAAGAAAGCTCACCACGATAGTTTAATACTGTCTAACAAATTATATAAAAGGCGGCACGTGGAAATATAAAAGATTACGTAATGGTCAAGAAGAACTATGAAATACATTGTTGGCTTTTGAGGCTGCAGGTGCCCCGATAGACTGATGAGCTAGTTCAGCAGCCTCCAACACCTAGAAAAAAGAAAAAAATATATATATATATGTTCAAATAGACAAATGGAGAAGACATTTCTTCACAAAACAAATGGAGAAAATATTACTTGTAGTAAAATATAAAGCTTTTAACAATTTCAAATTAATATAAAGAACCTCGTTGAAAATTCTTGGTTGAGCATTTGAGTAGTTTGTGAGATTGCAATGTCTCTTGTTTTGACCAGTCAAGCCACAATCAATAGTATGCTGGTAGAGAAAAAAAAATAAAAAATAAAAAGATACATTGTAAAGAACAAATATTAAGGAGAACCTGCTCTATGGTATAATTTAAAAAATTATGAAATCAGCAGCAACCTCCGTTGTGAAAAGAAGCAGAAATAAAAAAGAATTAAAATTGTTTTGAGAACCAGAAACCTCAATATCAGAAGCAGGACTTCTTTTAAAATCAGTATTGGAGCCAGAGCTGGAACCACCTACATCCTACAAACGAAGTTAAGCAGATTGTTGGATAAAAGTGTAATGCACTCGTAAAGGAAAGAGGTTTATCACTAATTGAATTAATAATATTCTAGTCACCTGAAAAGAACACGGAATGAGAGCACCAAACAAATCCTTGTTTAAATCTGAGGCATCAATGGTGTACAAGGGATTTTTCAGCCCATGAGAACTGAGATATTCTCCTATTTCTTTAGACCATACACGTCCCTTATGGACACTAACAGCAGCATCAAGTACCTGCTTAACAGAACATCTTCTAATGGAACAAATAATGAAAAGAAAGACAATGCTAAATTTGACAAATAACTCTATGAATGGGATAAAAAACCAGAGAATTTGTACCGAGGAGCTAACTTGAGCTTGACAATCACTTAGGTTTTTGTAAACAGCCACTGTATTTCCTTTGCGAACGACGTAATAATCACTCCCTTCTTCCATTCAATCCTGGAATAAACAAAAGAACAAATTATCATACCAGAATCAAATTAGCATCCTCGAGGCAAACTAAATTCTGCTATTTATTGCATTGCAGCGCATAAGTGGAAAAGCGATTGCGAGATTTATATAAACTCGACACTTTTAAGCTTTAGTACCGAGAAGAAAAAAAAAGCTACCACCGCTGGGTAAATAACGAAAAAATTGGCAAATTTCTTAAGTCGAGAGCTCCGATTTATCCTCCAAAAGTCGAAAACCCTTGAGCGTACTGCCGGAGGAAGCGATCACCATTCACTACAAGAGAAACGCGCGAAAGGTTTTTCGGGCTGGACCGCTGGAGGCTGCGTTCAGTGAAATCGAATCAAGCACGGAAAAAGTTCGCTTCAAGATGCAAGCGGGGATGTGTATTGGGCCGTTAGAACTTGATTTATAAAATGGGGTCGTTAACGGGCCGAAATGTTTTTACCCGGAAAAGAAAAGATAAAGAGAGAGAACTCTGGAGTCTAGAACAGTTGACAGACTTTTCATGCTTTGACTTTGGATGTTGGATATTCGACAGTATTATAAGATTATTTTGAGACAGAAAGGAAAACAAAAGTTGGGGAAGAATCATTAGTTAAAATATTACCAGTATGAAAAAGACTGGTCGCTTTAAACGGGTAGACGGGTCAAAACGGCACCGAACAGCCAGGAGTTGATTGTCAGGAGGATGTATCATTGTCTTCTCTTTGGTGCCAGCAATTTGATATTAGCTGTATAGTGCAAGATAAGAAACAGTCATTCCTGCTCATGCATAACTTTTCTATTCCTAACATTATAAAATAATAAATTAAATTGATATCATTATTAAAAAAAAAAATTGATAGCAAATGCATGAACCACGAGAGGTGAGCCGCAAACACAATTGCAGCTAGAGTTTGTTACTTTTAAAAATAAAAAATTACGTTGTTAATTTAATTTATTATTTTTTTCATATTACGAATAAAAGAATCGACTGTTTGTGGCTTGGAGAGTTTAGACTGATTGCGACGCATACCCGGAATCCTGGTCAAGCCAATACGCTACTGCCTCATCGTTAATGGTTGCTTGAAGAAAAACAGAATTGTAAAATATTGTCCGTTGGAAATGTGCAAATTATACGAATTTCAAAATGTACGTGTACTGTTAGGAAAGTCAATAAAATAACAAGAGAAAGATGTGAACAATAAAATATACCTTTTGGAATTGAGAAGATGACAACGAGAGTTGAATATACTTTAATTAATTTATAATTCCAATCAAATCCAGAGTTTCAACTCCTAAAACAAAGGTCTAGATAAAATATATATAACCCAAATTTTGTTTGGCATATACACATATGCATCACAACTGTGATGGATATGAAAATCATAAAGAAAAAATGATATATGGTTAGATTTAAGCATACCAGCAATTATATTTCATCCAATTTTCATTTTTTCTTTGGATTTTGCTGACAATGAAAAAAAATTCAGCCTAATACAATCTACCATTTTTTGAAAGACGATTCCGGTGCCACCTTCTTTTGCATTTATATTTCAAAACTTAAATATTCAAACCACCGATCCAAACGGTTGATTTTGTTATTTTTTACGAGGCAGCATTCAAGTGAAATTTTTTATTGGTTTTGTGTTCGTTTTGAACAAGATTAAGAGTTTATAAAATGAATGTATTAAACACTGATGGATTAATTGTGTGTTTCTTGGTCTCTTGATTTAGTATAAAATAAACTCAAATTATAAAGTTTAAATGGATGCATTGCCTTTGTGAAAAAAAAAAAAAAACAAGATCAACATTTGAATTCGACAATTTTAAATTTTAAAATATACATGTGAATTATAGTTTGGTAGTTGATGGAACCGAAACCCTCTATTAATTATTATCAAATTTGTTACTGCAATGTCCTCATTAAAACATTGATTAATAAATAAAAAAAAAACGTCCCTTGCTTTTAGAGAGATTTTCAGCATACATGATTTATGCGGGGAGATATTATATTGACTAAATTCATTTTACAATTGGAAGTTGGAACGATCAAATCAATGGTAATCTAAATAATATAAAGAAAACTATCTCCTTTATAATTTAGATATGTTGTAGATCAAATTTTCTATTAGTTACCTATGAAGTATCTCGAAAAATTGTCGGGTTCAATTTCATGAGCAAATTGCTTATTGATTAAATAATTCTTAAATCATATCAAATTTATATTCAACATATTTAATCTCTTGAGAACATAACCAAAATTATATTGCTGGTTGTTATAATTGTCGAAAATAAATATGATTGTCAATATAGAAGGACTCCAATGCTATGAATTATTGGTTTATATCTATACTTTACTTTAAAAAGCTAAATACTGGATCCGAACCATCAATCTTGATCCTGTCTTTCTTCACGAGAGGAATGCAGAGACATATAATTTATGTATCCTTTGAAATTCATTTTATACGATATTAAGTGGTACAAAAATAAACAAATTCAAATTATTGCTTCTATCTATTAAAACAAAATCAAAATATCACAGGACACGTTGGATAATTTGGAGGTAAAAAAATCGATTACAAAAAACCAATGGTTTAAATAGCGTTTATCGCAAAATAGCGTACGGGTTAAAAAAATTGCGCTATAGTGCGGAATAGTACGCTATAATGGTGCTATTTGAACATAGCGCCACAACTTTTTTAATCGAAAAACGCTATAACGCGCTATTTAAAACACTGCAAAAAAACAACAATGGAGATTTTCCATATACACATGAAAATAAAGCGTACATGGTACTACCCGCAACACGAGAACCCAGACCCAGTATCCACTGAAGTGACGGATCCGACCCGCCTGTTCTGGGCTTTCTGACTCAGCCCCCGTCCATTTACTCCGTTTCCAGAGCGCTGCCGTGAGGACATTCATTTATCTAAAGTAACTCTTAACTTTTGAGTTTGGATACGAACCGTCAGATTTGTTTCAACACGAATATTGAAGAATCCCGTGCATCACCTTAGACGGAATTGATCAAGATTTTGATCGGAGGGTTCAGATATAATCTCAAAATTCGAGTTACTTCAGATAATCCAGACTCGCCGTGCGGTGACTTCTGCACGGTGCAGCGCGAAGCTTCTAGCCTAACCCCCTTCTCCTCTCGAAAACAGTCACAGCCAGATTCCCAGGCTGCAGCCCAACACAAAAGCCTGGCGTACGATCCGATTTAACGTCTCCCTCCTCCGAAAGAAAGACGCCTTTAAAATCAAATCCAAACCGAAACAAAACGCAACCAGGGATTTGATTTCAAATCCACCATCCCTAGGCGCATCATTATTATTCCGGTTATTTCGCTCTCTCGACTTGCGCCTAGCCCTTGTTTCATCCTCGTTTCTACCCCTTCTCTACCTCCCGCAATTTGTAATTGCCTTGCGATTCCTCCCCACCTCCATGCGCGAATAATTATCCTCCTTTTGAATCGGTTATGGCGATGGAAGAGAAGGTTTTAGAAGCCGGGGGCGATCATGATCCGCCAGCCTCCACCTCCTCTTCCTCTTCCTCTTCCTCTTCCTCCTCCCAGGAAGAACCCACGAATGACGTCACCCCGAGTACAACGCTGGAATCAACTGACGTGGCAGGATCGGTGGATTCAACTGACGTGGCGGGATCGGTGGACTCAACACACGTAGCGGAATCGCGAACGCCGAGCAAGCAACCTAAGGAATCCGACTCGCCTATGATGTTGCGAATAGCGACCATCAAGCAGCAAGCAAAGCACATGAGAAGCGAAAGCTTCCAGAAGTGGAGGAGGCAGATGCAACGGGCCTGGCGTTGGGGCCCAGCTAGCGCGGGTGGGGCCGGGAGCAACATCAACCGGGAGCAGATGGTTCGCGCTACAGTTAATTTCGAGGCAATGGCGAATCAAAAGCGCATGTGGTATCAGATGTACTCAAAATCACGGGTATTGATAAATTGCAAATCGATGAAATAGCGTAATTTCACTAATAAGTGTAGTTGAATGTTTCTACTTTGAAAGACACATATGTTTGCTAATTTGATCTCTCATATATGCACAATTGATTGGCTGCTATGGGGGCTTGCAAAATAATTCCCTTTGCTATTATGTTCTTAATTTTTTTATTTTTTGAGTGAGCTAAAGCTTGATTATTGCTAATGCAGAATCATAGACAACTTAAGGATCCTACATCATTATTCGAGCACTTCTTGGTTGTTGGTCTTCATTCATGTGCAAATGTTGAGGCCATTGAAGATGCTTTTGTGAAAAGAAAAGCTTGGGAGAATGGAGTGGTGAAATCTGATGTACTCGATCTTAGAAATATTCAATACCATGCAGCAATACCTACTCTCGAACCTCAGGTTTGTACAATTCACATCTGAATTGCAACGATTTGTGTATCTGCACTGCAAATGGTACTTGTGTTTAGCTCGAGCACGTTCCTGGGGGAACCAAGTACTTCCGATTGGAAGAATCAACAACATAAAAGAATAGATTTTTTGTGTCTGGGGGCATTTTTGCCTGGGTTGTCTCTTAATCATAGCACACCATGTGACCCCTCTTTTTATGTGTCAACACTTACAAATTCTTGTTAAGTGTGGACCCAGTACAAATTTGAATATTTACAGGGCCAACACTTATGGGATCCGCATGTGTTAGCACCCTCAGTCGCTCCAAAATTTGGAAACTTTAAGTGCAATTGTGTTGGTGGTTTTCTTTGGTACTAATTCTTACCATCTCGGTCACCCCAAATCTCACTAATCTCAACCCTACTCACTCCATTGACTGTTGGGTAGTGGCAAATTTCTGATTCTCTTTCTCATAGTCATAAAACAACATGAATTCTTAGGGCCTTGGTTTTAATTTTAATCTTTTTTTTTTTTTTGTATTGCTTCCTATGTTGCCTTATTCTTTGCTGTACATTTATTTTGCCAACAGAAGCCATTTAAATGCTGTTGTGATTGCAGATTCTTTTTAAGTATCCTCCAGGGAAAAATGTAGGGATGCGGGAGAGCGATATTCCTGCCTTCTGTTTCCCTGAAGGTGTAAAGGTCAGAGTTCTTTTATGGAGCATCTGTTACTTTATTTAGCTGATTACATGTCAGTTGATCTGAATCAAAAACAGGTTTCTGCATTAAACTAAAGAAATGTTAATTAATAATAGTATGGCATGATTATCCTAATTTTGTCATTGCAATTCTTCTCTCTTAAATTACTTCAGCTTTGTTCGTGCAGGCTCGGTTAATTGAGAGAACTCCTTCCATGAGTGACCTAAATGAAGTTGTATTTGGTCAGGTACTTCTTTGTCTCCCTTTGAGGCAGTTCTTTTTTGCTATTTTTTTTATTTTACCATTTTATTTGAACATGAATTTTCATAACCTAACTTTCAGTGTTGTAATCTATACCTTACATATTGCATGTAGGAGCACCTGTCACGAGATGATCTATGCTTTATATTTCAAATGAAGGTTTGTGTTGAACACTATTAGAAAAATTGTTCAATTATGGGCATTCCAATAACTTTATGTTACCTTCATGCATGAAGTTCATTAAGGCTGTTTGTGACTTAAGGTTTCAGATAATGCTACAATGTATGGTGTCTGTCTCCATGTGCAAGAAATAGTTCAGAGAGCACCGGGTATATTAGGTTCAGTTTCACCTATAACTCATAACTCGCACAAGCCAAGCCGTTACTTGGTCTCAGCACCACGCTGTTACTGCCTTCTCACAAGGCTACCTTTTTTCGAGCTTCACTATGAGATGCTCAACAGGTACACTTCTCTTCTATAATGTGCATTATTTTTCTTATAAATTTGTAATCTAACATGTATATTTGTGTGCAGCATTATTGCCCAAGAGAGGCTTGACAGGATTACTCAATACGTCACTGAAGTAAAACTTGCAGAAGCTATTCCCCATTCATTCAAAGACAATAACCAGAGTGAAAACTTAAATTCACCACAGAGATCATATAGCGAGTTGATGGAATACGCCATACCCGTTAACAGTGTATCAAGTCTGATTTATTCTCCCAATCGTTTGTCAGCCAAAGACACCTCACCATTTCTAGCCAAAGTCCCGGAGCCACAATCTCCGGAGAGCTTTTCAACCAGTGAAGCCTCAGAAGTGAGTAATGTAAAGGAGTTGGATAAGGAGATGAGGCCACAGTTTGATGATTATGCATCAGAGACGTCAGAGTCCCGCTCTGACAGCTTTGAGAGAATTTCTGGAGTCTTTGAGAACTGCCATACTTCACCCGATGTCACCTCAGCTTACAATTCAACACCTAGTAAGAGGATGGAGCGGGTTGAAAGTCTAGAGTGGTACTGTCTTGTAACATAGTTGTGTTGTCTGTTGTCTTTATTTTTAGAAGTTTTAATACTAAAATGTGATTGAATTATTCGAATACATGACAGTTTAGCCAGAGGTATTGGATCAGATGAAGAAGATGATGATTCAATCAGTGATGATAAAATAATGGGATGGGCCAAGGTGAATATTTTGCTTAATCTACAAGTTGTTGAAAAAGTTTAATTGAAGTAAACTGATACAATTGCGTTTGTTTTTCTATTTTACAGGCGAACAATAATGAATCATTACAGATTGTTTGTGGATATCATTCTCTCCCCATACCTCCACATGGAGGAGAGATAGTTTTTCACCCTCTTGATCATTTACAACCAGTGAAGTACTGTCGGCCCAAACTATCGCAACTGGGCTTGGGTGACCTATCTTCAATAAATTATCAGCATTACTTGGTTGACAAAAACGAGGTAACATTGTTGTGTATGGAAGTTACAATTTTTATTTACCCCAATAATTTCCTTGTTTTAAGTCGTATTTTTTTTTTCTGTGACAAGGTTAATTCACGCCTGGCGGCTGCTGAAGAAGCTTTTGCACTGTCAATATGGACGACTGCAACGCTCTGCCGAGTTTTATCTTTAGAAAGTGTAATGGCTCATTATCTGATTATGCTTGAATCTGTTATAACTTTTATTAAGTGTCGTCATTCCTTACCCTTTTGTCCTTATTATTTTCCTTGCTCCAAATACTTTTATTAAAGGCACCTTGTGTAATCTATCTTCCAGGTGTTGTCTCTTTTTGCTGGAACATTGTTGGAGAAACAATTGGTCGTGATCTGTCCAAATTTGGTATGTTCAAATTGATATAGTTGAACTTTCTGAGAAAAGATTCCTTTGGTTTAGGATATTATAATAGATCAATTAGTTTGTGTCAAGTGCAGGGTATTTTGTCGGCCGTTGTGTTATCAGTTATACCAATGATCCGACCATTTGAATGGCAAAGCTTACTCCTTCCAGTAAGTGTATTCCTAATATCCTTAAATAATTCATTTCATAATTTAATTTATTCCTTATAACCTAAACAATTTATTCATAAGTTTTAATGTATTCCTGAGTGTCTTAAATGATTCATTCATGATTTTTAATACTTAATTAAGAAACTACAAAAAAGTCAAAATTTGTTTTCTTTGAGTGTAATTAACCTATTTTTGCATTTTATATTGGGCATGTTTGTGCTTTCTCTGTATGTACACTGTTATGAAAATCATAAAAGGAAAATGATGCGCTATAAAATTCTTCATGCTCTTGATATTGATAGAACCGAGCTTAAAATTTTTGTTTATTCTCTTATATTATAATAACAAACTACACCTTTCCAGGTTTTACCAAATAAAATGCTTGATCTCCTTGATGCTCCCGTACCTTTCATTGTAAGTTTGAGACAAATGAATAATAGAACTTACATCCTACACAGTTTTTTGTTACAATTATTTTTGTAAGTCCATCCGTCAGAAGTATTTAAAAAAATGTTTTTGACAGGTTGGGATACAGCAGAAATCAGCTGATGTAAAAATAAAAACTGCCAATGTTATACGAATTGATGTCCTAAAAAATCAGGTAATTAAAGAAAAGTTTGCATTGACTCTGTAAAAAATATTAACGAATGAATACTAATTAAAGCTATTTATTATCTTTACGTTACTATATTAGGTCAAAGCGTGCTCATTTCCTCAGTTGCCGCACTACAAAGAACTCTTTGCAGAGCTGAGTCCAATTCATTCTAGACTCTCAGGCGAAAACCCTATAGCCCAAAGGCATCCCGTTTATAGGTGCAATGAAATGCAGGTAAATGCATTATGTACATTTTTAGTTGATCTTTCAGACTAGAAGTTTGTTCTATAATTTATATTTGAGCAATATTATTTTTGAATGAGGCTACGGTACTATGCATAGCACATTTTGGTCCGTACTATGGAACCCATATCTTTATTTTCAAAGTCTTAAATAGTCAAACTGAACCGTTCATCATGATCTTCATATTGAAATGTGCTTAAAGACAAAATGTTCCTTTTTTAGAATTTTTTTAAATAGGTAGAAAATCATTACTTTTGAATGGTCTAGAATATTTAGATTAAGTGATTTTGTAACTAAATAAAAAATAGTAAAAGAATTCTAAAAAATGTAAAATTTGGCATATAGCCACATTTTCATATGGAGATCATGTTGAGTGAAATGGATCGATTTTT
This sequence comes from Carex pumila, assembly GCA_033356055.1. NCBI lineage: Eukaryota > Viridiplantae > Streptophyta > Magnoliopsida > Poales > Cyperaceae > Carex > Carex pumila. Next base: position 174,305 of record JARJHM010000362.1, read on the forward strand.
TGAACTTTGAAAATGGAGATATGCATTCATAATACGGACCAAAGTGTGCTATGCATAGTACCATAGCCTCGCTCATTATTTTTTAAATGCATTGCTTAATAAGTCATGAATGGTATACAGGCAGAAGCTGGTGAGCAGTTTTTAGGTGTCATGAGGCATTACTTGGAGTCACTTTGTTCAGAGATGCGGTCACATACTATCACCAATGTACAGTCTACTAATGACAGGGTTAGTTATTTAATAGTATAATTTTAGTTATTATATATTTTCCTCGACTTGAATGTCTGATTTCTTTTCAATTTTTTAGGTATCTCTTCTTCTTAAGGACAGTTTTATTGATTCATTCCCTATCAAAGATCGACCATTCATCAAGGTGCATTTTTATTTTTATTTTTCTCTCTTTTTTTTTTGAGAAATAACTAGGGTCTATTTATTTTTCTCTTTTAGATGCCAATCGTTTTCTATCTCTTATGTTTCTTCTAACTCTGTTCATCTCCATGTTGTTATCAGTTATTTATAGATACACAGCTATTTTCGGTACTATCAGATTCTCGGCTTGCCTTGTATGAAGCTGAACAGACATAAAACAAGGAGCAAGACCCAGAAAGACGTAAGAAAAATAAGAAATAATACTTCCGATCTGGCTAATAGTTGTTCTGAAACCCCCCCCGGAGTTAAGATGATGCATGTCATGATGAAGCACCATCTAAGAGTTCTGAAAATAAGATAAAATATGTGGTAAGGTGCATCCCGGTTTTTTAAAATGGGACATTGCGCTTTTGAAAGAGTAGCATGTGTAATTTGGGTGGTTTTGTTTTGTGACCTTACATTGGGTGAGTTTTCTTTTCTTGAACTCCGTGTGACAAAGTATACAGGGATGTTGTTAGGTGCTACAATAAATGAAAGTTGTAAATTATACCAAGTTTTGAATGCAAGCATCACAGACTCAACAGTTATCAAAACCGTCCGCTGGTACATATATTTTTATATTGCGTCTTAAGAACTGCCAGATTATGTAAAGGATAACAAGACCTCGGCTTGGTCAAACTTTAAATAAGCTTCAAGTTGAATTTTACAAATATAAGACCGTTTAATGTTTCATGAAGCAGCTTAGTTCTTATTTGTGTGCACCACATTTGAGAAAGAAAAAAAATGCAGCATGTATTATTTAAAAAAAAAAAAGAATTTCAGAAGGCCCTTTTGTTTTTGAAAAAACAGTTTTAGAATTATGATACAATACTGTTTGTTTCTAAACGAATTTGTTTTATATGGAACAAGCTGTTTAGGAAGATTCTGTTTTTTTGCTCTAAACGAATTTGATAGGCTGCCTACGAATGAGAGGAATGTATTTTAATTTCTGCACAAACTTGAAAGCCTCTGTCTAGTTTGTAAAAAGAAAAAGAAAAAGATGGGCTGTCCAGGAAGATTTACATTGTTTTTTTAAAACGAAATTGATCTTCCTAGAAGTCTAGAGCATCCTGTTTCATATAAAACAAACAGTATTGTATCATAAAACAAGCAGTACATTCGGCTAATCGGCTCAGAGGATATGAACTTGATTCTCATTTATCAGAAAACTTCTCCCCGATTTTCATATTTGTACTAATTTTCATAAATTCGAAACTTATAAATAACATGTCTTTTCTAAATTTTCGAAAGTTAGCATACCCGCATGCTAGATCGGTGTCCCTCTCATGAGATACGCACCCCTCAATTATTTAGTTTAGATCCAAATCGTCAGATTCGAATCCTCCAGGTATCCTCTCATCTAATGTGAATTCAGTCTGCGCCTTCTTTTTTGAGGATCCGTATCCTCCAGGTACCTGACTCAACAAAATTGAAACAAACGGCCTATATTTAATATCAGCCAGTGTCTGTTCGGGATGACAGAGGGGACATTATTATTTGTGCTTTGAAATTTGTGTCAAGTTAAAAATGTCAATCTTGGGCCGTCCAATTTAATTGTACTCAGTCAGGTAACCTGAGGGGATGTGAAAACCTTTTTTGGAGGGTCCAGTAAAATTCACGTCCTCTCAGGTTACCGGATTGAGTACAATTGAATCGGATGGTCCAAAATTATTCTTTTTAACTTGCATGAATCTCAAAGCTTAAATAATACTGCCTCTCAGTCATCCAAGCAAGAACCAGGTGAAATTAAATCTGCACCGTCAATTGTGTTGAATTAGGTACCTGGGGAATTCGCATCCTCTGAGATATCTCACATTTTGCGTGACTTTTTGGAAAATCATAACTGTTCAAATAAGTTCTGCACAAATCTCAAAGCTCAAATAATACAGGCCCCCTGCGCTATCCCGAATAGGCACCGAACACGTCGGTCGCGCAAAATATGAGATATCTCAGAGGACACAGATACGGATTCTTTTCAGTCTGTGGGTCTTCAATGCACGTCACTTTAGTTGTTTTTTTTTTTTTTTTTTTTGAGTAATACGTCACTTTAGTTTTAAGTTTACATTTTGAAGTAAAAAAAAAAATCGGACCATGGATCATACTCTATGCCTAAATTAAGTCAAAAACCCAAGTGAGGGTCAACTGTCATCCCAGAGACCCAGACTCATCAGATCCTTCTCCCGAGACACAGCTCGAACTCAATGCCTCCTCTCGTTCTCCTTCCCCTCCTGTCTCTCTCACTCCTATTCTCTCCTCATCTCCTCTCCGCGTCCCCCTCCCCTCAACCCAGCCACCTCCTGCGTCCCTCCTCCCACCTCCTTGGCCCCTCTGTCTCCTCTCCTCAACAGTACCTCGATCCCACATTCCCTTCCCTTCTCCTCCCCTCCTCCCATCCCGCCTTCTCCATTCCCCTCTTCTCCCACTCCTTCGCCTACACCTACAACCTCCCCCCTTTCACTTCACCGTACTTCCCTCCTTCCTCCCCCTGGTCTCGCGCCGTTCTCCATCTCTCCGTCTCCTGCGCTGGCGAGCAGTACGACCGCATCGCTGCCGTCTGGCTCGACCGTGTTGAGCTCCTACGCACCAGCACTGCTGAACCATCCGAGTCTGGTGTATTCTGGTCCGTACGAAAGGAGGTAACGCATTACTCATCTTTGTTAAACAACCCTCCAAATGGCACCATCTCGGTCATGCTTGAGAATATTGTAGATGATACTTTCACTGGTGTGTACCATGTTAACGTCACCCTTGATTTCTATTTATCTGACGAGAATGAGAACCGGCAAAGCATGACACCGGCTGATCTGATCATTCCTGTTTCTGAAGAGAATGCAGATACTGGGTACTGGTTCCGGATTCATAATGGATCTGATGTGCGATTTACTCAGTTTAGCATTCCGTCGAACACTTTCAGGGCAGTTCTTGAGATTTTTGTTTCTTTCCATGGAGATGATGAGTTCTGGTACACAAACCCACCTGATTCGTACATCAAGAACAACAATCTCACCACTGGTAGAGGTAATGGTGCTTTTCGTGAGGTTTTTGTGACTGTTGATGGCTACTATGCGGGATCAATTGTGCCATTCCCAGTTGTATTCACCGGTGGAATTAATCCCTTGTGGTGGGCCCCAGTTGTTGCTCTTGGGGCTTTTAATTTGCCAACATATACCTTAGAATTAACTCCATTTCTTGGTGTTTTGTTAGATAGGAAATCACATGAGATTGGTGTAGGTGTCACTGATGGAATTTCATTTTGGTTGATTGATGCCAATTTACATATCTGGCTGGATCCAAATTCAGATTTGACTAGTGCTGAGATTGTGAATCAAGCCGATGAGTCCTCCATTTCTCGTGAGTACTCATATGTGTTGTTAAATGGCACGTTTGATATTAAAGCAAGTCGAGAATCACATTTTTCTGGCTGGGTAAATTCATCATTTGGAAACCTCACAACCTATGTTAGTAATAACATCGAGTTTAATAGCTTAGTCAATTTCACCAACGATGGGAAAGACAAACATGTATTGATGAACACAAAACAAAATAGTTTACTGAAAATATCATCAGGAGAGGAAGGAGATGGCATAATTTCTCAGGAGATTTGTAAGAGAGAATATCCAATTAAGGTTGTAACAAAGACCATAACAGGGGAACATGATACCTACACATTAGTAACAAGCCTCTCTCATGCATTGTATGACAAAAAGTATGGTGAATCTGGTAATGAAGTTTATACAAGCTATATAATTGATAGGCAGGAGGCAGATGGGTGGATGCTGGTACAGGATCACTCAGTGCTCTCTGGTTCTGCCAGTACAATGCAGATGTATGAATACGGTGATGATGATTCTGTGTATAGCCGAGTGGTGCAAGTTAAGGATGGAGTGATCACCGGTGACAATTTAACTGAGTGGTCTGGCTCAGTTCATCTTTCGTGGTGATTTCTTCTCTTTTTCTTTGGTGGCATTGAATTTTCTAGGCGAGTCATCTCTTTTATATCTGTAATCTCTTGAACGTACTCATCCAGAAAAATGTAATTTTGTTCATGTGTACATTTTGATTACGGTATAAACAGGTTGAATCTCCCTAGTGCTGTAGTTATTGCTATCATTAATACTACATATTCCTAGGAATGAGTCATGACTAGAATAGCACCCAACTTAGTTAATTACGTGCAATCCTTGTTAGATTGGTTTCAATTTAACTCCAGATAGAATATACACTTTTGTCAGGTAAACAAAGTTTTATCAGAAGCCTCTTGAACAAAATGGTATCGTTAAGAATTAGCCTTTGGTCTAGTGGCAGAGACACGTGGTCTCTATATGAGAGGTTGTAAGTTCGAAACTTAAATGAGGGAAATTATTTGTTGTATTACAAGAATATTAAATAGTTGGGTGGCTTAATCTCTAACCTTTACTCAAAAACAAAAAAAATGGTATCGTTTGCTCTGATATGATTTCTTATATAGGTACTCAGGAATTTCATGTATATTCCTCGAAAATATTAAAATTACGTATTTTGTCATCTAAAATTCATAATATAACATTTATCCTCTAAATTTCAAAACCTCATATATTTATCTAATTTATTATTTTTGTTTATTAAAATTCATTTAAAATTTATGAAGTTTCTATTTTATGTTATATTAAAAGAAAAAAAAGGAGCACGTGTAAAAGACCCAACTGTTTAGTTTGTGAGAACAATGATATTTAAATACACGCTTATATTTGCATCACAACTCATAGGGCCTGTTCAGCTGCATTAGAATAGTGAAATTGAAAGGAATTGAACCTCTATTCTTGCCGAACAGAAAGAAAATGACTTGGAATAGAAGAGGTGGAATATAGTACTTTTCCTCTATTCTCAATTCCAAGGGAACTCTGGAATAGAAGAATTGAAAGGGAAAAGCGACGAAAACTACCATCTCTATGACTCTATCCCTTTACTTGGCTGACATGGCAACTTTATTCAATTTAATATTCTCCCACCTCTCTTATTTGGGCACGGTTCCAGAGAAAGTAAAACATTTTTCTCTATTAACTTCGATCATTATTTCCGATGATCCACCATTGAATTCGCAAAACTAAGACTACGAGATTAATGCACGCGAAATGCTCTTTCCAATGAGATCCATTTTAGTGATTTGCTCATGGTTGAGAGCGCTGTGGTCGAGAGCATCGTAGTTGAGAGCGTCGTTGAGAATGTGATTTATGCAAGCGAACTGAAAAATGTCTCAGAAGAAGATGAAATGTTTAGAAGAAGATGCTTCTTTATTTTTGAAAATGTTGAGAGCTTGGATGAGGTTGTTGGAAAAGAAAGATATGATTGTCCATTTAATGTGACAATGGACACCTCCGTTTCAAGTTTATCACATGTGTTTTCAAATTTTATCTTTGTTTTGACCCATTAGCTGAAATAAAAGAAATGAAATATCTTGTACATAATTTTATGCTTTCATTTCTTTACTTTTCAAAAAAACTATAATGTAAATTGACATCCCTGATGTCTGTTGCAATGGAATCTGAGGGGCTTGACCCCCACATTTCTGTTTAAAAAAAAAAAAAATGAAATATCATGCAGCGTTAAATTTGTTTTTATATTAATTATTATTAATTTATTGGTACCAACTTTGTTATAGCTTTAAATTTATTTGTATTGATGTTTGCTCTAAAGTTTAATAATTGCTATTAGACATAATTAAAAATTGTTTTCAATAGTTATATATATATATATATATATATATATATATATATATATATATATATATATATATTTGTATTTCTAGATGGCAATTTTGATATTTTTACATTTAATTGATAATTTTCTAGTTAGGCAGTACGTTGTAGTAAAAATATATACAAAAAAAAAATTAATAAGGTTATAATAGTCATTTCTCTATTAGATTCATATTTAATAATTTTATATTTCTACAATTTCATTTATCATGTTTGCCAAACATACAATGGAATAAAGGAATATTTTGGAAGAGTGATCAATTCTCAATTCCACAATTTCTCTATTCCATCACTATTCTGCATGTAGCTGAACAGGCCCATAAGTAAAAAGAACAAATCATGTGTTCTCACATACTAGCCAATTAGAAAAGAGCCATGATAATTGTCCCCCCACTCTCATTCCTCTATTATTCTCCCAACTTTATTTGTTCAATCTCATCCACATTTCTTACGATTTACAAGGAATTTTGTGAATCTAAAACCACGAACATCTTCTACGCAATTTTATCTTTCAAATGAGGTTCATGATGACATACTTTCGAGCTCGTCGCCACACAAATATTTATACCTCGTCATCTAAGTATTTATACCTAATATTTTTCACATATAACACTGCTGATATTTAAAAGTATTAATATCAAATATTACAAGTATTTATACCTATGCACTAAAGTATTTATACCTATGTGGTCAATTATTTTTGTTAGAGAAAGGTTGACGTAGAGACGATTAGAGAAGGTTGATGTGGAGGTCTACAATTGAGAATAAATATTTACAAGTATAGGTATAAATACTTGTGTGACGATAAGTCCGAAAGTATGTCATCATGGATCTCTTTTGAAATATAAAATTACATAGAATACGTACGTGATTTTAGATTCACAAAATTTCTTATAAATGGTGAAAAATATAGACGATAATGAAAAAAGAAAAAAAAAACCCACCTGTAAAATCTGTTCAAGAGATGGGGGGATTCATATAATTATTCATTAGAAAATGAAACACATTTTAAACATGCTTAGCATTTTTTTTATTTTTTTAATAAAAGGTAAAATTAGAACTTCATAAATTAAAAAAAATAAGGGAAAAAATAATTAATTGGATAAATTTATGAATATATAAATTTTTCAAATTTAAAGTGATACATATTTTTTTTGAAAACCTGATAGTGACTATCAGTACATACATCTATTACAACCCAAAAAAAAAAAAAAAAAAAAAAGTAATATAGCCTTTTTAACAATACTGCATCCACAGTTTGGCTTCCTTCAAGGCGTGTTGTGCCAGCCATCCTGAATCTGTTGTGCACCCTTCAAAAATTAGTTTATTTCAAGCTCTCCACAGAAACCAACACACTGCCAAAAAATAGGAGCCCCACTTGTCTCTTGAGAACCTATGCTGACATGCCCTCCATGATTTATCCACTGATGCCAGTATCGTATCCCCATTTTGCAAGAAGTCGGTACCTAGCATCATGTTCATCCTTGTCCAAACTCCCCTTGTATAAATGCATTGAAAAAAGAGATGATTTGTTGTTTCTAAAGAGCACCGCTGACAAACCTCACATCGTAATTCACACTGCAAACCCCTATGATTCATGATATCGTGTGTAAAAAGTCTATCCTGTAAAAGTAGATAGGCAAAGACACGAACAGTAGGGGGGATTTTGAGGGACCAAATGAATTTATATTCCCATGTAGTTTTACCCGCTGCCACAACCATTTTATATAATGAATTAGCCGAGTATTCCTTGTTATTTGACCACAGCCACATAATTTGATCTTCTCCTTGCCCTAGTACCAGAACCTCCTGACAAATACCACTGGTTAGTGCCATTTGCAAAGAGTATTTTCTTGTAGAAATATCCGGTGTACCCTGTGATGCCTTTGTTGGGTAAGTCCAAGAATCAAACCAATAAGAGATTGAAGAACCCTGATTAATGTTCCATGAGACGCTCCAGTCAAAGAGAGGTCTAATTTTAAGTAACTGCAACCAAAAAAAAGATCCTTGCCTCTTCAAAACAAGGTGTGTGCTCTCAGTTGGAACCAAGTTGTATAGCTGCTGCACTATTTGAGCCCACAAAGAACCAGGATGTCGGTATAAACACCACCACCATCGCAGTAATAGAGCTTTATTCCGAATAATCAGATTAGCCCCTCCCATTCCTCCATATTCCTTTGGGGTACATACACTCTCCCAATTAATTAATGAAATACCTCTTCTTGTTTCTGATTTGCCCCATAAAAAATCTCTTCGAATTTCGTCAATCCTTTTGATCATCCATATCGGTAATAAGAAGGAGGACATGAAATAAATTGGAACTGAACTCATTACCGAATTCATTAGCTGCAGCCGGCCACCTCTAGAAATGAGACGACCTTTCCACCCTTCCAACTTAGCTTCCAGTTTCTCAATTAAAGGCATGAAAAGGACTTTGCTGGGTCGTTTCATAGTCAAAGGTAATCCCAAATAGTTGATTGGAAATTCTGACAGAGAGCAACCAAGAACAGCCGTGATAATCGGCAGTATGTTAGGATCGATATTAATAGGTATCCATGTGCTTTTGTCAAAATTAATATGTAATCCTGAAACAGCCGTGAATAATCGCAATAGTATCTTGAGAGTGATCACTGTAGTTGGCTCAGCATTAGCTATGAGAACCGTGTCATCCGCATATTGATGAATAATGACCGATTGCTTAAGCTTTCTGGATAGCCTGGCTTGAACTGACCTATTAAGGACTTCTATCATCTTACTAAGAACATCTACAGCGATATCAAATAACATAGGGGATAATGAATCTCCTTGTCTCAAACCTTTCTTATGAAAGAAAAATTCAGACTCCCCCCCGTTCATTATGATTCTCAAAGAAGCTGTACTTAGCAAATTCTCTATCCATCTGCGAGGAAAACCACGTGCTTCCATTAAACATGTGAGATATTCCCAATTCACCGAATCAAACGCTTTAGCGAAATCTATCTTGATAAAACATGCCGGTCTCCCACTATCTGAGATGTGATGTAGCATTTCCCTTGTTGAATTAAAATTTTCTGTGATTTGTCGACCCTGAATAAACGCAGTTTGATTCGAGGAGATTAGATCCGGAAGTAGTGTCCTCAACCTATTGGCTAGTATCTTGGAAATGAGTTTCGGTATGGCATTCATCACACTAATGATATCATGAATTTCAGAAGAAAAAATAAGTAATTTCGAGATTTGTGAGAGATACATGAAATGTTCTGTTTAAATGGAAAAGGATCAAAATCTGTATTTAGGGCCTTCCTTTTCCATCTAAAAGTGTGACGTCTGTTACTATAAACAACTCGACAAGACTCGCATAGTGACTGAAACTCTGAACACACGGCAACATTTAAATCTAAATAAATTGCTATCGTGCCATAAAACGGCACTCAAAAGCTAAAAATGCCCTCTTTGGGATAGAACAATCTGCAGCATACAAAACAGACTAGCAAGACTCATCTATTATAGCAAACAACTTCTACCATAAAAATATTAAAAAAGAAAAAAAAAATCCATTTATAAGCTAATTATAAAATATACAAAATAGCAGTTAAAAGACGGCCTACCTTTCTTTTTTCTTAAAAAAAATTAAAAAAAAAATGAAAGAAAAAAAGAAAAGAAAACCGGCCTTTTAACTCACCGTGCGCGCCCATCACGGTTGAGAGTCTCCCAGCTAATCTCCTGGCCACAGTCGGCACAAGTGGTGCTAGAACCAGCCTTTGTTGCACAACTACGCAACATAAGCAAGTGAGCCAGGTTGCTGCACTTCCTTTGGGTAGCCACACGATTTTTCGTGGCTGCGGCGGCCTTTGTTTGGTGAGATTGACTGTTGCTTGCCCTGCTACTCTTGACATATTCAGGTGCATGATTGTTGCTCTCCGGTGCCAACACACTGTTGTTGTTGTTGTTGGCATAGGTGGTAGAAGTACTTGCTTGTTTTCTTTCAGTACTATAGTCATCAAAAACTGTTGTGCGGTGCACCTCCTCCCATTCAATCGACCTTTGGTAGTTCAACCAAGCCATTTCTTGCTCTTCTTTTGTCAGCTTCTCGGCTTCATTTTCTTGCAGTAGCGTTTCATGCTCATGGTAGTTTACAATCCAGCTGAAACATCCATTTAAAATTAAAAAGTTAGCTAGTACTCCAAATGAAACAACACATAATATTCTATTTATGAAAATAACACAGATCTTATTGACAATCTTGCCTCTCACTATGATCACCCCCACCCCCCAACAACAACAAAGCCTTCAGTCCCAAACAAGTTGGGATAGGCTAGAAATGAAACCCAATCGTAGTCACAAGATTGAAGTAGACGGTAGTCACAAGCCTTCAGTCCCAACAACAAAGGTGTAGTAGTACTACTAATAGTAATAATGGTACCACTAATAATAGTAATAATACTAATAATATACTAACTATATTATGCCTAAATAAACAATAATAATAATAAATAAATAAAATAACTAGAAACAAAACCCAGCCAATTTCAGTTGAGGCAGTTAGTCCATATGACCCCTCAAAAGGGGTTTTGGACTAGTTTATGTAAAGCCAACCCTTTTTTTTTGGCTTGACTTGTTTAGCTGGTTGGACAACATAAAATTACTGGCCACCATCCCACATGTGATAAGAGAAAAATGGGTGGTTATAAAGTGTTTATGCCATAAAATATTACCTAGGCTGATATCTGTCTAGTAAATTCATCATGATCCCATCTGAGCTACCAGAATCATATGTTGGTATGGATTTATTCTGATTCGAAGATCCTGCTTCTCCAGCAATGTCATGACAAGATGAGACAACCAAATCTTTGCTCTGTTCTAATAATTCTTCATCTCCAAAGTCGAAGAGATGTAACATTTCCTCTTTAGACATGGTCCTATATATTTGCTGTTTATCAACAACCCTTGCAGCTAGCCCCTCCTTTGTCACCTGTTTATGCAATGAAAAACAATTAACTCGAAGAATCAGCGTGCACTATTTACTGGTTTAGATCGATGCCTGATCAATTTGATCAATCATTACTATTTGCGATTTTTCTTTTCTTTTTTTTGCAAATAATGCTGTATAATTTTTCTTTGACCAAATTAGCAAAGTAATCAACATATTTTGAACACACCTAAGATTCTTTTTGCTATTTTCAAACAAGTATTATAGTACTGAAACAATGATTAATAAAAACTCCCTCCCCTCTCTTTCAGTTTGACCTGAAAATGTTTCATTGTTTGATTTTAGCTTGATTTGTTCTATGGATACAGATATTGTATCTGATACAATACCAACACATCGATATGACATTTTTCCCAAATTTTTTGATAATTTGACTTCAAATGGCCATATAATTACGAAATTATGAATTTATAACCCTTTGAAAAAAAAAATAAAGTAGCATTCTTGGAGCTTCAAGTAGCATCCCTTGTACAATTCAGAAACAAGGCCCTCGTCCTTTATGGTGTGATTTTATTAAAAGAACATTAATGCAAAGCTTCCTCGAAAAGAAAGGAAAAGAGAGAAGGTATAAGGTGAATCATGCACTTGACAGCACCGTAAATTGTTGATATAACGATGATCTTTAAACAGTAACATATCTGATGCTAATTTATAAGTTTTGATTCATATTAAATGCAGTCCGACTCTCCTTCGGAAGTACATGGAAAGAAGAATTCATGATTTCCAAAAAAAATTGGTGAACCCTGGATCCGGAATGCAGTTTCGGAAAAATAGTCGCACAATGTTAGGTTGATAAACATTTGGACCTATGCACCCAATATGTCGGAACCTGAGGTCAAAGGCGTCTTCTACTGAGTTAAATCTGACACCACAGAGTGAGATGTAATTTGGATAGAATTATCAAAAATTATCTGATCCATCAGTTGGCATATCACATATGTATTGTACACTTATCCTGTGCGCATCAATAACCGATGCATATCTCATACATGTAAGGTAGCCTAAATAGTGTATCTGTGTAACAAAGATTCCAGAAGGAGAAGTAATGGTTATTGCAAGTAGGGGGGGATTACGTTCTAAGAGTTATTTATTTTATATTATTTTATTTCATTATCCTGTATTGGGGAGAGGGAGGGTTCTTGCCAAATTTACAGGGGCAGTGATATATAAGGGTAATAAGGGTATATAAAGCTTCTGTTTTCACATGGCTTGTTTTTGGTTGTACTTAAAGGTATTTTAGGATGTTAAACTTTTGTACATCACATGATTTTGTATCATATATCACTAATGAACTACATCAGTTTGGTAGCTGGTACCACAGGTGGCACTTCGGTACTGTTTCATGTTTGTCTTGTCTAGGTGTTTTTGCAGTGATCTTAACTTTCTACTTCTGAGCTATGACACTTTCATGTTCAGTTTGGAAATTGCAAAGCCCAATTTTATACCAAGAAAACTAGCTAGGGTTGAAGTTGTCAATGTTTAGTAAAATCTCTCTTTACATCACACTAAGCTAAAGTTCCTTTGCTTTTTGCGAATACCTATAAAGTTTGGATTCCCAGTTGCAAAGAGGAAAGAAGTAGAGTTTGTCATGACAAGTATACAAAGTCTTTGTTGTAAACAAGCATACCTTCTTTTTCTTAACTTTTTCTGAAATTTTTATAGGTTACGATGCCTCACTTAAATTTAGTCAAACATTACGTACAGATCACCAGTAGTACTTCATTAGCAATGAGGCACAATTCAAGTAAGCAACTGCCAGCACATACAGGATATAATAATTTCATACCTGTCGCTTGTATATTTTTTCTTCCATTGTTCCATGTGCCAACAACCTATAAGCATATACAGGTTTCTTCTGGCCATACCTGAAAAGGAAAAAGGAAAATATTCAAGTTCTGAAACATGATGCTAGAAATTCATACATAAGAGCCGGAATATAAAAATAAATAAATAATACGTGCCTCCAGACTCGGTAAATAGCCTGCAAGTCATAAGTCGGATTCCATGATCCATCAACAAGAACAACACGATTGGCTGCGTGGAGGTTAATTCCAAGAGAGCCAGCACGAGTAGAAATTAATGCACATTTAACCCTTCTATTTGAAGGCTCATTAAACTTCTCCACAAGATTCTGCCTCTCGGCAGCAAGTGTGGTCCCATCTATCCTGTCCAGGTTTTACCATATAGATTATTAGTTTCATGGAAAACCAAGTTAAGCACATAAACTCGACTTAACAACTTCATATAAGAAAATAATTAATGTACCTGAACCAATCCTTTCCTTGCTTCCAAAACTTGCCTTCTTCACTTCCTTTTCTGGGTATTCTAGACAGATAGAACTCTATCAAATCTAAAGTTGATATGCTTTGGCTAAATATTAGAGACTTCTCTCCTAAGTTGGTGCTCATGGAGAGAATATCAAGAAGCAAGACCATTTTTCCACTGAAATCGGGGTCCTGGAACGCTTTCTCATCCAAAAGATTCTCCCACCATTTCTCCTATAAATTTGAAGAGGTAAATATTTAAGTGCTAAGGAAATTTTGACAGGCATTATCACATAAATAGAAGAAGAAAATAAAATCTGAACAAAGCTTTAGGAGTCACAAAGTAATACAAAGAAGATAGATAGGAAATCAGCTAACACAAGAAAAATGAATTCATTTGCGATACCTCTGCCTCAGGTAAGTCATCGGTTATCTTCATCTTTTGTTTTTCTGAGTAAATAGCAACAGGATCATTATCCCAATCTTCAATAGATTCAAGAAATATTAAATTACACAACCAAATAAAAACTCCAAAGCTATGTTTAGAACAATAATTACCTCCAGGAAACAACTCGTCAAGGTTATCGTCACTTGAGCTGTCATCATCAAGGAAATTTTCCCTGTCCTGTTTTGAATTTTTGTTCTCTTTAGGCATTCGGAGAAGCCCAGGATGGTTCCAAATCTGGGGAAATGTATTGTCAGTAAAAAGAAGAAAATATTCCTATTAGAGAACTCCTCTCCTTTTACAGTTTGAAATGTGGCATAAATTACCGAAGTACCTGAGCTAAGGTAGTATAGCCAGCAAAGAAGCAGCTTGCCCTCTTGTCAGAGGAACTGCTTGCTGCATACCCATGGGCATCTAGAAACTTCCGATAAAGTCTTCTTTGAAGTTGAGAAAGCTTGACTGTGATGACAAAAACAGTTTTGGGGGGCAGATCCTTCTTTACAACATTCATGTCCATTCTCTGAACAAATCCTTTTAGATTTTCGTACAGTATATGTGACCGTTGGTTCATGACCTTCACATCATCTGCTGTAGAATTAGCATGCTGTCCATTCTCTATAGGGTTTTGGAACCTGATAAAAGTCTAAAAATAAGAAACACATGGTAAATTGAGCATGGAATGTTTGTTTTAGTTTTTTAATCCTTACCTGTTCCGAAATTCATGACTACTCCCAAGATAGCCTTCCCTCACAAAATCAACCATCTGTGTATCCAACAAAACAAAATGAAGGAAACTTGTTAACCAACAACATTATAGATGTAAATAAAGATATATAGGAAGTCACGGTACTCACACAATAATACTCCATGAGATTATTTTGCAATGGTGACCCGGTTAATGCAATCCGTCTTTTGGTCTTTATTTGTTTTAGAGCTTGTGTAGTTTCAGCCATTCTATTCTTTATCAAGTGGGCCTCATCACAAACTAGTATATCAGCTCCATTCTAGCATATAACGGAAAAATAACTTAAAAAATGACATATGGTAAATAATTTGTAGAAGTTGTGAGTAAAGCATAGACTAGCATTCATATCACAAAAAAATAAAAACTCACCTGGAGGAAATTAAAAATTTGAGCAGCAATATCCCTGTCCCTGATACTCTTTCCTAGAAGCAATTTTCTAAACTGGACATAGCCCATGAGAAGCACTCCACCTTTGGCTCGCCATTTTGACAGTAAATACAGCCGTTTCTTCACACTGATAGGATAAATGTCACTAAAAATGAACAAAAACCAAAAGAAGCAACATAGATAGGAAACCAAATTATTGTAAAAGAATGGTTATTACTTGGGAATTTGTCCAAACAAGAACACTCTCAGGGGCTTTACTTCTGTTGGCTGCCACTTTGAAAATTCGTTCTTCCAGTTATGTAAAACATTGACCGGGGTAACAATAAGTGCAGTGCGAAGTCCAATATCAACACTCCTCATAACAGTGTATAAAAATGCAATAACCTACAAATAATGATTGTATTGATATCATCATGAAGAAAGCCTTCTGTAGGAGTAAAAAATGGATAAATAATAAGCTTGAAGCCAACCTGAAAAGTCTTCCCAAGGCCCATAGTATGGGCCAAAATGCATCCAAGACCTTTATCTCCGGATTTTGCTTTTTTTACCGACTGGATTACATTCTCCCACATGAATCTTATGCCCGAAAGCTGCAAAGAACAATATCCAAAATTTCAGAAACATTGAACTACTAACAAAATAACCACATATTTCAAGAACTAAAGACAGCAAATGAAAACAAAAAAAAGGAAAGAAAGACTACTTGATGGGGCTTCAACTTCAAAGAAATACTGTTTGGAATCCTGACTGCAACCTCATCTACCTCTCTAGCTATGTTGATGATGTAGCCTTCTTTCAAATCCTCCATAACCACTGAAACAGCAGCAGGAGAAGTTGAAGAGATCATACTTGACCATTTGGTAGCAGACTCTTGCATTGATTTCAGATGTTCTTGTCTAGCCTACAACAACATACATTTCCTCAGCTTGCAAAGCTCCCTACATAGAATATGGTAAGAATTAAGTAACAAGTTGAATTAAAACAAAACCTTCTCTTGTGCCATGCTACTCTTTGTTTCCTCTGCAAGTTCTGCATCATCAATTATCCTTCTAATTCTCTTCTTTCGTCTTCTCTTGCTGGAAGTTGAAACCAATGATGCAGATATCAAGATAAAAAATAATGTCAATTTGATTTTCTTCTTTTCTTGGCAATTTGCACCCAATATTTATTGCACTTCTGCACAACACACTGATATATTGTGTGCTTGCAATTAACAAGATTTTGGGCTCGTGCATGCTAAACCCACCCATTGGTCATTGAAACCAACATAAAAGGTATATTGTGTTAGTCATTGACAATTTGCCCAGCTTGAGATTACCATACTTTACAGTGGGCAAAAATTGAATCAATTTTTGCTAGAGGTACATCTACACTTAACTCAAGATGGATTAGTCAATGATATTCAATCAGTTTTCCTCATTTGTGTCAATTTGGACATCTCTTTCATGACTTGCATTTGTTTCAATAATCTGTTGCTAATTCCAAATAATCTTGAATAATGTCGTCTGTTATTTGAAACAAAATATATGGCCAATTATGCAAAATGAATGGAACTTCCATTTTAATGAATCCAGCCATGCAAACTATAACAAAAGGTTGAAAACTACAACCAGATGACAAATATCCAGCATACCGATTTACAACTCCGTTTTCTGCTTCAGAGTGATCTGAACCACTCTCAGAGATAGAAGGTTCAGAGGTACTACCAAGGACCTTCTCATATTGAGATATTGAATTCTCTAATAAACTTGGTGAGCAGCAACAGCACCGCCAGGTTGTCGCAGTAGTGGCATCTGACAAGCATTCCTCACCAAGGTTCCTTGCAATGCAAGATTTACAAAATTGCATACTGCATGATCCACAATTGACAAGCTCTTCACACTTCCAGCACCACTTGCAGTAACCACTCTTATCAGTACCCTGCATATACAAGATTTTATTTATCAACCCATGATAACCATGCAGTTTAAATACACTTATTTACAAGGGGTGGTAATAGTTAGATCCAAATGGGTTGGATCAGACCTGATCCAAAGCAGGATCCAGAAACCCAACCCAATATTGTTAACCATTTGGCAGATTTTAGCTTAGCCCAGGTCGGTCAAGGAAACAAGCAGTCTTAAACTAACAGAACAGGTCACTAATCATAGACAAACCTCAAGTCGTATCTTCTCTGCAAGGGTATATTTACATGATCCACAGACAATAACTGCCAGCAATGGATGCCGGTGAACTGCCGAAGAGTTCTTCAAGGACTCAGAACAAACAGTGCAGCTGAAGCTTCTTGACTGACCATTCTCAGTTCTAATAGTTGCATCCAGATCTACCACATCAATAGCCTTTTTCACTTGAGAGTTATACTTTGAACCCAAGACCTGCACCTCATCATCACTACTATCTGTCATCTCAGCCTTGCGCTTTTTATTCTCCAACTCAGATTCATCTTCTTCACGAGCTCGCTTGGAGATACCAAATTCTTTCAAGCCAGTACCAGCATTTGCTTCGCCATTCTCAGGAACTGTATTATGATAGCCATTTGGGGAGTCTGGTATCAAAATAGGTTGCTGGAAAAAAACAAAATATAGTTGTAATTATGGCTCAACAAATTATATATTTCCTGAAAAGATTGTAGCAAAAAGGACTTACAAGACGTTTCTTTCTTGTTCTTTCTTGCTTCATGTGATGATGCATTCTCCTTATTCTATTTTCATCATCCTCTTCCCTTACCTATTAAAAAGAAGACACCTTGATCTTAACAAAAACTTTTAGAAATGAGTTCTGACTCAAAACAAATAAAAGAGTCAACAAAGATAACATAAAATGTGTCACCAAAATAAGTCCCTGACAACTAAATAGACAAAAAAGTCAAAACTGCAAACCTTTCTGTATTTTCTCTTTTGTTCCTCAGAAAGCTCAAGCTCGTTCAGACTTCTAAAATCTGCATCATCAGCCTCAATATCAGCTATCTCTTCAACCTGATAAAAAAAACCCTATATATAATTAAAATCAACACAATATAATGCCAATTCGGATGACCGTTCAAATTAACAACTAATATAAGTGTAACGATAATCCCACTATTGCTTGTCATACATTCTCACCTCATCAACGCCAGGAAAGGTAAGTCCCAAACTAGCTGCTTGTTGCGGCGTACTAGCAAGGTACACAGAGGCCCAATTGCTACTCCCAAATCCATTATCTGAACACTTGGACTTGATAAGCTGATTGAATGAATTCCAGCTCGCCTCGCCATCATCGGAGGGCTTGTCACCACTAATAGGCAGTTTCCCAGCAAGAAAGCCACTAGCACCTTCTTCTAAAAGCCTACCATGCTTCCTAATAAAAACAAAAGCCAAACAAAGAAAGGTAAAGACCAAATTACGTTAGCCAATAGCATCCGTAGACTTAAGAATGAATAAATTGACTTTCTATAAAGATCAGGAACAGGATAATGAAATTTCGCATAATTAAAAATCAAGAAATGATGCAGCAAAAATATCTGTCCTAATAAACTTTCCATGTCGAAAGTATCTTCTGGGTCTAGTGTGACTCTATTTATATGCATTTTGTCCACTAGATTTACAACTTCATCCAGTTGGTGAAAGTCTTAATTTTGGCCTTTCAACTTTCGTGTTTGGTTCAATCAAGCCCCTCAACTTTCTGAGCTTAATCAAGCCCGCCAAACTATTGCATATGGTTCAATCAGGCCCCTTACGTTTCTGGCTTCAGTTAGCCTTTTGCACTTTTTGCAACCAAATTCTTCCACTAGTTATGTTAAATAATACATAAAATCATCAATTTAGACTTAAATACGCAAGAACCGTATATTATTTGCAAATATCATAAATTACAATGTTAATTTAACTATTAACCAACTAACAGAGGACCAAATTTAACAAATTTCAAAAGCTTAGGGCTATTCAAATAAAAACAAAGGTTCAAGGAATTAGTTGAATCATGTGCAATAGTTAAATGGGCTTCATAAACCAAATAAAATAGTGGAAGGATTGAAATCAGAACTTTCCTCAAAACATACAGTAAAACTAGTTTCACTCAATCCATTCCAAATTTTGAATCAATCTCCAAAACTAATTCCTTTTATACAGAAAACTAAGAACAAATAACTAGTGCATATAGGACAGAACAAAATAATAAGCGAAGCATCGCTGACCTTCTTACAGGCCGGCAAGTTTGGAGATACTCTTCGGCAATTTTCACTGACTCGTCGACTTCACCAGTAGCTCTAGATCCCACCCAATGTGCCCTCTTCTTCCACGCTTCAGTGCGACATCTATCAGGTATTTGACCTTCAATCCGCTTGTAGAGACTTGGAAGGTCAACCCCAGCCCCATCGAGTTGTTCCTGCAGATTTTTGTTATTCAGATGGATCTTAGCTTAGTCAACAAAGATAGTAATCTACAGAGATTTTAATCTGACAATCAGAATCTGGTAATAAATACCATGCCCTAGATACAGCATACACTCAGAAGTAGGGTTGTGAACAGATCGGATATTATCCGGTTTTATCCGGATCTGGATCCGGGAAATCATCAATTCGGATTACCGGATATGGATTCAGATCCGATTAATTTTCAGACAGATGCGGATAATTATCTGGATCCGATTTTTTACTAAACCGGATCATTCAAATTGGATTCGCAAAATTTAACCACTGCTTCTAGTATTGTGTGTAATCTGGGCCAGGTTTCGCAAACTTTACAATATTCAAACCTTTGTAGTATGTAAAGGCATCCCTTTTATTTAGCTTTCCCTCGTGAGACTAAGTAATATTTGGTTTCGAAGCTTCTTTATTTTTTTTTTTCTTTTACTTTTGCTGCTTACTAAAAACAGTGCCACCTAAGAACAAACTATTTGAATATGCAGCGGCTGCACACACTATTTGGATATTGACGTACCACCTAAGAACAAAGACCTTTAATAATGTCAAGACATTTTGCAATTCTTGTAAATTACGGTGCCAACTTTATTTATCCGATCTACATTTTTATTTTCAGGAAAATTTAAATTACAATCATTGTTTTAAATTATCCGAATTATATTCTTATATGTATTCGTATCAGTCCGATATCCAATCCATATTCGTATCCGTATCCATATCTGTATGCAAAAAAATCATAACGGATAAGGATAGGGTTTGGTCACTATCCGATCTGTTTACACCCCTACTCAGAAGTAAAAAAACAAACTGCATGCTCGTGTTCAATCCAAAATATAAATAAAAAAAACGTAAACAGGATGCCAAAGTTACGTCCTTGCTATTGAAACTATTAAATTGTGCATGTCATTTATGCTTAAAAGTTTCAAAACTATTCATATGCAGCTAATTAATTCTTTTAATCAAGGAATTGATCATATTAATACAGCACAACGAAAAATGAAAGCGATACTGACCAGCAAAACAGCACTCCTCGTCTCCAGCACATCAAGCTCAACCTCCCATTGCAGTGTAAAGGCTTCCATTTCTCTTATTACAGCCGATTCCAACTAAAAAGGAAGGCAAAAAGTTAGAATCAATGCAAGTACTGCTAATCGAGAACAAAACTAAAAGGAAACAAACCTCCTCTCCCTCAAGGCTTTGAGCGAGCTCCAACCTAACTTCCTTTTCAACCTGTGCAAGTGCCTCTTTCTCAAGTGATTCTTGCGCTTCTGCTGCCTACAACCACACAAAAGATAAAGAATAATTGTTTTTATCTAAACAATATCTGCATGTGAAAAGAAAATATGCAGAAGTTCGGGAATAAAACCTTGCTTTCAACTTCCATAAATTCAGTAAGAATTTCTTCTACCTCTGCATCAGTTAAAGGCACCTGAAACCAATTCTATCATTAGAAAATGGAAAATGTATATATTATGTACATTAAATAAGGGCATTAGGAGATAAGCAACACAAACCTCAGAAATGGATTCATCATTGTCAGCATTGTTTGATTGTTCACTACCCGAATCATCAAGGAACATTGCAAGCGAGTCGCTTCCTTCTTCCTCTTCTTCAGGAACTGTTTCTTCCTCTCCAAGACCATCTTTTGTGCCATTAATTTCAATTTCTACATCCGTATTACCCTTCACTTCCTCCAGTTGAGCATTCACTGGATCGTTCTTTTCAGCAATATAATTTATTTCAAGGCCCACATGTTCCTCTACTGCAGTGCCATTAATTTCTATTATGGCATCAGCACTACTACTGGATGCAATCATTGGCATGCCTTGTTCCTCCTTAGAAAACTGCACTGACTCGTATTCCTTTGGCAACTCAATTTTTTCCATGTTATAATGTCATACTACATGCAATGAGCTTCCATAAGAAGATTTCCTTCAAACAAGTTTAATATCATGTCAAACTGAAAGAGTTCAATAAATAAATGTTTAGTGATTGTAATGGTCATCTACACGGCCATCTATTTCAGAACAAGAAAATCTCAACTGTTGTACTAATATAAGGCAACACAGTAAAATTATGATTTAAATGAGCTTGATGGATTGTACTATACCAAGCTCATTTTTTATGTAACAATAATAATATGTGCAAAACTTGAGCATTAATCGGTAGCTGCTAAAAGCAAAAAAAAAAAAAATCTCCAGTTATATTTTCGTTCGTGCAAAAAGAGGAAAACAATAATATAAGTAGTACATATCGGAAAGCCGTACAAAGATCGGTTTCTAGATAATCAATCTAGAAAATGTGAGCCAAAGTAACAACTTGATGAAACGGGGAGTAAATTACACAGTCCAGAGTTCAATAACCTAAAATTGAAGTCGAAAATACTTCAAAATAAAAAAATGCAGAATTCAACCGTAGTTTTACATACGATTGACGAGAAATCAGATCTAAGTGGCTTTACTTCAACAAAAAGCTAGAAGAACAAACAAAAAACAAAAAAGGTGTAACGAACTAACGATCGCATGCAAGTGCTGTGATAAGGGTTTTGCAAAATGAGGTATTTCACCTTACCAGGCACTCCTCGAAGCAAAATTACTCTGTAAGCACGCAACAGAGAAGAGAGAGAGATGGCAATTCCAGAGAGAAAAGGAGAGAAAATTCGCGGGATGGAGTGTGAACTGCGTCTCTGTCTTTCTCCTCTCTTCTCTTTCGGACTTCTCCCAAATCGGGTCTAACTGGGTCTCATTTTTGTGTGTTGGTTTCGGTCTGTCCTGGTAGCTTTGGAGTGACGAAATGGGAAATCCAACCGTCCGTACCAAATTCACGTTTGGCTGAATCAATCCGTGGTTCGGACTGGGCTGAGTCCGAATAAAGATCCGATGCAGTCCTGTCTCAAGGTGGGATAATGATATTGGCATAGCAGTTTTTACTTCATACAGTCAAAAATCACATACAATACTGTTCATATTATATTATCAGTGCGTTGCATGAAGTCAAAACTACGTAATCAATATCTTATCTACTAGATTGCATTTGATATTTTCAGGTCTGTACGGTTGAGAGCTAGATGATTTTAGCTCCTTTTGAGTAATCTTGAAATTTTGGGATCGATGCATTTTTTTGTTGTTTAGTCCAATATTATTAGATATTTGATCAAATTTGATAGATTGTGTTTTTTTTTTCTTTTCCAGTAACCAATATTTAATTACCATATGTTAAATTGTAGAATGTAATGATCTATTTATTATTGTTGGGTAAATTTTATTGGATGTCACTAAATTTTGTTCTTTGTTACAAATTGGCTACTTTAAGTTTAATTTGTCTCTTTCTAGCCACTTGACTTTTCATTTATTCCAATTAAGTCACTCCTAACTTTTTCATTTAAAAAATTAACAAAATATGTATATTTCATCTAAAATACTAACGAAATATGCTCATTTCATCTAAAATACTAATAAAAAAGTTATATTTTATTAATTTTTTAGATGAAAAAGTTTCAAAGTAATTTACTTGAAACAAATGAAAAATTAAGTAGCTAGAGAGAAATAAATCAAACTTAAGTGACCAATTTGTTACAAATAACAAAGTTTAATGACCTCTGGCGAAATTTACTCATTTATTATTTGTCGTGTTGATTTGGATCGAGATTTGTAGAGTGTAATACATCTTATGAATGCGTTTCAAATTGTGTTATTTTTTAATGCGGCTTTGAATTCTACACAGAGAGTTGTTCCGTTCTAATAAAGAAACTTGCACATCGGATAGGTTTTCTAACCGCTATCAGTATTTTTGTTCCATGTGCATATAGAAATTACATGGTTGATTCATAGATTTCTAACATAGACATCACCGATTCCTCAAATCTCAATTAACATTTATTGTATAGTTAGCATTCTCAATTAACATTTATTGATTTCAAATTAATTAATCCTTCTCTATCCTTTATTTTAGAGAAAGGTTGTGTACCCATATAAATTTATGAAATAGCCAATTTTTTCATAAAAATACCACAATATTCAACATCCTCACTAAAGTTTAACAATTTTTTCTATCACTTTTAATTATTTGATCTTTTATTTAATTGTTTTAAAAATTACATTGACCAGTATGCTTTTAATTTTAAATAGAGGTGGTGTCCATTAATTTTGTAAAATAATTGAATTTCATAGAGGATTGAATAAGAAAAGAAAAGACGCTCTATCTCTATGAGTTTTGTATATGTGAGAGTTTTCAGACTGGATCCATTTAATGAACTTAATGGACACCACTTGAAAGACATATTTGTCAATATTTTTTTTAAATAATTAAACAAAATGTTAAATAACTAAAAATGGTAGGGAAAAAATTGTTAAATTTAATTTTCACAAGAAAATTGGGTATTTTAGAAAAGTTATGCATGAACACTATAAATTTTGTTAGTTTTTTCAATAAAAGTTGGAGGTCAAGTAACACAATTAGTTAAAATTCACAATAATTTTTCATCAGAGTTTCAAAGATGCGACTTCTCATGAAAGATATTGTTTTTGTTACTAGATCAAAATCAATTATCTTCTCATTTTTTGTGCATGTATCCAATTTTTTTTTTTTTGTATTTGTAATTATAAATCTGAAATTCACACGACATTTCTCAAATTAACATGTCAAATTATAGATCTTGTCACTAGTATTACTATTTCGTTTAGTTAGATTCTTGAACGCTTCTTGTTCTTTGATCAGGCTTAGGAATTACTAAGCTCAATATAAAAAATATTAAAAAAAATAGAGAGAGAAACAAAAAATACAACTTATTTTTTTGTGAATAGAAAGATTTACCAATTCAAACCACACACTTTTTTCTTCATATAAACATAAATGTGTTTGGATTCGCTGTAGCTTTGTCACAAAGAGCATAACATAATCAAGAAATCATAGATAACGAAGTCATAAAAAATTCGAACATATGTAAACATGTGCAAAATATAAAAATAGTTTGCATCAGTAAAATATACACCTATCCAAATTTGAATAATATGAATTGGTAGAATCTATATCGATCTTTATGCTCATAAAAATTAAGTTGTACTTTTTCTATTTCTCTCTCTTTTGATGTTTTTTACAAATAAAATATTATTCTCAATATCACTCTAATGTACGATTTGCATTGTAATAATGGAGTGGGTAAAGCGATTTTTTTTTTAAAACCATAATTAAAAAAATACTTTTATGAAAACAACATGATTACTTTTCTTATTTTTACAAAAACCATAAGAATTGGAATGCCATTTTGGTCTGCCATTTTTTTTCAGGACCGAATGGCATTTCAGTCCCTAATAATTTTACAGCTTTCCAAACCGGCGATCACAAAAAATCCGCAAATGTTTTCTGGACTGAAATGCCAATTCAATCTCGCACTTAAGAAAACTACTCGACGGAAGAAACAAAAGATAGTTATGCAGAAAACAGTTCCTGGCCAAAATAAGAATAGTTCCTAGACGAAACAGAGGCGCAGAAACAAAAATACTTATACAGAAACCAATTCCTTGCCAAAACAGGAATTGTTCCTGGCCGAAACAGAGTTGCAAAAAAAGAGGGTACTTCGGACATAGCCGAAATTGAGAATTCCTGGTCGAAATTGAAGCGCGGAAAAGATGGACTGAAATATCATTTCAGTCCAAGGTATTACACCAACGACTACATTATTTAAAAAAAAAATGTAAAATCATTAGGGACTGTCTCAAAAAAAGGACCAAAATAGCATTTCAATTTTTATGTTTTAAAAAAAAAAGTAATTATGCTGGTTTTATAAAAAAAAAAATTTAAATTAAAAAAAAATGTAAAATCATTAGGGACTGTCTCAAAAAAAGGATCAAAATAGCATTTCAATTTTTATGTTTAAAAAAAAAAAAACAATTATGCTGGTTTTATAAAAAAAAAAAATTAAATTATGGTTTATAAAAAAAAAAATCGGTAAAGCACTGGCTGTACGATTTCAGGTGTGTAAGTGTGTTGCTTGTAAGTTTTCATGTGGGTTGGTTGTGTAAGAAGCTACAACTGATGAGCCTGGAAGATGCTGCTTTTGTAACAACTAACAACAGTTATGTTTTTATGCAATTGTCTTTTTACCAACGGGGTTTTATGTTATTGTTGCTAGTTGAAATGGCAAACGTACTTGCTACAGGCACTTTTCTCGAAAAAAAATTGAAAAAAAAAAAACTCAATTTCACCCGTCCTTCAAAAAGAAAAGGAGCTTGTCGTTGTAAAACTCCTTTAATCTAATGAATTTGTGCCATGTGGTTCCATGCTTTTTTTCCAAAAGATTTCTTTTTTATGTAAATCTGATGTCTTTTCTCTTCTTCCCTATTTTTCTCCTGTTACTGTGTTGTTATATCGTAATAACTTCTTCGACGACTTTACAATAGTAATACCAGTTGACAAGGCGTAATATTAACACATTAATTTGTAAAATCTTGTGTGAATTTCCCATTTTATAATTACAGGCACAAAAAATCTTAAAAGTGGATCAATAGAGAAGGCCGTTTTTTTTTTCCTACCACCCGAATAATCAGATTTCAGATTCCGCCACATTCGCACTGTGGATCTGCGGACGGATCGCCAACCCGTTCGTGAAATGAATCTGCGGACTGATCCGCTCGCGCCCTAACCCGCTCGTGTGACCCGTTTGCACCGTGGATCTGCACACCGACCCGTGGATCTATGCACTGACACGCTCGCTTTGACCCGCTCGAGTGACCCGTTCGCACTATGGATCTGCGGACGGGTCAACCTATTCGCAGATCCACGGTGCGAATGTGGCAGAATCTGAATTCCAATTTTTTGGATGGTATTCATTTAATTCTGATTTTTGAGAGTAGTAGGAAAAAAAAACGGTAGAGAAGGATTGTCAATTTAAAAAAAAAACAGTGTGCATCAATAAAAGTTAATCGGCCATTTTTATTAATACCCTTTAAAAAAATAAAATTTTAAAAATAACCCCGCATACTCTTTTATATTAAAAATACCTCGACCGCCTAGAATGGAGGCGGTCCAAAAATCAAGCGGACCGCCTAGGTGAGGGGCGGACCACACCCCAACCAAACCGCCCATGCCAAGGGCGGTTCTCTTCATTTTTTTTTTAAGGTTGTGTTTTTCTTTTTTTAAAACATAAATTTTTTATTTTTTTATTGAAATATTAGAAATGTTAAATATATTTCTTTAAAAATAGATGGAATACGGTATAATTTGATTTATTAGAAAGACTGCAACAAATAACCCGGATCAATATTTTTCAGGCCAGATTTTTCGCAGTTGTAAGAAAAATTAATATATTTCTTTATGTATTATTGGAAAAAAATAAAAATACTTATATTATGAGTTATTAATCCCGGTTCAAAAGTCATTTTTATGTAATCTAGAAAATATTGTGATCCTTTTAGGACATTTAATTTATAAAAAGTTGTATCTATTTTGAGAATTCTTTTTTAATAACAATTATTAAATAACTTAAAGTTTTTATTTTTTTTCAAAAATAAATGCAACTTTTCATAAATTAAATGTTATAGAAGGATCATAATATTTTCTAGATTACATAGAAGTGACTTTTGAACCGGGATCAATAACTGAGAATCTAAGCATTTTTATTTTTTTCAATAACACATAAAGAAATATATTAATTTTTCTTACAGTTGCGAAAAATTCAGCCTGAAAAATATTGATTCAGGTTATTTGTTGCAGTCTTTCTAATAAATCAAATTATATTGTATTTCATCTATTTTTAAAGAAATATATTCAATATTTCTAATATTTCAAAAAAAAAATCTGTTTTTAAAAAAGAAAAACACAACCTTAAAAAAAGGAAAAAAAAATTAAGAGAACCGCCCATGGCATGGGCGGTTTGGTTGGGATGTGGCCCGCCCCACACCTAGGCGGTCTGCTTGATTTTTGGACCGCCTCCATTTTAGACGGTTGAGGCATTTTTAATAAAAAAGAGTATGTGGGGATTATTTTTAAAATTTTTTTGAAGGGTATTAATAAAAATGGCCGAAAGTTAATTGAGGAAGCACCGGTGGTGTCTGTATTACGAAATTAATGCTGCTCTGAAAACATATGAACATAGAGTTAAATTATTAATAATTACTCGGAAAACGTGTCTGATGTACAATTTATTTAATGGAATGTAACCGTCTATATGTAATGATTACAGAAATACAATTTTAAATGTGTTACTTTAGACGGCGTTCCTCAAGCAACAAATAATTTCATGAATAAATTACCAACAATGTATTCACAATTTTGGTGCCAGTTATCACAGTACTTTTAGCAGCTGAACCTCAAAAATCAGAGCCTCCTTTGCATGGGATAGTAGACTCCTCCGTGGACCAAACTGATAAAAATGGAGAATAATAAATCAAAATTAATGAAAGGCCTTAGTAAAGGTAGTATATATGTGATATTTACTAATAAGATATGGGCACAGAAAAAACACAGAAAAAAGCTAAGACATATATAAATCAGAAAGAACTTTTTGGAGAATACGCTTTATACTTGATATAATATTAAGGACAATAGGTGATTAACAGCTAATTAACATAGTGGAATTTCAGCCAAATGAACTGTTATTTTATTAGAGAGCCCCTTGGGCTTATATAGAGATTACATCTTACAATCTAGTCCTTCGACTTTCTCTATATTCCTATGTCACGAATAGGTCCCTAAACTAGATACAAATACCAACAAACATCAGTTCAAGTAAAGCTGTAGATTTCGATAGTTACCTCATCTGGTATAGGCTTTAAGTTCTCATTAACATACCCCACTTCAGGAGGAATCAATGCCCTCCTTTTTCCTGCATACAAGTAAAAAAATACCGGCAAGACAATATATTAAAAAATGATGAAGATAAAGAGAAGGTTTATCACCGAGTTGTGAAATAATCATAAAGGCCATGTTTGGTTGTGGAGTA
Source organism: Carex pumila (assembly GCA_033356055.1). Classification (NCBI taxonomy): domain Eukaryota; kingdom Viridiplantae; phylum Streptophyta; class Magnoliopsida; order Poales; family Cyperaceae; genus Carex; species Carex pumila. The sequence goes on from JARJHM010000362.1 coordinate 202,595, forward strand.
AGAGGTGGAGTAAACCCCTTACTCTATGTTTAAGAAGCCAAATGAGGAGTAACATAGGCGGTTTAAGATAGAGTAAGATTTGAGCTAAATCAGAGTAATTTACACCATTTAGAGAAATGATTTAGCTTACTTCAGCAAATATGATTAACTTACCTCAATTTAACTTGGAGTAAGAAATTTAATCCGGTTTAACTTTACTCCACAACCAAACATGACCAAAAGGATAAGTTCAAAAATGTCCAATCTCGAATTTACTAAAAATGTAATATTTACCTCCAACCTTCATCCCAACCAACACGTCTTTGAGGCCATGTATAATCTAAAATGCACAGGTCAAGAAACCATTAACCATAAAACCTCAAATCTTAAACATATTTCAAAAGATGTATAGCTAAAAAAGAATTCAAGCAGCATGCAAATGAAATCAATGTCATGCTAAATGTAACCCAAAACTCAGAAAATTAGTGCCACAATTGGCAAGATCGCAATTCTAATCAAATATACTTCCAAATTTCCAAAAATTATCAAATAACAGACCTCACTATCATCCAAAGGAAGTATCACAGGGTTGCTCTCACCATTAAATTGATCCACCGTGCTGAAATAAAGCAAAGTTCAGAGACAAATAATAAGAGCTCAAATTGATTTTTGGGTGCTGGTTTTCTTTATGCTAATAACATTTACCTATGCACAAAATAACCATTTGTACGGCGACACACATAGTTAAACTCGACCAAGTCACCGTCATGCGCTTGTGTCCCTTCTCCATCTACTATATCTTTAAATTAGAAAGATATTTCTTCTATAAGCTGACAAATTATTGAAACATTATACAAATATTCGTTGTATTGTTCTATTCAGAATTGCAAAATCAAAGAATAACCCAACATAACTAACTAACCTTGGATCTTGACACCATTCTGAAGTTTATAATACCTGGAAAATTCAAATTTTCAGTAGATGATACAAGAAGGTGGTTAGAATTAGAATCAAAAGAAAGGCTCAAATTTCAGCTCTAGAAATCTTTAATTAAGCTTGAACACCATAGATAAGACTTTATCTTAATAATATTCTTAATAGCAGTCAATATTTACCTTAAGATATCAGGATCCTTCATATCTAGCAACGAAGCAGAAAGAACAGGAGCAGGATATAATGTCATAGCACCAAGAGTAACTACTTCTGACAGTAAAGCCCTCTTAGACAATTTACAAGTTATTCTGACAGGAAGCCCATAGTGAAATTCTTGCGACCGAATCTTTCTCACTTCCCACCTATTAACAAATTAAAAAAGATACTCCTAAAATTCCCCGCTCAAGCAATAGAAATTAACCGATAGGTATTACTCAACTGTTTCGTAATAACCGGTAAGAATGATGACTACAGCAACAGTACTAGTAATCAATTCACCGGAAAAGCATGAGCATGGGTATTCATGTGTCATCTGTAGATTGCATTTCCAATCAACATAAGAAATCAATTTTAAACAGTTAACTAGTTCAATTAGTATAATTCAGGAAGTCAAAGAACTCGTACAAATCACGTGCGCGAATTAAAGGAAGAAAATCAAGTAGGAAACCGTTATGGAGGAACTTTAGAATTAAATCGATAGTATGAATAGAAATGAACTCGGTACCTTATAGATGGAGAATAGAAGCAAATTGGTAGACCGCTTGTGAAGGTCGCTACCTCTGTTAACATCGGGAAGGGAGAAGCGGAGAAACAGAGAAGAGTATGAGAACGAAACGGGATGAGGCCACAACGAGATAATTGTAGCGAGTCGCGACCGGTCCCGTTTGCTTGGAATTCGGATCCCCGAAGTGACCCAATTTGAGTTTGGATCCTGACCGTTCGATCTGTTTTAGCACATCTATAGGCCCGTGCATTCCACCATTCGGTCCAGATTCTAATCGACGGTCAGAATACAAACTCAAAATTTGGTTTATTTAGGAGATCGGACCCGTTTGTTTGGAGGTCTCTTCTGATTTTCTTTTTCTTTTCTTTATGGTTTTTAATTGACAATAATATCTCAATTTTTCAAATATTTACAAAAATGGTGTTCGTGATTCGTGAACTTGCGCATTCTTGAATAATATTCTTGATACGTTCTCTCCCACAGATATTAAGTCGCGGTGTATTTAAGTCCTAATTTGAGAGAAGTTAGTCCCTGTGGATTAATTGTGTATTTATTATGTATTCAGGTAAGAACTGAGTATAGATCTAGTGGATACGTAACTCTATTCTCTATGTATCGTGTATTTTTGAAATTGTGGTCCTCTAATTCATTGAACTTTAATTTGAAGTATTTATAGGTCTATAGGTCGGTTGTAATCTTGTACGGACGACTTGATGGGCTTGTCTCATGGGCCGGTAAGATGGTTCGAGTCTCATACGGACAGCTCGACGGGCTTGTTTCCGTAAGGTGGTTTGAGTTACGGATGACTCGAACGGACCTGCTATTTGAACTTGTTACTTGAACTTAATCCTATACTTTCCCATATTTAAATAACTTGTGAGCAAAAGTCAAAAGCAGTCCGACATTGTCTAATCCGCAATTTTTATTCATAGAAAAAATAAAAAATAAAATATTAAAATGGAGAATGGTTGCAGAGAAATTTGAAAAATAAGAAGGCAAGATCGGCCACACCATGCCAAACTTTAGTTCTACGAGGAAAAAAATAATATAGGACGCCATGGGCTTATGGTGTCCCACTTCTTTTTGTTTTGTTGGTTGAGATGGTTTATGGCGTCCCACTTAAAATATATATATATATTTTTTATTTTTAGTCCGACTTGGCTTATGGCGTCCCACTATAATATATATAATATAGATATACGAGGAGGGATCCAATTACACCTTTTTTGGTGATACTGAATTACACTCTTGATTTTCAAAGTTTTCAAAGTTCAAATGATTGATTCAAAATCGTTCAACATAATGGATATGTTAAAATGTACTTGCAGATCAAATTTTACATTTTTTTTAAATCTGTTTACTATTTATTAAGTATTTAACAAAATCGTTATATTTAAACTGTTGAATTTTTGTACCCATCTTAATAAATAGTAAAAAAATTCCAAAAAATATAAAATTTGATCTGCAAGCACATTTTAACATATCTATCATGTTAAATAGTTTGGATCGACTGTTTGGACTTCGAAATTATAGAGTGTAATCCGGTGTCACCAAAAAAGGGTGTAATTGGATCCCTTATATATAGAGAGAGAGAGAGAGAGAGAGAGAGAGAGAGAGATGGGCTATGGTGCATTGCAATGCATTGAGGGGTTTGTGCATTGGACCATAAATCTAAAATTTAAAATCTAAATGACCGATCCAAACCGTTCATTTTGTTCCCCATATTAATATGTGCTTGGAGACCAAATTTTACATTTTTCTGAATTGTTTTACTATTTATTAAGTATTTTACAAAATTGTTGATCCAATGGTGGCTGCTGATTTTACTGTTTTGTTAAGCCACCGTTGGATCAACAATTTTGTAAAATACTTAATAAATAGTAAAAACAATTCAGAAAAATGTAAAATTTGGTCTCCAAGCACATATTAATATGGAGAACAAAATGAACGGTTTGGATCGGTCATTTAGATTTTAAATTTTAGATTTATGGTCCAATGCACAAACCCCTCAATGCATTGCAATGCACCATAGCCCATCTCTCTCTCTCTCTATATATATATATATATAATTTTTTTACATTGATTTTTTTTAATGTAATAGTGTGTGATAATAAGTTTTATAAATCATATATTGTAATTTTGTTTGTGCTTGAATATACATTCAATATTTTATATATATATATATTTTTCTTCTTACTTACTTTAAAATTGATCGATTCTTCTTTTATTTATTTATCATATGTTTTTCTTACTAATTACTGATGCAATTTTTTTAATTAGTACGACATATTCTTTTATGAAACTAAGTTGTTATTATAAACTAAATTTTGTGATTTTATGTTGGAATGTTTTATTTCTTTCACATAATATGTTATTAGTATTTGAAAAAAATTTAACTCTTGAATTTATTTTTTCATTAAATAAATGTGTTACTGACACATGTAAAATGTTTATGTGTTAAAAAAATAAGTGTAGTGTCATGTTATAATAATGAAATTAAGTTAAATTAAGTTTATTTGATAAGTTTAATAAGTTAAATAAATTACGATATATACACACAAATTTAATAAAAACGTTAAATTGTCCGCATAATTCTGATTAATCGGGCACATACCGATTAATTGCTTAGCAGTACCCAATCTGTTCAATAACCGCATACTGTTATTTACAACACTGCTTGATACATGAACCTGCTATAGAACCTAATGACCCAAGACACGAAGCACCTGAATTTATGCTCATTATCTGAACCTGCCATAGAACCAAGTGACAAGAAATAGTTTGAGATTAAATAGTAATACTTGAATGCTCATTACTCCAATTGATCGAGACAAAACTCCAAATTTATTCTTACTAATAATGATATACAGATCAGCACCACCAATGAGCCAACATGCTCACGCTATCTAAGTTGCCTTTTATTCGTAGAGTAATTTTCCAATAACCAAAAAAAAAAAATCATACGAATGCATTACATAGCATCCTTGATACCAAGCATTACTAGAACTACTTCGCATTGCTGAGCTCATCCACCACATCACCTCGCTCAAAAACAGCCGCAGCACCCATCCCAGATCCTAAAAGGGAAAAACAAAAAATTCAAACTAGCTTTCTTTTATCTATTGAACAATGAGAAGTAAGAACATAGGGAAGGGATATATATATATTAACCATCATTTTTACATAAAAATCATGACAGCCAACAAAATGATTATCAAAATGAAAAAAAATATGTCGAAATGTTATCTGTGGTTTAGATAGGTTGTTTATTCAGTTTGGTGCAACACCAAAATCAGTTTGCCATTGGTCAAGTACCAATACAACTGAATCGTTAATTTTTTAATATAATGGATGATCTATCAAAATTTCAAATTGCAGCAAATTGTTATACAACCTATCTAAGCTATATAGAACATCTATAATTTTACATTTTTTATATTGATAACCATTTTGGTTGTGGTTGCCATATGACACATCTCTATAAAATATGAGGCCTAAAATATCACCAAAAAGAAAGAAAGATGAGCAAGCTGAATAAATTTCAATTTCCATTATTAAAAAAAGTGCCAACCTATTAGTAAAATAAAGAGTAAACTCACTGTCAACTCCCTACTAGTTTAGTATGATATATCAACCTATGTAAATTATAAACTGACTATAGATCTTGTGTTAACCTAATTATAGTTTCTGAAATATGAGAAACTTTTATCATAAAGAATTAAGAACACCATGCTAATACATACCAATGCACATGGAAATTACTCCAAAACGGCAGTCTTTCCCACGTCGCTTCATTTCATTGAGAAGAGTGCTTACACAGCGGGCACCTAAGCCAGAGTACAGCAAAATTAGGTTGGATATTACTTCATCCAAAGAGACCTCTCACTACGTGATTCAATAACCAATACTTACAAATTAGATAAGTTGACAGGAAAGAGAAAGTACCTGTAGCACCCAAGGGATGGCCAAGAGCCATGGCTCCTCCGTTTACATTGACCTTTTCTGGGTCCAAACCCAATTTCTTGCAACAGTATACATATTGTGACGCAAAAGCCTATCAAACAAATGAAAAAAAAAATCTTTAAACCTGCCTAACTACCAAAGGCCATACAAGTAAAGGGAGAATTTTTGTGGGGTTTGTTATGGGTGTGTTGGGGACGGTGTTCAAGAGTAGTTTCCCATATTTCCAAGCATAGGATTGTGATGCCTCTGTCAGAAAGTAAGTATTTGCCCATAATCCATGTTTGTAAGAGTGCATGGGGAATGTTTCGCTTGTAACTATAGGAATGAGCATGATACTTTCAAGTTTCGCGTGAACTAACGTGATAGATTGCCCAACATTTTTATTGAAATAATGGCTCACCTCATTTATTTCAAAAAGGTCAATGTCATCAACCTCAAGACCAGCTGCCTTAACTGCAGCGGGAATGGCAACAGCAGGTCCCACACCCATCACAGCTGGATCAACCCCAACTGCTGCAAAGCTCCTATAACAATAAATAAAGTATTGCATAAAAAATGACCAAAATCTCCCTGGCATGCATGCACCTATACCAGCTTTTATCGAATGTTCTGGCCTAATAAGATCCACATTTAGACCTACTCTAACCGAACCTCCTAAAAAGCAAAGAAAAGAAACATTCCATAATACCAGGACATTATGTGTCCATACCAGCAGCAAGCACTGGTACACTGTTGGTTATTGATATGCTTACTAACCGGTATACACCAAGTACTGGAAGCCCCTTCGCCATTGCTACATCTCTTCTCATTAGGAGAACAGCTCCTGCACCATCACTTACCTGGCTAGCATTTCCTAGAATATTGAACCGAAAGACAAATGATAGTCTTAGAAGCAACGTCTTAGCATTTCCTAGAGTGAGAAATAAAAACCAAGTATTGTTTTTTGTTACCAGCAGTAGTGGTGCCATCTTTGGTAAAAGCGGGTTTGAGCTTTGCAAGTGCTTCTAAAGATGTATCAGGCCGAATTCCATCATCTGCTATGACTGTTATTGGCTTTTCCTCTCTAGTTTTCGGATTTATAATCTTTACATGGTAATTTCAACATTTATTAGTAACGATAAGTACAAATAGTAAATAACATTTCAACTGAAATATAGAGTAGAATATTCTGCAAGAATAAAAATAGTGAATAACAATTATCCAGTTCCTCCTTCAAAAAAACAAAAAAAAAATCCTGTTCCAATTCTGAAACATCATTTAGTCTTGTTCTATTCACAGCAAAATAGGAAAATAACTAATGGCGTAAGAAAGAGATAAAACATATTCCTTCTCTGCCAATAGCATACCTTTGTCTCTACAGGTATAATTTCCTCTTTAAACTTTCCGGAAGCCGCTGCAGCAGCAGCTTTTCTATGAGATTCAACCTATAAAATTGGTATAATAAGTCAAGTGTGCAATTTTAATTATTCCAACTCTACAAGTATGAAAAGTAGTCATGAAAAAAGAAGTATAAACTCATACAGCAGCTTGGTCTTGCTCTTGTCGGGTTATGCCAAACCGATGTGCCACATTCTCAGATGTGATACCCATAGGAAGAAGGCAGTCTCGAGCTTGAGCAAATAAATCCAACTAAACATAAGGTAAAACAACGGATCAATAAGGGTTTCTCTAGTACCAACAAGGACTTCAGCTTAATTTCAAAATAAAGAAACCAAATGACATAAGTGTGGAAGACATAAAACGAAAACAGAATTATGATATTCAGTACGTACTTTGGGATTAATTGGGCTGCCAAAGGAAACTTTGTCGGTAGTCATGGATTCCAACCCAGCAGCAATACCTATTTCACACCAAAGAGGTTGTACAGTAAGTGAAACCAGCTTCCCACTATAATAATTCTACGAAGTAGACAAGTACAGAAGTTTAAAAATGTAAAAAATTTAGAAACTCACCAATATCATACTGTCCAGACCTAATAGCTGAAGCAACATCTGCAACTGCCTGAAGGCCAGATGAGCACTGCCGATTTACAGTTTTGAGAGGAACAATGTCTATTTCATACACAGATTTGTATTAGCAACTATATAGGAAGGCATCTACCAAAACCAATAACCCCATTTTTTCAAGAGCAGCTGGTTTTGCTTAAAAAAGCATATTATAGATGTGCACAAAATTACATTATAATTTCCAAAAACACAGTTAGATATAACACCCTGAGATTTCAGAAATTTCAGCTGAGATAAAAACTACCAGCAGAACTGGCCTAAATCAAATTTTACCTAATGAAAAAGCCTGATATTTATGAAAGTATATCGAATTGAGCATGGGAGATGTTATTATGTAAGAAATCATAAAAATTACCTGGAAAACCAGCATAAAAGGCAGCGATTCTGCATTCAATCGCCCTTATAGATCCCGGAGCTAAAACGGTCCCAACAACAATATCTCCAACTTCATTTGGGTTCACCTTAGTCTTATCTATTAAAGCCTGAAATTCAAGGCGAAAAAAGAAAAATGCAATTGTTAATTAGTAGACAAACAGTACAACGAATAAGAATGTTATTTGCAAATAAGAGATCAATTTCCAAAAACCTTGAGAACAGGTGCTAAGAGATCTTCAGGAAGAGTATCCTTAAATCCCCCTCTTTTGGCCTTGCATATGGCAGTTCTATAAGCGCTGCACATAGACGAAACAGAATTGCAAAAGAACATTGAAAAAACGCACGAGGCAAACAAAAAAATGACAGAAAAAAGGGAAAAATAAAATCACGTACGCGACAATAACAACATCATCCCCGAAGCTCGGATTCCTATGATAACCATCTCCAGCAGCACAATTCGAGGCCTAGTCAATAAAAGAAACCACCAAATCAATCGCAATAAATTTTGTATTAGACCCGGAGCAATTAAGGAGGAGAACCAAAGACTCACAGCGAGGATCGGCGAAGCATTGCTAGTTTGATTTGGTTGAAGGTGCTCAAGAAGAACTCTTTGCCTAAAGATTGCCTTCTCCATTTCTCCCTTCTCTCTTGTTTCTCTCTCGCTCTCTCTGAGATGAGATCGGATATCTAAGGCAAGTCTTATATAATTGGAAATCAGGTGTGGGTTGCTGGACAGTTTAAGTGAAATTCAATGGAAATTTAATCCTCTCCAGTGCAAGAAAGGAGAAGAATAGTTTTGTCGTGGGTGTTGTGGTGAACTGGAGAGGATGTGGTTGAATGGTTGGATTGAGACGTTGAATCGAGACTCGCGAGTCACGAGTCGTCGAGAAGTATTCCCACTATCGGTCAAATAATTAATCGCCAAAACTGTTTGTACACTTAAAATAGGAAAAACTGGGGGGCGGGTCCACCTGTCGGTCTGTTTTGAACTCAAGGCTATGGGCCTATGGCGCATTGAGATAACAGATTATTGTTATTGTCGATAGTTTTATTTTGAATGGTGTTATCTGGAGAATACGATTTTAAATGCACAACATTGAGGAAAAAAAAAACTTATTTTTTTTTCACCTCATATATTGAGCAATAAATGCACAACACTAAAGGAAACGGTCAAATATATTAAAAAAGAAACAATTAATGAGATTCCACGATTAATCTGCAAATAATTTCATAGAAATTTACAACGCAGAAGTAAAAATACGCAAAAGTAATTTAATAATGTAATGAATTCTCGTGTAATTTCCATTTGAAAAAAGAGGGTGATCCGAACAGCTCCTAATTGTTTTCAACTATTGTACTGGGCACAACGCAAATGTTTCATATATACTATGGATTTTTTTTAAAATTTAAGTATTTGATTTAAACTATTCAATATGATTTTTCATATGAAAATGTAATTTCAAACTAAATTTTACATTATTTTAAATTATTTTATTATTTTTTATATAGGTAGAAAATCTCTACTCTTAAATGGACTCTATAGATAAAGTGGTTTCCTACCTATTTAAAAAATATTTTTTATTTCTAAAAATGTAAAACATGACTATAAATATATGTTTATACAAAGATCATATTGAACGAGTCATATCAATTGTTGGACCTAGAAAATGATAGTATTGATCCATAGTGCGATCATATGCGTTATGCATAATACTGTATTATTATTATTATTATTGTTATTATTATTATTATTATTATTATTATTATTATTATTATTATTATTAAAGTTGAGCTATTGCGCTTCATGAAATAAAGGGAATGTTTTACTTCACGTTTATATTATAATTCTTAAAGTTCAAAAAGTCAATTCGGATTGTTCAACATAATAATAATAGACCAAATTTTATATTTTTTGAAATTTATTTAGCATTTGTTTAGATTTTTTTTAAATTGTTGTTTTTTAGAAAATTCTAGACCATACAAAAATAATTTTCAAAAATTCTAAAAAAATATTAAAAGATTTCCAAAAATAAATGTAAAAATTGGTCTCCCAGCATAATTTAACATGGAGATCATATTAAAAGGTTTGAATCAATTGTTTAAACTTTAAAATCACAAAATATGGACATGAGGTAAAATATGTCATTTACTTCATGAATCACAATAACCCAACTCTTATTATTATCATTATTTTTTTTTCAAGGTTCTCATTATTATTATTATTATTAATTTATTATTGTTATTGTTGAACCGTCTTATAATGAATTTCAAAATAAATTGAAAAACAAAAATCACCAAATTAAATTATAATACTGTTAGACTGATTGTAAATAACGAAAGAGGTAGAAAATATTTGTAGCGAGGATCAACTTTTCTATAATTCAATAACATCTTTTAATTTTAAATTTAAAATAAGAGGCTGACCTTAAATTGCATTAAAAAAAAAGAACTGATTAAAAAAAAAAGAGGGTCCTACCGGTCTCTTGATTTTTAGTCCTTACCTCCGGTCTCATTCACAAATCACAAGAGAGATGAAGAAAAAGGTAAAAAGCACTACAAGATACCGAGAAATAAAAAAGCCTATCGTATTAATCTTTAAAATAATTATATAATTATGTCATATTTTATAAATTCTGTCTCTACTCTATTCTATCTTCTAGTTTTGTCCCTATATGGATCTATACCGTCGCATGTAAACAAAATATCTTTACTTGTAGTTAGGTATTTGGTACAAGAATATGTGTTAGGGGTGAAAACGGTATGGATAATATTCAATCTGTATTTGATTCGTATTTAAAAATTTAGATTTGCATATTCGATATCTGAATATCCTTATAGATAAGAATACTGATATGATTTTACGTTTTAATTGTCTGTATCCGAATAGTAGATATATATCATATATTTTAATATACATTATAAAAAAATTATATTATTTACCGTTATAATTAGATAAATATCACGAACTTTAATTTTTTTTAACACTGCTACTTACGGGATCTCAGTTGATTTTCCTTCCTTTAGCTACTAATATGTTTCAGTTCGCTAAGTTTAAAAAGTTCAAAGAATACTATATTAATTTTTTTAATAAATACCTGATTTGATCTGAAACTGTATCCGTATCTGTTCTCTGTATTCGTATTAAAAAAAAAATGAGATATGAATATAATTTTACCACTATCTGCTCCGTTTTCACCTCTAATACGAGTCCAATCCAAAAGGAACAGAAATTTGTACCATTTAAATCAGAAGAGTGGTTAAATTCTACACTTTGATATTATTTTTGATAGGAAATTTAGTTCAGGCCGGTCTTGATGTAAATTATTTGCTTAACTAAAATATTCATTCATCGTATATTTTTTCACTTTTCTCTAACCCAAAATTCAACTTGTTAAAGAAGAGTAAACACTCCTTTCGCATTTTTTTTTTCTTCAAACGGATTGATAGGAGTGGGTTTGTGGTACTTTGCAATGTGCAAATTGAGCCATATATTGAATTCATTTCTTTATTTTTAAAGTTAAAATAGTCTATTCGAACTATTCAATATAATTTTTTTATTAAAATATATTTGAAGACCAAATTTTATATTTTTTTTTACTATCATTTTTTGATAGGTAGAAATCACTACTTTGAAATGGTTTATGATTTTTTATCAATCTAAAATAGTAAAATAATTCTAAAATTTATAAAATTTTAACTCAAAATATGTTTTTAATATAAAGATCATAATGAGAGGTTCAAATCAACATTTAGAAAACGAACATATGAATCCATATTACACTCTCCTGAAAAATAATTTTACATGTAATTGTGTATCTATTTATATGACGAAATTTGAGTGTCTATAGAGTATAGACAATACATGCATGTATATGAAAGACTCGGAGAAATGAGAAATCATATCCAGTAATTTTAGTGAATATGTTTCACAAATTTTCATTCATTAAAATTTTTCTTTTTCTCTTCAAGGCCCACAGGCGTTCACTTTTTGACTTTTTGTGCATCTACTTTTCCGTTTTTCGGGCTGACAATAATTCAGCTTTAGATAATCGGCCCCGCCCAGTAAAAGTAGAATGCTAACTTTTAAATAGAAAAAAAAAAAAAACATGGATAGAATACCTGTTTATATAAACGAGAAATCGATTCAGTGACAAAAAATATATAAAGAAAACTACACAGTCTGCATATGTTAAACTACCATATCCGCATGGACAAATTATATATAACAATCTACTTTTATATTGCATACATAGCTTTCATCTCAGACTCAGACAAGTCAGAATAAAAGTACCACGAGCTGGACCCGTTGCGCTTAGAAATTCCTCTCTTTCTTCCTTGTATATCGGATCCGCTTCGACTTAACCACATAATAAGACGTACCGAGTACACCCACCACTGTCACGCCTCCAATCAGTGTAACAAGTATTGCAGCCCATTGAGATTTCTTTCCCACAACAATATATGTAGAAGCAAGAAATGAAACTGTGGTACATACCGATGCTAGAAACATTAATTTATTGATAACCTCGTTTACCAGCTTTTTTGATTTGGTCTCACCTATCACACGTGTTACTTGCACGACCACCACCGCTAGAGAAGTAAATAGTGATACTGCGTTGAATATGTAAAATATTTTAAATGAGGTGGCCATGTACACTACCGCAAGACCGTCATTTTGGTTTCCACCTGGAACAGTGAAAATTGCAGCAAATGCCACAGTGGCAAATAGCACGGCAACAATTGTCACAGAGTTAGTTGCATTATTGATGCCTTCATGGTGCAGCTTTCGGAGTTCCTTAGCGATTCCATGAACGTTTTTGTTGGTTTTTTGTGTTTGCTCCAATTGTGTATGCATGTCTTTCTTGATCTCAGTGATGGTTTTGCGGAGCTCATCTCGGGGTTGGATAAGTTCCTTTGCCCTGAGTGCGCCATATTGGGATAAACATTCCTTTATTATTTCAGATGATTCTTCGGAGAGGGGTAGGGATTCGGCAATGTCATATGCAGTCTTGTGATCGCGATTTAGCGCATTCACATGCGTGTCGGGTAGTAGTAGGAGAACATTTACCATCTGCATTATGCACCAAAAAATTATAAACACAATTTAATGTTTTTATTTTCTGGCAATTTTCATTTTGGAATTTTGCACAATTGAGCCAAACAGTTTATACTTTATTGGGTCAACATCTGAAGAAAAGATGAACGGAATGGAGGAGACAACTGGCCGCCATATGGCATATAGCATCGATATATATGACAAAGCAAAAACAGTAAATTACCTCGGCTCGCTTCTTCCTCATAGCCACATGCAATGCTGTGTTACCATTCTTATCAGGCAACATGACAATCGCAGGATCGACATCTACGAGCACCTTCGCCGCACCGCATTTCGGCCCTTTTACTGCCATGTGTAGTGCAGTCTGACCCTTCTTATCAGTTCGTCTCGCTAGTTGTGGGACCTTTTCGAGCAGCACCTTTACCACCTCTACGTGGCCTTGTCTAGCTGCAAAATGCAATGCATTTTTGCCGTTGTCCTTTGATATGTAAAACAGGTCCGACTTGTGCTCAAGTAGTAGCTTGACGGTATCAAGGTGTCCCCGCGTTGATGCCGATATGAGTGGGGTTACCTTTGACGGGCCAAATGTTCTGCTCAGCGTAGAATCGTAATTCAGAAGTTCCTGTACAATGGCTGTACAAAATACAAACATTAATTAAGGAGTATCCTCTTGTTTTGAAACTACATTATTTAATAATAATTAAAAGTACATGGAGCGGATCGAAGTTCATAACATGACAATTATATTGGTAATAGAATCCATTGTGGGGTGCTTAGGGGGCTCATAACGAGTCCACGTGGTCTGTATCAACTGAAAATGTATGTCAATCGTTTAATTTTAAACGAAGTCAATTTGTAGGAATTCTTTAATATTAGTGCAAATTTAGTCTACACAGATTTTAAAAGTAATCGGACAGTTCAGATGCATTAATTAACTCAAAAAATTCTTTTTTTGAATTAATTAATACAGAAGATACAAATTCGCTCGTAACTTGGGAGTCGCTCTTTCACTCTTCCAACGAAGCGAACAAAAGACAATTACAAACCTAGAGTTTTGACAACCACCCTCCTCCCTCCATTCAACTCCATTCTTTTCACTCCTTGTAGTCCTTATTTCGATACAACATCTTCCTTCTATCTCGATTCTACTTTTTCGAGCGAAGAGGAAAGGAACGGGGTCTAATCGAAGTCGAGAGTGTGGTATTGTCGGAGCTCAAAATGTAGAGTCTCCATCTTAATTGGAGCACGATGGTGAGTAGATCCAGTCATTGTCGAATCTGTATCCTCCCAGGTACCTGACTAAATCTGATCGAAACGAACAGCCCAAATTTACTCTCAATCTAGATTTTTAAATTAGCACGAATCTCAAAGCACAAAAAATACTTCTCCTGTGCCATCCCGGCTGAGAGTAAATCTGGATTGTCCATTTCAGTCAAGTTTAGTCAAGTACTTGGGGATACGGATCCGATGTTGTCAGTTCAGTAGTGGTTGAAGAGACGCATATGATGGTGGAGCGAGATGACGATTAAAGTATTAGGGTGATCAACATTTCAATTGGAGCACGATAGTGGATAGATCCGATCATAGTCGAAGCACGGTGACGATCGAAGAAGCGGATCTGATTGTGAAGCTAGATGAGGATAAGATATTAGAGTAATTAAGAGAAAATTAGAATATTATAATAGTTTAAAGAATTTTACGAGAATAAAAAAAATAGATTTCAAAATTACATTAATTTGATCAATTGTAAATAAATTTTTACAAGAAAATTATCAGTTGATATTTAAAGCTATTAACATTTTAAAAAAATCCGTTGTGTGAAATAAAGCAAAAAATGAACAACATAAAATGAAGAAACTTTTTTCCTGTGTGAATTGATTAAAAATAAGTAACTCATAATTAATTAACAATTTTCCAATATTCTAGTATGATTTAATCTGCTATATATTATGAGTGATGCTTCTATGGAGATAAGGACCTATTTGTAAAATGAACATATTTTTATTTTTAAGGTTCAAACAGTCAATCCGAACCGTTCATCTTGTTCTCCATATTAATATGTGCTTGGAGACCAAATTTTACATTTTTCTGAATTTTTTTTACTATTTATTAAGATAGATACAAAAAATATCAAATTCAGATTATTGAATTTTGTACCCGTCTTAATAAATAGTAAAAAAATTCAGAAAAATGTTAAATTTGGTCTCCAAGCACATATTAATATGGAGAATAAGATAAACGGTTCGGATCGATTGTTTAAACTTTAAAAATAAAAATATATTTATTTTACAAATAGATCCTTTTGTCCATAGAAACCTTTGCCATATATTATATATCTTTTCTAACTATTGACCAGCTTTCCATGTAAATAATCCAACCTCGGTGACCTTCTCGAACCGCCACATGGAACGCATCATACCCGCAGTGATTCTTCACCACCACACCATCTCTATCTAAATACTTAACCAATTCGACCACAACCTCTACAAACCCTCTCTCAGCTGCCACAATCAACGGTGTATCTCCCACCTCATTCATCTCACTTGAAACCGACGATTGGATCTCCGCAACATCTTCTCTCTCTGCCTGATCTCTGATCCCCTCTAAAATCATCCTCACAGCCATGACATCTCCTTGGCGTGCTGCAACATGGAGCTCGGTATCGTTGTGTCGTCCTGTTACTTGGCGCACATACTTGCTCATGCTTCCTCTCCTACCCATGGTTTTACATTTAATCGAGCTGGACAGTACCAGTGGAGGTGGATACAGGGCTGGGACACATGGAGTTGGATTGATTGGCGTAGTTTTTTCTATCTCGACAGACATATCTGGAATTGAGGTCTCTAATGGATTTGTTGAGCTTGAGAGAGAAAGGCCAAGGTGATGATAGAGGGTTTAAATACGGCAAGGTGGTGACAGAAAAAGCGAAGGGGAAGGAAAGAGGCAGGAAGGAGAGCTTGGAAAGAAAAGATTCCACGGCAGTTTGGATTGAGATCTCCAGTGAAGTAACTGTGTATACAATCGTGCAAAGATAAATAAAATGCTTGATGAATTACCCGTTTCTGTTTTGAAAACACAGAGAAAAAGGTAGAAGAATACAAGTATGGATTTTTTTTTTAAGTGAAAAGTATGGATTTGATATAGACGTATAGTTGTTTTCTGCAGTGAAGCCCTCGCAAGTTAAGCAATAGCTATTTATTTGCTAGAACACTAATAAACTATTAAATATCTATTTTATCGGGAATGCATCTCACAGTGTTCGTTTGCTTCCCATATAATGGAAAATTTTGAGAATGAGAAAGAAAACTCTTTTTTTTTTTTCTTACACCTGTTTGACATTTTTTTTTAGTTCATGGTAATGAGAAACGATCTTTTTTTCTTTCCAACTCTTCATAAAATGATGGGAAAAAAAATATTCACTCAAATAAATTTATTTTTTTCCCCACATTCATTGTTAGCTCTCTCATATTTCTATTTGTTCACTCATTATAACCCTTTACATCTTAATAATTTTGTTTTATTATTTTCATGATAAGTGCATTTTGTTTGATTTATTCATATTACTTTTACTTTTGCTATTTTTTTCGCACCATTAATTCTTTCTTTTTTCATGACAACTTTTAATTTTTATTTTATTAAATATTATCATATTTTAATTATTAGACTTTAGATTGTTAGAATAGATTACAATTTATCAATATTATTAACGAAGAAATTATTATTGATAACAAGTATTAAAAAAAATTATATTCTATGAATATCTTTATCAAATTATGATTTTCACATCTATTCTCACAATACAACTGAACATTCATTCGATACATTTATTTTTGTGCATATTTATTAATATGAGTTCCCACAAATAAAAAAAAATGCATTTTCCATACCTGTCAAAACATTCTACACAATTCCATGACAAACAAACATGTCCTAAAGTTATAAGTTATAAAATATGTGCGCCTAAATCATGTATTTATACGATTATTAGTGGACTCACTGAATTCGTTATTTATATTTCACCACATCTTTAAAATGAAATCTTAACGATAATAGAAGAATGAAAACTTTTATTATATTACAAACAATATCTACATTAATATATGTATATATCAATTTGTTTTATCAGCTCCACAAATTTTATTAAAATTTACATTAAATTAGAAAGCAAATCATCAATTAAGTTTTTTTTATTTGCATAATTTAAAACTTGATTTTTCAAGTTTTATCACTGATAAGGAGATTGATTTTTCATCTATTTAATTAACAAATATAAATTAGTTACAAAACATTAATTTAAATTTTGCCCTAATAATTTAAATTAAAATAGACACATAGATAACAAGTAACAATATTAGAATAATTATATGAATCCCCACACCCCCCCTCCCCCGGTCCCTGCAACAATATTAGAGAAAAGTTGTACTATGGTTTCCTTTTTTCAGTCCCCACACTCATCCTACATCAACTTTTATAGGTATAAATACTTTAAAGGGAAGAAATTATTACTTGCAAAATAAGATATTAATACTTGTATTCATAACTTGATATGATCATTCATTTTTGAGTTCCTCAATGGTCCCCGTGTCAATCTACATTAAATGAAGCCATGGGGACCTCGCATCCCTACATCAACCTTCCCCAATCATCCATGCGTTAATCTTTCTCTAACAAAAATAGTTGACTGCATAGGTATAAATATTTGTTGTACTTAATATTAATACTTTCGGATGTCAGCCAATGTCATATGTAAAAAATACTTACAAGTATAGGGATATATACTTACATGACGAGTTATAAATATTTGTGTGACGACTAGCCTGAAAGTACGTTCTCATGGATCTTATTTAAAAGAGAAAATTACGTAAAAGATGTTCGTGATTTTAGATTCGCAAAATTTATCATAAATCGTCAGAAATGTAAACGATATTGAACAAAGAAAAAAAAACTCACCTCTAGAAACGTGTATGCCCCCCTATGTAGTTTGAGATTTGATTAGAGAAACAAATATTTATATAAAAATTGTTCACCTCATATATATAAATACTTCTGCTCTTAGGAATAAATACTTCTATGCATAGGTGTTAATATTTGTGTGACGACAAGCTTGAAGGTACATCATCATGGATCTCAGTTGAAAAAAAAAATGCATAGAAGACGTTTGTAGTTTTATATTTATAAAATTCCTCATAGATCATCATAAATGTAGACGAGATTGAATGAAGACAAAAAAATTCACCTATTAAAACGTGTATCACCCATGTAGATTTGATTGGAGAAATAATTATTTATGTAGAAATTGTTTACCTTATATGTGTAAATACTTATGTTCTTAGGCATAAATACTTCCATGGAAGATTTTTAATACTTCAGAAAAAGAAAAATAATAAGTATTGAAGTTGTTGTGGTCCCTCAGGCAGTTATAATAGTTATAATCAGGCTTCTAAATAGCTAGCTATAGCGGCGCTATAGCTACGCTATAGGTTTTTCGGACCATAAATGCTAAGCTATGAGATAAAATTGCGCTAACTCAGCTACGACCGCTATAGCTATAATAGCTGATTGCTATTACCGCTATATGAGACCCGCTATAGCTATCGCTATGCTACATGGTTTTTTTTTGCAATTTATATGGACTTATGTACTTCTATTCTTATTTCTAATTCTACATGGTCTTCTACGATAAGTATACTAAACCAAATTATATGCTTCTATTTTTATTTGTGATTTATTCTATCATTCTATATCGAGAAATATTCAAATACTAATTCTTCATTTTGATTACTCTTTTTATAATATTCATTTGTAAAATTATTATCGTTCGTTTCAATTGAAAACTGATTTTGATTATTATTATAATTATAAAATGTTTAAATATGTATATTGACTTCATTTACCTTATAAAATTAATTGCTCTTTGTCTATTATAATATGTAATACCGTGAAGTATAAACTATTAAATAATGTTATTTTTTAGATTTTTTTTCCTTCTTATTTACGTAATTGATAAAAAGTATAGATTTAGATTAGTTGTCATTTAGTTGTTACATCCATTCTCTAATATTTATTATGTTGATAATTAATAGAAATATAGAATATAAAGTTTGAAAAGAAAAAATCGTTATTTGTGATAGCTTCCGCTATAGTTACGCTATTCGCAATAGCTTTTTTTTTTTCTTCCCGCTATGCCGCTATAATCGCTATTTAGAACCTTGGTTATAATGCAGAAATAATAAAGGAAAAAGGCACAGGGACAATTATTAGAATCCACAAAATTAAGAGAGAAACAAAATAAAAATCAAACAATATAACTAAGTTGGTTAATTATATTACAATTTAAAATGTATCATAATATCAAATTTCTTTTTTAGCTATATCACTTCTAAAAATATATCAAACAAAAAAATAAGATAAATACATATCTTGACTTGACTGCTTGTATTTTGCAAACTATTTAGCCATATTTTTATAAAATTTAATACACAGATTAAAATGATGAGAACCCGTTTATGTGAAATTATTGTTTTATTTCTCATATGTTTCTTGTGATGCACAATACCGAGTCGGTCAAAAAATCTCATACATATTCAATGCAAAATCAGAAAAAGGGAAAGAGTATCTGGCAATTATGGAAATCAAATAATAAATAAATAATCACAACATTAATTACATTATAGATAACAATTGAAAAGATATTTAAAGAGGGTTAAAATTATCCATACATTTAAATTTTTTTTAATATCTGTTAATAAAAAGATTAGTGTTAATATGCCCACCCGAGCCCTGAACTAGTCTAGAATTAAGTGCAGATGAAGCACAATCCCCAAGCGCACAAGTTCTGTCATTCAATTAGATCCGGTGTCCAAAATGCCAAAGCTTTCCCTGCAGTCGTTAGAACCTTTCCGGAACAGGATTTGATTGAAATCACTCATGATGCACAAAACTTGTTAATCTATACACCAATTTCCATACCAACACATCATGGTATTCTATGTTCCTAATCTACTTCATGTAAACCAACCAACCAAGTTCTTGTTTGCATTGTGGTGCTAATCCTAAGTTCCTAACTGATGTGTGTAAAAGGTTTGGCAGGCATCTTGTGTAAACAATTCAATTTCCAATGGCTTTGTGGTTTGTAGACGAAACCCCGGCCTTTGCCAAATTTGACTGTGCGCAATCAAGCAGTGGATCGCACTCAAGAGCCTTCTTGAAACAGCCAATAGCTTCCTCCCACTGACATTGGGCAACACAAACAAGACCTAGATTGTTATGTGCCAGTGCATACCCAGGACAGAGTTCCAGCGACTTCATCAAAATCCTTTTTGCAAATTCAAGCCTCCTTTGCTCTCGATAAAGATTCCCTAGGTTAGAAAGGATTGCATGTGCTTGATTGTTCTTGGATAATGAAAGGGCCCGCTTGTAGACAGTCTCAGCTGATGATGGGTCATGAGATAAATGAAATGCAACACCTGAAGTGAAGACAAAGGCAAGTGATACTTAAATACATCAAAACAGATTATAATAATACAGCAACCACAGAAATATTGATTAAAACAATGCCAAAACACCAAAGAAGAGTACATGGCGTACTTT
Source organism: Carex pumila (assembly GCA_033356055.1). Classification (NCBI taxonomy): domain Eukaryota; kingdom Viridiplantae; phylum Streptophyta; class Magnoliopsida; order Poales; family Cyperaceae; genus Carex; species Carex pumila. The sequence goes on from JARJHM010000362.1 coordinate 223,221, forward strand.
GGCAGGTACAAAAGACACCACAGCTTATTGCATAAGAAAGAGGAATACCAAGACAAAAAAGGGGCACTCATCAAGTGTGTTTTAGTTATATCATTGTGTGTTTGAACAGTGGTTCCTTCTAGCAATGGAGAACTCTGGTAGCAGAGCTTCATAATGACTATTTGGGCAGCCAAAATTGTATCCTTGGCAAAAAATAATATGAAGCATAGAATGTTAGAAGTTACCAAGATTAGACCAAGTGTAACTGCAACCCAAGGAGTGGACGAGAGCACTCTTGAAAAATTTAACTGACGACTTGAATTGCATTGTACGAAGATTATGTAAACCAAGTTGATGCCAGTGAACTGCATCATCTGAATCTTCCTGGATTGTCTGTCAAAGAATTCATTTCAGAAATGATAATACAATCTTACTTCAGCAAGTCCATTATTGTTTCATCATTCAAATATAAAAATGATATTTTCAAAACTGATATTTTTTATTGAATCAACGATCCCAGAAAATCTAGAAAACATATCAGCATTGGAGGCAAAAATGGCAAAGAACTGTTCATTTTATCTGTCATGAAATCTATACAACAACAACCAAGCCTTTAGTCCCAAACAAATTGAGGTAGGCTAGACATGAAACCCAATCATAATCATAAAATCAAGGTAAGTAGCTGTCATGAAATCTATGTTTAAAAATAAAAGAATGAACAAATTGGAACTTTCTTTGTAAGAGATCAAGATGGCGAATATAGTCACACATCTCATCTGCTCTCCCATAAAGGTCATTTTAGTCAATTTGGGGTGCAATTTCCCAACTTCATCATATAGAAAGCAGAATCAAAATGAGTTATGCAGATTAAGATATAAAGCCACATTTCCCATTTGGGCAACTGGATGCTCTTTATTGACATTGAAAGGAGTTCCCGCAACTTATGTCGCGGAACTTCTTCTTGTTGGGCTTGTTTGGAATTGAATTGCAAAATCGGAGATTGAGAACTGGAAGACGTACCTGTTTTAATGTACATAAAGCTCTTTCTTCTACATCATCTATATCCATCTGCTTACTCTCGTATGTAGAACCAATTTCATGTTGTACTTTGTGAGCCATGGCGAACCCAGACCATGCAGTGGGAACATCAATCAATGCAGGGTCACCTTCTTTTATAAGCGTTGCCATCTCATTGGCAGCCCAAATAAGCTGATCAGTCGATTCTTGTGCTCTTTCGGCCTCTCTAATTCGATGAGTTGCAATTGCATATCGCACAGCCATTTGACTTGGCTCCAATTGGGCTGCCTGCAAAACAAGTTAATACAGGCAATGTTAAGTTATTATAAGTATAAACCTTTCCATCATTGTCAACTAAGTCTAAATGCTTTTCGTCTTAACAAAAAGGGATGACAAAATTAAATTGTTATTATTACCTGCTCCAAGCAACTTTTAGCATTAGTATGCTCACCAGCTAGATAATATGCATTTGCAAGGTTCACCCACAACTGTGCAGCTTTAGGTTCAGCCTTCACCGCAGCCAATAAGCATTCTTTTGCAACATTAATTCCTTCAACTTGATTTGAATGATGGCCTTCACCAGCAAATGCTCCTGGACCTTTTTTTTTTCATATAGAGAGAAAGGAATTGAATTTTCAACACTTCTATTTAATTTGGAGGAATAAGTTCACTGAAAATTTTAATAACATTTTTAATAAATCAAGTAAATGGAACTACTGTTATACCTGCTGTTACAGAACCATGCTTATAAAGAAGGCAAGTTGCATAGTTGAGTAGAGAAGCAGGGTGACTTTGATCTCTTAGAACAAGATCTTGAAAACAGCGCAATGCAAGGTCAAATTGGCCACTGAAAGATTATGCTTAATTATTAACACCACTGTGAGAAAGAGAAACCAGGTAGATGAAATACACTGTTGCCGCCAAAAGGTAACAATTTGGGTTCCTCGTAAGAAAAGGTCAACTAAGCAGAGAGTATGGAAAGAAAAAAAAAATACAAAAGAACAAGCAATACCTTTGAAGGAATGCAATGCCAAGATTGGCCATGGAATCCAAGTGATCAGGAGAAAAGGCTAAGATGGATGAGAAAACAGAAATAGCACTCTGTAGAAATCAGATCACATTAGAAATAGCACTGTAGAAATCAGATCACATTGAAGAAAGTGAAAGATGCATTTCCTTACTTTTAACTGCCCCATTTTAAGAAGAATTGCACCAAGAGAATTCCAAACAGATGCCTGTTTCACATCTGCTTGCATGGAGGAATCCAATTTTGCTAGTATCTCACCTAGCTCCCGTTCATCAAGCTCTTTGTCTAAGCTATCTCCTGTTGTTGCTTGTAGAATGCACTACATCCATAAAGAAAACAATTTACTAAGAAAAGGGAAGCACTACGCTAGCGCTTACCATCACCACTAGATCTGTTTAGCGAACAGGAGTCTTACTGAAATATATTACACATAACTCTGGCCCTAATAAACTTCAGGTGGTACAAAGTCTTACTAGTTTGGAATAATTTCATTTATTTCCCACAATTGCAACACCCAACGTTCATAATCAACGGCAAATGTGTTGAATCTGGTTTAATTTGAATATTATTTGGGCACCTGTGATTGGTTAGAAACTTTAAATAATTAACAGATATGGCTCCTCAAATTATACGGATTTCATTGGAGGTCCCAAGCAGATCTGGAGTGCCCATTTTAGATTGGGCAGTCCTGAACTACTCTCGACTTGAAATTAACAAAATCACTCACAAGAGGCAGGTAAAAGGACAGATATAAGGTCACAGATGATCTGTACCGTCCAATATGAAATGGACGGGCCCAGATCTACCTGGAATTCTAGTCTGTACAATTGGAGAGGAGACCATTCCATAATCAACTGCTCAGTTTTGGACCAATGACCAAACAAGTTACAAGTAGCACCAAAATTACACAATGGCCTATCTAAGTAACGGAGAACACATCTTGCATATTATTTTAAGATTTTTAACAATTTTAGACATCAATTGCCACGGTTGTCAAAGTAGAGTGTCAACGGTCAACATATCCAATACCTACCAAAATAACTCTTCATACAGTCCTACATTATAAAATGCATGATTTATACCATCCTTGCAGACATAATATTTCCAAAAAAAAACCTAAAATTCTTTTTTTTTCCCTCATTCACAAAGATACCAAAAGAACCGAATGAACGTAATTCGGTATATTACACATTATACGAGGAAGAGGGGACTGCAGAGGATACTTCTTTTGTGGGGATAAATGTGTGATTCTTCAACGGGTACACATGAAATTTGACATTTTGCAAGGGTGTACATGAGACTTACTGCCCTGTTTTATGCACATTCATCAGAGAGAAAAATATGAGAACATAAAAGAGCTAACCTGAGAATGGTGTATTCGCACTATAGCAAGCAAATCTGGCCTGCGTACGTCGTCCTCGTCTTGCAATAGTATCTCAGCTGACTTCTCATAGGAAAGTATTGCCTGTAACATGGCCACAAATGAGAATACAGTAACATCCTAAGGTATTATACAGATCAAGCCTTCTAAGATGATAAATGATATAAGCACCTTCTGGGGTTGACCAAGTCTCTGATACATCAGACCTAGAATATAATGAGCATGGGCATTCTTTGGTGCCTTGCGCGCTACATGAACCAAACCCTGAAATCATGTTAGATGTCCATAATAAGATCCTTGATCTATAAAGCACACAATACTGAGAGTACGTAGGGAACTATATCACAACTGAGCAAAAGCAAACCGTGCACTATAAGCCCAAATGAGAACAAATCAATGCTCTGGATAGCTCTTCTGAAGATGCAAAGAGGAGTTAAGCACTAGACAAAAATATATCCACTCTGTTTGTCAACCCCGTTATTCCCCTGTGATTTTTCCACTACACCAAGCCCCCATTTCTTTTTCTCAACTCTCGAAATAATTGTACGGAATACACCGGAATAAAAAGGAGTCTATGCACAAAAAAGGTGTTGCTACCTAAAATTGGTACAGAAGCTTGATAATTGCTGATATTACAAAAAGTCAGACAACAACTTTGTGCTTTGAAATATTATAGATTTTCATTATACTCTGTCTAACAAATTAAGAAAGAAAAAATAATAATCTCAAGGAATGGTGTATCATTTTCATATGAATTAACTAAGTTGTTCTTCATATAACATGGGGAAAATGTTATCCTAAAAGTATTTGCCATCAGCAATCGAACCTACCACACAGTAAGTACTGCTACGTGATAATCAAGACACTGAATAGATTAAGAATGCTTCAAAAACAAAAAGAAATGGAAGCTAAGTGCAAATCACTCACAGCTTTAAGATTGCAAACTTTTTCCTCTCTTGACATGGAAGCTCCTTGACATTGCTGGTCAATATCTGTGTAATTTCAAGCATATGATGAGACAACATGCTTCATAATTCTCATAAATCTAGACAGATTTACCTTCAGTTTCGACGAGATCAGGATCCTTCACTGACATAGTACTTTTGACTGAGGCACTCTCTTCCACATTACTCCTGAAAAATACTACTGCAATTTCAGCATTAAAATGCAAAGCAGCTGTGCATGTTTACTACTAAAAGTAGAAACAGTAAAGTTAACTGACTATCTTTATCTACAACATGTGCTATTTCAATTTCATTAGGACCTAACAACTATACAAGACAAAAACCTAAATAGAAGCAGAAATTAATCCTAAGCATAGGTAAGCCTTAAAAACAGTCATTCAAATATAACTTAATGGTCTAATTAGAGAGACAAAAAAGGTTTTACTGTAAAATTATACTGCCAATAATAACAAAGTATGCAATTATTTATAAGTGGAATTCGAAAAGATATATAAGATATATACATGAAAAGAAAGATTCAAAAGAGACCTGGTGGAGGGATCAACGGGGGTAGGGGGGAGAATCCCATCCTCGCCATCGCTCTCAGGTGGATCGTCGTTGAGATTGAGATCGGCGATGATGACCGGCTTCCGGCGCGGGGAGGAGGGGCGCGGCGGCCCAGTGGTGGCCGGTGAAGGAACTCCGCCGCTCGAGAGCAGCTCGGACCCACCTGGCAGTTGCATCTCTGGCATCTCGTGAGGTCCTCTTTTTGCAAAGTGCTCCGGTGAAGTTTGTTTGGGGTTTTGGGTTCTCTCGAGAGATTTTCGCGGTTTTCAGGTGCTTCTCCTCTCTTTGTTGTATTTTTAGTTTTTTACTCTTTTGCTTTAGAGTTATTACACTTTCATCTAATTTTTCGTGTCAACAATTTTGGAAACACCTGAAGAATTACTAAACTGTAATTTACCTACCATCCCGATTTCTGCAATTATCAGTTTAATTTCAATAGGTCAGTTTCTCGGTTAAAAACCTGAAAATATATTATTCTTTTTTGTTTCTGGAGTTTAGAAATGAAATTATCAGTTTCAAATTTCTAGATCCAATCTTTTCAAAAAAACTTCTAGATCCAACACAGATTCTTTGTTCTACTGTCACGTTATGTTCATTTTTGTTAATAGAAATAACACTTAAAAAAATAATTATAGTGCCAATCTATATTATTCGATATTTTTAAAAATTAGAATATTTATATCTATCATATTTTAATTTCAGCACTATATATAATTAATTGGACTGTAAAATGCAAACTGCAATTTATAAGAAAGGATGCACACACCCGGGATCTGAAAAACAAAACGCTTTTTAGTACTTAATCAATATTACATTATATGTCATTCCAAAATAACATTATTCTCCCAAATTTTTATTTATAGAAAATAACAAGGTGGAATTATAAAAATAGAAAGGCAAAATCACAGTCGCATCGTCTGCTAAAAAAAAGGAAAAATATATATGTAGGACTTTAAATAAGAATAAAAATAGAAGAAAAAAAATTCTAAATGTGAGACAACAAATTAGACAAAAAAAAATCTATGAACTTTATAAATTAGATGTCGAAATTGGTCAGAAGGAATTCGATCATTGGCTATGACCTGATACCATCATACAATATTTTTATTTTTGTGTGTTTTTCTTTGCTGCAAAAATGTATTAGCACAAACTTAGCATCCAACCAAGAATATATTCGGCTAATTACATTTTCCACTGTTCCTTGATATGATTTTTATCTAAAATAATATCATAATAGACAAAAGAAATGGAGAAATTCTGAATTGAAACGACAAAATTGAAATAATAATTTTTTTTAAAAAAATCATACATTATGATTTTTTTTGGTGAATCTGATTGCTACGATAAATTTTGAGGGATATCTTAATAGTAAAAATTAATAATAGCAACTTTCTTGTATTATGACAAACATATTATATTATGAATATTGAGTAGAACTAGGGTGTTCTTAAGCTCATCAAAGTATTTGGTGAGCTTAACTCCGAAATCCATCAAATCAGTTTCAAATGATGATTTCAAACCATTGAAATCCGCCTACCTTACGAGTGATGCGTTTATATGTGAAAATTTTAAACATTCAAATTAATTTAGTATAAAGTCAAGCGGTCAAAAAACGTTAAAAAAATTAATGCACTAAAATTAATTTATTAGTCCTCTATTTTTTTTTTTTTAAATCTTCACAAAAGCTGCGAAGTCGTGAGGGGGAATCGAACTCTCGACCTTTGGATACAACAACTTTAGGACTTTTTTCTAGTCAATTGTGCTACCTCCCATTTCTCTTAGCCTTCTAATTTTGACCCATTGACTTTATACTAAATTAATTCGAATATTTAAAATTTTCACATATAGATGCATCACTCGTAAGGTAAGCGGGTTCCAATAATTCATATTCGTTATTTGAAATTAATTTGATGAATTTTGAAGTTATGCTCACCAAATACTTTGGTGAGCTTAAGAACACCCTAGTTCTACTCATGAATATTTTTATCTAATTTGATGTCTCACATTAATAATTTGTTTTCCGGTTTTTGTTCTCATTTAAAATCCCACATAACACACACACACACACACACACACACACACACACACACACATATATATATATATATATATATATATATATTTTTTTTTTGCAGAGGTTGTAGTATAATTTGATGCCTTGCCAAACCATAATCTTGCATTTCTATTTTTAATAATCTACCCTGTCATTTTTAATTTTTTTTAATTTGTTATGAATAAATTGTTGGCAATATTCTTGATACTTTTAATCCAACTTTATTTTTCTGATTTTAGTACTGCATAAGTTTGACCGACATCTTTATTCATAAGAAATACAAAAATAAAAAAATTGAAAATGACAGGGACTCAGGGTGGAATTTTAAAAATAGAAATGCAAGATCACAGTTTGACATCCCTGCGGAACGCCAAATCATACCACCACTACTGCTAAAAGAAATTATATGTGTGGAACTCTAAATGAGAATAAAAACCGAAAATAAAATTAAATATAAAACGTCAAATTAGACAAAAAGAAATCATAATATAATATGCGTATCATAATACAAAAAATGTTATTATTAGTTTTACTATTCAAATATGATTTTTTTTTATAAACACATAAAGAAAATATCATATATCACATCCAATATTTTTATTTGAAATTTTAAGTTTTAAATTTTGAACTATTAAAGTTTTAAAGGCATTTGAACCCTTGTAAAAATTATTGAATGTATATCCGAAACTCCAAACATAGATAAAACTACAAAACATGATTTATAAAACTTATTATCACACACTATCAAAAAAAAAAAAAATTCAATGTGAAAAATAAACATTTAATGAAATAAACAAAAATAAACAGGAATAAATAAAAATAAACGAGAATAAACAGATAATTAAACGGTAAAACAACCAATTAATCGTTTTCATCTGCAAAAATGCATCCGTTAAGTGCATTTGTAATAATTTGAGCGCCGTTAACTATTAAAAGGCAGTTAAAACCGTTTTTTTCAACACTGGAATCTACAATGAAATTGTTCAACTTTATTCAATCTGCATTAGGGACAAGCAATTTCAACCAGAAAGTCTAGGCGCGTGAGCAAAGGTAAAAAAATATATTAGTTAACCCCTTCAGACTAATCCCAAAAATCTTTACTCAGAAAGTATATACTACAAGCGGAGTCACACCAATGCCGCACCTCTAACTCCTCGCTGTAATCCAGCTATTACATACGGAATGAGAAATCAGTAAAAAAAAAGGGGAAAAAAATGCCAATAAGAACGAAACAAGACAATCAAAAGAATTCTACAATACAGGGAGAAAAAAAAGAGAGAAGCGAAAGAACTAAAATACCAATAGCCAATTTGATCCCCATCAAAGATCAATTCAGCATGATTGGAGCAAAATGGGTCCAACATGTGATGTAAGCATGTCGCTCAGTGCAACCTGAACTTCATTTGAACCGTGCTCACAGCTAATTAAACCAGCAAGAAGAGGGAACAATTGGCCTAAATTATTCTCAAAAGAAGAATCTCCTAAACCACTAATGGCTTGCAAAGCCGACACAACCAGAGGTGCTCTGGCCGCAAGTTCTCTCCTCTTGGTTGATCCAACAGGGATGAGCCAATGAGGTTGAGGCAAATCAGCGAAAGAAGCTTGGGCAATTTGAGTTGGTTGCGCGGCTGTGAGGTAGACCTGTAACACCTCTTTACAGAGGCTGACAAGGTAATTTTCTGCTACATCACCATTGAGGGATCGGTCGGTCACTATGTTTTGCAAGAGAGTAAGGCATATTTGGTACGACTCATTCTCCAAGCGTAACAGAGGTGGATCCTGCATTTGGGTCATAGAACCTATCTCTTGTAATTTGGCTCTGAGGTCACTGTCACTGTTTATCTTGTGAGCATGGGAAGCTATGGCATGCAAGGCTTCAAAGAGTATTACGGTGTTATTTACAGATAACTGAGCTTGGTACATTTGGTATATCTCCATCACAGCCTGCAGAATTTACACAAAAAGTTGAGGTGACAAATTTAAATGCATAACAATTCTATTACTGAAAGAAAAACACAAGTCGGATGAATAATAAAATTCGATTTCTGGGGTAAATGCAATTTCTTCTTCTTTTGGAGCACTGGGTAGGAAACCCAACTTAGATCACAAGCTACTCAAGGTAGCTGAAAGCTCCAAGGAGAATTGAAATTACTGCTTTAATGGTCATTCACCACATTTAAGGACCATTTAAAATTATTAATAACGGTCATGTTTGGTTGTGAACTAAACAGTGGAATAAGAGCTTTAGGCCTCACTTATTCCACCAAATGTGATTTAATTGAGCCGGACTAAGACAGAATAAGCCAATCTTTAGGCCGGACTAAATTGGCCTAAACTAAATCACCCCTCTAGGTGGTTTAATTTTAATTGAGCATGAGGCCCAACTTTTCATCATTTTCATTATTTTAATCACTTTATCAATTATAGAATAAATATTTTTTTTAAATGACATAACTTTCTAAATCAACCAAATATGCAATCTAGAAAATAATTAAATAAAATATTTTTTAAATTGTACTACAAAATAATAAATTTTTTGTTCATCAACCTAACACATTTTTGACAAATAAATTAGTACACATATAACGTTAATTAGACAAGATTCATTAAATACAATGTGCTTCTCTAAGACATAGAATTAATTTATACATGTTTTCTTTTACAATTTCTTTCAATCAAAATGAAAAGAAAAAAAATACAAAGTATAGTTTTATTATTGTTATTACAAATTTTGTAGGACAAAATAATTTGTAATATCAAATCATGCTTTAAGCTTTCAAATTATTATCAAACAAGGAATAATTTAACTCAAGGTATAACTTTAGATATCAACCAAACATGAATAATTTAAATCGACCTAAGTTGGAATAACCAAGTTAGGTCTTATTAACTTTAGTCCACAACCAAACATGACCAACAACTTTAAATTCTAAGAATTAGGATAATTTCCTAACTATAAAAAGGTACAGGAGTAACAATACATCATAAGGACAGAAGAGAAGAGCAAAGTTACCAACCTGAATTAATAGAAGCTGAACAGCAGTACGGCACTTTGCATCACTGATTGCAAAATACAATTTCCTCGACCTCTGTGCTATCAAGTCATCGTCTTCATTGTCTGATGTCCTTGACTCAGCATCACTGTGCCTGACAGATGAATTAGCACCTTCGTTTGGTAAATGTTCAAGGTATTCCCCTGTCGCAATATATGAGAAATCAGGGAGTGTTGCAATGGAAGCTTCTTTTAAAGCTAGAGCCACCTCCAACCACTTGTCTTCTAGAAAGTATGTCCCGGAGCTGCTCATTAGCCGAACAAATGCAGCAATTCCAATGCCAGCAAGGCTCTGGTGGGGCCGCTTGATGAAGCTAGTTAACAAAGAGAGCACCTTTCTCAGAAGCGGATTAACGGTATCATAAAATTTGACGAAGAGGTCTACAACTAGTTGGAGAGCTAGCGTGCAAGTTTCATAAAGCCATGCATCTTGATCTTCGCTGGGATCATTTTCTGATCCTTGGCCTGGCGAAGATGCCTCTGACGGGTCGATAGCATGTCTGACATAGTCGAATATGGGGAACAAAACAGAATCAAAAACCTTCTCCCACAATGGTAATGAGAAGAGGTGGCCATGATTTCTAAGTGTATCAAACAGCACTTGCAGGGCACTTTTCCTGATTTCAGGCCGCAGGTCAAATGTAAGTTCAGACAGACCTGTAAAATTTAAGCACAAGATTGTGAGCTGGTTTATTTTAACTGTAGTGAAAAAAACGTCTTATATTTTCCAGTTTAATAACAGTATCCAAATATAGAAACAGCAGAGCCATAAAGATATCCATTTTCCGTTGAGCAAAGAGTCAAATCAAGGCTAATTATTACAAAGACAACCATAGCTAAAAACTAAAGCAAAATAAAATAAGCCAAGTTAGTTATTCAACTGGTATCAAAGTGGTACTTTTGTGTGTACATATATGATCCTGAATGCACTAATACCATACAGCATTCTGCCATGACAAAAACTAAACAGCTATCCAGTTACCAAGTCCTGTGGTGTTCTGCATATATGTAGATTATCTGCTTTTATCATTACCTGCTAATAAAGGGTACCAGAAGTGCAAATGATCGTCTTTATCGATCAATGAAGCACCATCTTGTTTTCCATCTTTTGCAGTATGAGGTGAAGGTGGGGCACTACTTGAGGAGGCCTTCTCTTTTAACCTTGATGCAGAGCCAATGTCCCCCTCTGCAAGCTTAGCCGCACAAAACCGAAGAAAACCAATTGCGTTAAGACTTATATCCTTGTTAAATCGGCTATTAGTGAATGCAATCAGGCAGTTCACGCAATCCGTGAAAGTGGATGATTCGGTTTCTGTTATGTATGGGAAATAATCTCGCAAAATCTTCTCAATAATCTCAAAAGCCAATAGCACAATGTTCTTGTGGTCGTCATATGATGCTGTGGCAAATACCTGCAAGAATTTGTAATTAAAATTCTAGAATAAATTCCTTGAAAGAGCATCAAGTTCAGTGATCATGGCCAGCAGCAAAATAGTGTCCAAGTTCTATTTCTACCCAACCTATACCAACCAAGCATAGTAATGGTTTTCTTCTCATTCATTCAAAAAAAGGATGAATTATAATACAACAAAATAAAATTTGAGGTCAATTTTCCCTTTTAAAACTAATTAGAGACATTTATCAATAGCATGCAGAAAGTCCCAGTACTCACATAGTGGCTGATCTGTACTGCTACCAGACGGTAAAACAGTCTTTTTTCCCCCCTAAAATTAAAGAACATGGAATAAGGAGTAAGACGGCCATACCATGAACATGCTTTTCCACCCTGACTTGACATGATTAACACGAGCCAGTACCATTTGAGAGACACACCTAATAATTAACTCCCTTATCTCAACTGCTCTACTCTTTCGCATGACCACTACAAAGGGCTTCATAAATTCATTCTGAAAATTGTAGTTAGCTAGTTCTTCCCTTTCAAGGAACTTCATTGCAAGTTGGCGCAGAGAATCCATAGCAAAGATCGCAATTGACAGGTTTTCTGAGCAACCAATTGTCACGAAGAAATCTGATAAGACAAGCCAAATACTTGACCAAACAAGCCTGATGCGGTCCATGTTGTAGTGCCTACAATGAGAGAGCATAAATTTGGTAACAAAGAAGGGCTACTGAACTGCCAATGTCAGCATATGGTTACCAGCAATAACGGTAAAATAAACTTTTATAGTTTCAGTATGGTAACAATTGATACGGGCAGGTAAGGCACAGATACCGGTACTTGTACCAAACTTGGTCAGTATTGCACCAAAACTAAGATTAAAATACTTAATAGTATGGGAGACTTGTGCAAACAAACAGCTGTTAGAGATTCTTACGCAATCTCAACTATCTTGGTGAGACTAAAAACTCGAGGATCAGAAGCAGAGCGCAACTCTTCCATGGAAACTTTACAAAGAGCCTTCACAAAATCAATTATTGCCTCACTATTCAATTTCTGGCTTCTCACAAACACACGGTTCATCTCAGCCATCCCGACTTGCTCTAACAGGCTAAGATTTGAGTTGTTCATCTGATCAGAAGTAACAAAACCACCAACTCCAACACTGTCATATGAACCCCTCTTAGCAGATGAACCAACATTAGCATTCTTCCCAAGACCCTTTTTCATCAAGACAGGAAGGATAGATGACTTGGACTGTTTGGATTTTTCTTCCGTCTGTTGTACTGCAAAAAATGTGGCATCGGTAGGCGTGCCTTCTCCAAGGAGATTTAAGTGCTCAAATCGAGAAATGCATGTCAGGATATGCTCCCATGCCTCTTGCAAGTAATTGCCATCTTCATCCGCTATTATAAGTACAGCCTACAAAAAAGAAAAGGGATCAAAAGAGATGATAACCCTCATAAATATGATAAAGATATTATTTGCTATGTCGTTCAAGAAAATATCAATTACACTTCACAAAGAAGAGCTCTAGAATAAAGAAATGTAACATGTAGATTCTAGCACATGCTTAAACAATCAAAATGCAATTACAAGCCAATCACACCTACAACTGGAAAATTGTACACATACAAGCAACCTCTACAGTATACAAAATATTCATATTACCTTAATGACATCAATATTTTTCTGTTTGATGTCTGCAACAGAGTGGAGTGAGGTGAACTTCGCAAGGGAGGTGACAAAGGCATCTCTCTGAGTCTTCATAGACATGGCAGCTGTGACATGAATAGCACAGCGAAACCCTTCAAGGCACTGCGCAATTACAGCTTCATCGTCACTCTGGTCAAGTGGAACACTGAAAGCTGCTAGCATGGGGGCCCAGCATACCTCAATCATGAACTTCAAGATGACCACATCGGTTGCAGCATAGTATGCCGACCTAAATTTCAACAGGAAGATCCCACAGATATGAATACTATCAACAACAACAATCAGTGATTTCTAACAACTTTTGACCTTACAAACAAAAGACTGAATTAGAAGTTCAAAGAAGAACTGGAGATCATTATCAATCACACATACAACAGTAAGAGCAACACTAGGAAGGGGTACTTATCTCGGATCCAATATCAATACCAGTAAGAGAAGCCAATGAGTAACACTGGGAATGGGTGTTGGTCTCGGATACATGTTGTAAGAGCCAAACTTGCCAATCACAACTGTCACAGACTAGGGCATGCCATGCAAAACTCAAATCAACTCCTACACCTTATCAAGAGTACAACCTAACCAGAAACCATACTTGCATCAAACAATATAACAAATGTTTACCAGGTGCATGTTCTGATTTGGAAACAAAAGACTGAGGCATATAGCAGTACATACTAGACCGATCATGCCTTAAAATTTCTGTACATATCACCGTCTAGCAATTATGATTTCTATATAATCATTGACTTACTCTGATTTGCGAGCTTTTTCTTTAAACTGCTCCTGCATCTGCTTAATGTATTCATCGCTCGTCTCTGCTGGAGAATCACGTTTGCGGATAACAATATTCAGTATGTTGTCAAGTCCGAGAATTCTATTAGATGTAGATTGCTTCTGCTGGGGTGTAAAATCATCGCCCTTCATCTTGATCTCATGTTTTACGAGTCTATCATATAGAGATCTCATGTACTCTTCTGGAAGATCCTTTCCATCATCAATGCCACGATTATTTCTTATGAAATCATCTGGGGACATCTGCATTCCAAAAGGCATAAGTTTCATAAACATCATAACTCAGGGGTTTGTTAACTTCTCCTTCAAGGAGCATGTTTGCTGGAATTGTGTTTGTTTGAACATCGAACTTGAAGGAATTGTATTACCAGGTTTGGTTTGTGTAAACTCTGAAGTTGCAAAAATTTTGTTTTCATTATTTTTGTAAGATTTTAGCCAATTACATAGGATATGTTTTAGTTACACAGTAAGATCATCCTTGCGATGAATTATCAGAAGGATCAAAGATAATTGTAGAGACAGACCATACCTTATTTTTAACCATCGGATTATGTGCATCGGTATTGAGCAAGATCACCGAATAAGCAAGAACGTAAGCTGTATCAGCACTAGTAAATGCTTTGGGGTTGCATTTACAGTACCTTTCAGAAAACTTTTCCATGATTCGGTCAATCTTTTGTGCCTCTCCTGGCAACCTAAAGCCTTGAAGGAATGAACGAATTGCCTCATCAAATTCCATCCCTTGAAAATCAAAGGAATCAACATAAGCATGCATCACCTTGAGCGACATGTCCTCTCTCTCTCCGAGATAGTCGCCTACCATGGTCTTATCCAGACCCGTTTCACTCTTGAGGAAAGCAGCTATCTCTTCTGGTGAATCACCTACCTTGTTCACTTTAATAAGGAATTCTATTCCCTTTTTAGGCTTCTGGTTGAATAGAGAAATGCCTTCCTGTTATAGTCATTAGCAACTCCATAAGCAAATAAAAGAAAATTTTGCATATTATGTCATGCAATGCATGAGCCCTTATTATATAAATCAAAGTATATGAAACTTAAAAGGTAACAGGGAATTTGCAGGTCCCCAACAGCATTACATATTTTTCAACTTTTGAGCGACTGCATAAAAATGCATGCAAATTAACATATTACAAGTTACTGACAAATAAAGGGTGGTATAAGCACCTGAAGTTCAAGCTTATATGCCCTTCGCTGCTCAATACTAACAGCTTCAGAGACAGCTTCAGGTGTGCCACTGGCATTTTCAGAAGGCGGCTCGGTTCCTTCACTGGATTCCTCGGTGGTGCCACTCTGTGGAGCCTCAGACTGGCCTTCACTGTTGTCAGTCTCCTTCTCCTCTTTTTCTATTTTAGGAGAATTTGGATCAGGGATCCTGAGTTGCTTGTTCATCCAATCTCCCATGGATCTTAAAATAGCCACTAAGCATTTCATGGCTTCACTTTTCATCATTACATCTTGTGGTGGAACTAGTGTTGTTGTAACACCCGGAGGAGGCCCTTGTGCAGTCTTTAATAGACCATTTACCACCCTATAGTTTAAAAATGGAATTGGTAAAATTATTACAACCAAATAAACCAACTGCAAGTTCATAACTAATTGGCCTCGTAAAACATAAAAACTCCAGGTGAAGACCAATAATAAACAGAAAATGAAAAAAAAATAAAGAATAAAGAAAAATGGTATGATACATTAAATTTCTCAGTAAGTCACAGGTGTTACATATACTATTCTCAGTAAACAAATCCCTAGGTATTACTAGTCATCCAATAATGAAATCAACAAGTATATAGTAAAGAATGTGGACAAATACCTCTCAAAAATATTGGAAGAGTGAACATCACAGTCATAATTAATGAAAATGTCGACCAAAATCTGGGAATCTACACAAAGCTTCTCCAAAAAACGAAGCACAATCATCTTCTGTTGGAAATTAGGCTGGGCCACATTCTCCAACACTCTTAGCACAATCATGGGAAAGAAAACTCCTATTTCTGCTTTCAAACCTGGTCTAAATCTAGCGACTAGACTAATAAATATCGAACAGGATAGCTGAAAAACAATCATTTGCGTTGAAGCGCTATTCTTTAGCAGAGAAAGGCACAGGTACTGCTTGATAGCCCCCAAAAATCTGCTCAGTGCAAGAGGATACTCAAATCAATTAGCATTATTCTATTAGGGCTCAGCAGTCAATAACATAAAACCAAATTATGATAGAATCCGAGTGCTTTCCATTAATAGACAAACTTATACAGATCAATCTTAACATTCAAATTCTTTCTGTCCAAAAAAACTAGGATAGTATAATTAGTACAATTATACTCTTTAAGGATATAATTTTAAAACTGTGAGAGAATCAGCATTCTGAGTCAGCCCTGCTAGTTTTGGGTATAATTAGTCTCTTAAGGGTTCTTCTATATACTGAAACTAGGATAGTCTCGATACAACCTCATAGTGAAAAAACAAAAGAAAAGTTAAATGAAAAGAAAGAAATCCAGGACGACCAATTACCACGAAAGGTTAAAGTTGGTAGACTAAACCGTTAATGTAATTACCACCTCATATATCAGATCTAAACAAATGAGTAACAGTTAATCACCTATCACTAGTCCGGAACACAGCTCCAGCATTCTCAAGCAATATCTTCAGCAGTTCCAGTGCCACAATTTTTCCTTTCATCAGCGTCAGATCTGCCGCGGCTTCTTTTGGTGGGGTCTTCATAGAGAGCTTGCACAATGCACGAAAAACCAAAAAAGCATCCCGTCTCAACTTGTTGCCAATTTGCACCTCTAAATCATCGTCCCGATCTGCCGATCCCTCCCCCAGCTCATCCTTCCTTCCCTCGAGAGCCGTCTTGTACATGCTTATCTCCCAGTACTTTGCATCTAGCATGTCCTTGTCGGTTGAATCCAAAAGATCGGCTGCATTAGTGCTTTCCACTGTGGTTGTTTCAAAAGCCCCATCGTGGGCCCCATTCCCAGCGGCAGTACTTGACCGCGAACGAGGCGTTGATGGGTTGAGAACTACATCAATGCCACCAGTTATCTTGTTTATAAACCCTTGAACAAAATTTACATCAGTTGCTGTGGCAGCTAAAGCCCCTGATCCAGCCCGATCTGACGGCCCCATCATCTCTGCCACCACAATTGGCTGGACTGGAACAGTAGACGAGTCAGCCTCCATTCGTCGAAAGACAATCACAAGCATCTGGATCAGCGATGCCTTGGCTGTGGTCTGGTTAACCAGATTCTTGCTCCCCAGATAGAGATCATAGCAGGTGCGAACAACATGGAGCAATGAGTCGCCATGGATGCGGATTGAAGTTGAGGTAACCGCAGAGAGTAGCGTTTTCAAAACGAGCAGCTCCAGCGCCTCATCCCCGTTTGAACCGGGCTGGTGACATTTGCACACTCCTTCAACAACCTGGCCAAGTAGCCGTGCATCAGGTCCACCCGACGGATCAGCCTCGCCATGAAGGTAGGAATGAGAGACCAGCTTTTGCACGCAGTCAAGAGCGGGTTCTACGATCTTAGAGGAGCCAGAGGTGAGTGCGGAAATGAGTGGCGATAGTAAGATTTCTGAATCAGCGAGAGAGAGTTCACGGAGGGGGCCGGGAAGAGCAGAGGAGGAGTTGGGGGAAGGGGGATGCGGAGAGGTAGGAGGGGCCGGAGACGAAGATAACTTATCGATCAGCGCTTTGCACTGCTGAGAGAGCTTAGACTGGCCTTTGCGCCATGAGGAATTTTTAATGATCTTTTCATAGGTAGGAATGAGCAGCTGGTTGAGGCGGGAGTCAGCGGTGGGAGATTCCGGGTCGGCGGCCATGTCTCCCGGAGCCGGATCTGGGAGAGGATCCGGTGGGGGGTAAAGGGAGTAGAAATGGCAGATCTGGAGTGAAGCGTGTGAGATTTTCAATGGGAGAAGCTGGATCTGATGGCGGGGGCGTTTTGGATCCAGGAAGGACTGGGGACGCCACGGAGTCGCATTCTCACGTGGTTCAATCCTCTCCAGTCTCCATTGTTATTAACGACTCGAGCGCATCATTTTACGGGAGTAGGGGTGAGTAAATTTATTTATCACCTCGCTTAAATTAGTTCATTAATAACTCACTTATTTAATAAATAAGCAAGTACAAACATGCTTTAATTTGCTCATTTATAATTCGTTACATCTAATTTCTGTCACATTCAATCATAAATAAATTTTTATCACTTTAGTTTTGTCTCATTAAATCTTATGTAATATTCATAGTTTCATTATATATTCAAATTTTTCCCACAACATCTCTTGAACGACACATTAAAACTTGTTCTAAAATAAAAAGGGTAATAGATAGAAATTAAGGTCTTCTTAATTCGAACCTGATAGTACTATACCTAATGTGAACCTGAATAAGTGTTATGATCAATTGAAGTGTAGATAAATAATTGCTAAGTTGATCATAGCTCACGAGTTATCTTTTACATTTGTTGAGTATCAATGGTTCAACATCTTAATGAAGACATCAACCCGCTTTACATTTGTTGAGTATTATTGTTGAAGTATTGATGATACTGTTAATTTTTGTAGTATAATTCTATTTTTGTTGGATTTTGTTTAAATAAATTATGACAAGTTATTAAATTTTAGTACTCATAACTCGTGAGCCGCTCATAACTGGCTCATTAAAAACTCATTCATTTTCAACTCACTCATTTACTAAATGAGCGAGCATGAGCATACCCTAACTCGCTCATGCTCGCTCATTGATCATCCTTAGATGGGACTGAGCATGTGCTACTCTTAGGTTACATTTGGATGACACAGGAATAGCGCTAACTCAGGAATAGATGCTATTTCTGGTGAGTTATTCTCAACACAGCACGTTTGGATGAAAAAAAATGCTATTCTCAACAAAGGAATAGCTCGAGTTAGCTACTATTCCGCTATCCCTATAAAATGTTGGGTTAGCAGCTATTCTGAGCTATTCCTTGATTCATCCAAACGCACCCTTAATTTCTTACCAGTGTTGTATATAATCATATGCAATCGCTGGATGGACGAGATATTGTCAAACGATTAATCGGGATGCGGATGATTAATTAGAATTATACGGACAATTTAATATTTTTATTAAATTTATGTATATATATCATAATTTATAACTCATTAAACTTATCAAATTAATTTTATTTTATTTGGTTTTTTTATTATAACATGACACTACATTTATTTTTTTCTTAACGCATAAGCACTTAAAATGTATAAGTAACACATTTATTTAATGAAAAAATTAATTCAAGAATTGAACTTTTTCAAATACTAATAACATATTATTTGAAAGAAATGAAACATTCCAACATAAAATCACTAAATTTAATTTATGATAATAACTTAATTTTATAAATGAATATGTCATACTAATTGATAAAATTGCATCAGTAATTAGTAAGAAAAATATGGTATATAAATAACAGAATAATTAATCAATTTCAAAGTAAGTAAGAAAAAAAAACATATATAAAAAATATTGAATTTATATCCAGACACAAATAAAACTACAATACATGATTTATAAAAACTTATTATCACACACTATCACGGAAAAAAAATCAATATGAAAAATAAATATTCACCGGAATAAACTGGAATTAAACAAAAATAAACGGAAATAAACAGATGATTAAATGATAAAATGGCCGATTAATTATTTTCATCCGCCAACAAGCCGTTGTTAACGATCAAACGACTATCAAGATCATTTTTTTACAACACTGGTTCTTACTAGGTTTAACACTAAATGAAGCAACTAATTATAACAAGCAAATATTTACCCTCAATTTGGGGTAAAAGATTTTAATAGATCAGTTCTAATTACTTCATGAATCTCGCTAACGATTCTCAGTATCATTCTAATTCCATAGTTTTATGCGCCGTATGAAACCAAAAATGCTCTGTTAAAACATTTACCCGTAATTTGCGCAAGACCTTAGACCAAGTGACCAATATCGATAGAGCCTCTCGGAGTAAACTTTATTTTTCTAAAGCTACTTCAGAGAATTCGCATCTCTGAGTTATCTCAAACTTTGAGTGTTTTTTTTGGAAAATTTCAACTGTTCAAAATATGTTCGGCACGAATCTCAAAGCATAAATAATACTGGGCCGTACGCTATTCCGAATAGACACCGTACACGTCGGTCACACAAAATTGATATAACTCAGAGGATACACACTCAAAGTGAAAACGGAGTGGATAATATATGATCTATATACGATTCATATTCAAAAATTAGATATGGATATATAATATTTCAATATCTGTGTGGATATGGATACTGATATGAATTATGTTTTAATTATTTAAATAGTAAATATATACCGTATAGTTTAATACATATTATTATAAAAGAGAAGGGATGTACTTACACTATTTTTTTGTGACACTGAATTACATCCTACATTTTCAAAGTTCAAACAGTCTATTCAATTATTAAACTGTTCAACATGATGAATATATTAAAATGTGCTTGCAGATCAAATTTTATATTTTTTTTGAATTTTTTTACTATTTATTAAGTATTTTACAAAATCGTTGTTTTCAGACCATTGAATTTTGGACCCATCTTAATAAATAGTAAAAATATTCAAAAGAATGTAAAATTTGATTTGCAAGCACATTTTAATATATCTATCATGTTGAATAGTTTGGATTGACTATTTAGATTTTAAAAATGTAGAGTGTAATCCGGTGTCATTAAAAAAATGTGTAAGTGGATCCCTCCTCATTATAAAATTATGTTATTCATCATTATAATTAGGTAAATAATATGAATTTTGATATTTTTGATATTTTTTAATAATATGTTTACATTCTTCTAATAAATATCTGATTTGATCCGTATTTGTATCCGAAAAATAAAAATTATATGAATATGGTTTTACTGTTATCAGTTCCATATCCGATCCGTTTTCACCTTTAACTTTATGGTAAGATTTTGTATATATGTATTTATTGACAGGATAGAATTAGACTTTTGAAATATGAAAATCAATCATATAAAAAAAATTGTAGAATGAGATTAAAAAATTGTAGAATGAGATTAATTTTACGGTAGCATGAAATTTTAATTTTAATTATATAAAAAATAAATATAAATACAAAAAATAGGATCAATTGACCTCATTGTCCCTTCTTTGCTCTGCCTGTTTATTAAATATCTTTCTTTTTTCTGGTAAAGTTGAATACGTAGCCATTAAAAAATTTATTACTAGAAATTTCTTCATCAAATTTTCAATACTGAGTGTATCCCTATCCACACTTAAGAATCTCTTATTAGTTGCCCTTTTTTTTTATAATCTCAGTGTTGGTGCACGTGTATAATCTTCATCATTTTTTTGAATTATCATTTTAACATTCTACAACACAGGTCATGTAGCTAGACTCTTATCCTTTTCTTCGAGATGAGGATTTCGAAGAACATATGTGCAGAGAGACGAATCAATTATACCAAGTTTTTGTACCTCTGTTGTGGAAATGACTGCATTTTAAACATATTTTACAAGAATTGAATCTTTAATTTTTGCATTTCTTTTCAACAAAATAAATAAATTGTAATCATAAAAAGGAAAGTCAACACAGTTAAAAATGCGGCATAGGTTACACAAGAGTCAAGAGATCACCTTGATACCATGATTTAGGCAAACAAATCTGGCAGATCATTGTTGAACGACGCAGCAGAGAAATATATATTTTTGATAAATACCGCAAGAACTATTATGTTTATATAAACTGAAGCTTTCACACGAAAAATGTATGCTGAAATTTCTCAAGAATGGAGAACAAAGAAGTGGCCGCAAAAAGAGAGCTTGATAAATGGCAAGGTATTTAGGGTCAAAATGATAAATTTAATTTAATTTTTTTTTTTTGAGAGAAAAGTGAAGGTCTAGCCTTCAAGTTTCATGATAAATTTGAATTATTAAAATATTAGTTATGAGTTACACTTATCTTAATGCTAGGCTATTGAACTAAAAAGAAGGGGATATATAAGACTTCTCAAAGTTGGGGGGAGCTATAATATTCAACACTAAAAATTCAAATTTCTTATTTGAAAAGGTTTTGATAATATGTACCGAATTTCCCATTTTTTTTTCTTTATTTTAGTATAACTCATAAAAATATCCATCCTCACATACATTTCGATATAGAAGTTCTACAACAAATGTGATATATATTGAACAAAAATATAATAATCAACAATTAATGAAGTTAATTCAACATATATTTATTTATCAATATACTTTTTTGCCAAGCAAGCATTTGTTGATAGATAGTTAAAACTTGAACGAAAATGCTATATTATGTTTGAGTTTAGCGAATTTAGCTCGAATGTACGTGTTCATAATCATCTGAGCACATGCATTAAAAATTGACCGTAAATGCATAATATTACGTGTGTGAAAGTTCAAACTAAATACATAATTTTTTTTTTTTAGTAAAAGTTAGAGGTCAAACCACTCAATTATTTAATACTCTTGTTATTTAAAGAATTTCTCCATTTAGATTTCGAATATATAACCTCTCACATAGAGACCATGTGTCTTTGCCGCTAAACCAAACCAAAGATTAATTCTCACTAAATAGATGGTCTTAATAGACGTATGTATTTACATCCATTCTCTTATCTCGTATCAGTGCTCCTTATTTTTTTTGGATGCACACATCTAGTCAAAACTATTCAACACATCTGTTTCAAGTTTGTGACTTCATTATACAAATTAAATTACTCTCTCTCTCGTGTGTAAGATTATATCACGATGATTTTCAAAAATATATAGGTACAGTATTGTACGGTGTCATATGGCAGACATCTTGTTTAAATATGTACTGCTAGTTCAATGCATAAGAATTGAGAGATTGTCACCGTCTTTTTGTAGAGTTTAATTTAAGAGCGCTAGGGGTTCGGATACTATTCGACCGTATTTGGATCCGTATTCGATATATGACGTGCTTTAAAAGAGTATATATATGGAAGGAAGATAATCCATCTTCTGTATTTTGATTTGGAGAGGAAGAAAGCAGGATGATAAAAATTACAGAATTTGTAGAGAAGTCCATCTTTTTTTTTTTTTTATGTTACTGTTTTTGTGGGCATATCTAAACATATGAATTTTGACATCTTATATCGGATCCTTTGAAGTAACTCAAATTTTGAGTTTATATCCGGTCCGATTAAAATTCAGATTAATATAATCTGAAAGTGAAATACCTATCTCTTTAATATTCGCGTCAAAATAGAACTGACAGTCAGGATCTAAACTCAAAAACCTAGTTACTTTAGATGATATGATTCACGGAAAATGAGAAGGCCGAACGGGCGTGCGCGGGGAAGCATATCCTCTGCAGAGGTTTTACCTGCGGTGCTGTGCTATAGTTTTGATCTGATCTGTTCGTTTCAGATTGGACAGATTAGATCAGATCTTGCCTGAATTTTAAAAAAATTTAAAATTTGATAAACCTTTAATTCAGTCTGTCTGATCCAAAACAAACAGATCAGATCAAAATCACCATACAGCACCGCAAGTAAAACCTATGCAGAGGATAGCGTTTCCGTGCGCGGGAACTTGCTTTTACAGTTCTGTGTTCTGTCCCTCAATTCATAAGAGCGGAGGATCTCTGATGACTAATCGGCTTGGCTGTGAGTTGGAGTTCCAGATACAGCCCACAGAAAGTCTCCAGTCAAAGAAAACAGGGCCTTTTTTTTTTTTTTTAAGTTTCAGTCAGAGGCTTGGAGTAGAAGTTTTATGCGAAGAGTTTTGAAAAAAAAAAAAAAAAAACTGTTTGTCCGGAATTGCATTGCAGCACTGTGTGCCCAACCACAGCGTCAGCAGTGTAGCCCACTTAGGATACGACATTTGTCGCCACCTGCTGTGTTGCAGTCTTCCACGTGGCAGCAATAAATTGGGATCCAAAATTATCAGGAAGTAATTACTGTACCCACCCATGTGATACTCGAATTCGTATCCTCTGCATTAACTCAAAAGAATATTTTGAGTTAATGAATTCTGATCATTCAATATATTTTAAGATTCGTGCAGACTAGATTTGCACTAATATTAAAGACTCCCTATATCATAAGCAGAGGCCAGATTGGTTCCGTTTAAAATTAGACGGTTGAGATTTATTAACTTAAAAGATTTCTTTTTGAGTTAATGTAGAGGATACGCACTCTATGATACTCAGATTGATGTCGAACGGAGTAGGACGAATAATATCCACTGCAATTCTGCATTAACGCACGTTTTGAGTTAATTTTTTTGGACCTGTGAACAAAATTTGGATCAATCCGATTCACTATTATAATGCACAAGGACTTTAATAGTAGTGTGGATTTAAGTCGGACGATCCAGATCTTAACTCAAAAATTGAGTTAACTCGGAGGATACAAATTCGAGCAGGACTGAGCATCTGATATACTTTTGATTTTTTAATTCCGATCAATCCGCTAAACGATCCGTGCGTTATGTTTTAATATTCACCTTAAATTTTTAACTCGTTTGTCTGGAAATTTTACTCGCTTGCCTCGAGATTTAATATCAGTAATTTTTCAAGATTTACCAACTTAGATCAGTATATTCAGTTAATAATTCAGACAGTTAATATATTAAATTTGATATAATTTGAATCGAACAGCCATCCGTTAAAAGCTTAAAAAATTTAATAATTAAATTTTATCGGCATTTAATTTATAAAATAAAATAAAAATAAAATTGCATTACCAGTATTAATTTTCCATAACCACACTTACATAAATTTTCTCCAAAATCCTTAATTGAAAACATTAATATGCACCCATCTAAACTTCACAAAATAAATTTTTTCTCATAATAAGTTTAAAATTGGAAGACGGACACCATAGAACATGCCCATAAAATATTATTCTTAAATAACTGACATTTAAATTTTATTAAAAAATATTTATACTAAGATACCCTTATGCCTTAATCTCTCAGCTTAAGATTGCCATCACCATTATAGAAGGAATACACATCTGCTAATTATGAAGTAATAGCTCGATAATTGCTGCATTGACTTTCTTTTTCTCGGATTAATGAAATGAGACTTAGAACTTGGTAATTATCTTTCCTCCGGAATCTCTGTCTTTTCTTTCTCCTTCTCTTCTTCTTCTTCTTGAGATATTGCCACCTGGAACATTATAAAAATAGTCACTGAAGAACACACAGGAAAAATGAAATAAAACTCAAAATTGGATGGTTATACTAATCCATTTGCAAGCAATACTGTTGTTGGTACAGTACTAGATAATTGTTGGTACCAGTTTCCTACAACCTGGGTCTGTATACCATAATTTTACGGTGATGAATTACGTGTAATTGATAATAGTTACAACGCCATTTAATCAAATATTACCATTGTCAGAAGCAATACTTATAACAGAATTTCTGATCACCCATGTGACGCATTGATGCACAAATCCCTGTTGGTACGCTATACCAACAGGTGTGCTATAACAGAAGGGATAAATGCCATTGAAATAATCCAAACCAACTTGTGATGACAATAAATAATCAGATTGCATGAGATTACACCCACCTCTAACATATTGCACCATTTCAACAAAATTTATGATTATAATGGAAAAGCTGAAATAACCTCTAAAAGACAGAAATCATGAGTTGATAGATTATGTTCCTGTATGTTTTCTAAAAAGCTCCTAAATTTAACGCAATTCATGTCCAACTAAAATCAGAAGCTATTTGGATTTTGTATTTTAGGTTTTCATTCTTTTGCTTGTATTGATTACAAAGAGATGATGACAATGCCTTAATATAGGCTGCGGCTTTACATGAGATAGATAAGCTGGAAATACAAATTACTCTCTGGAAACAGAAAGTTGTTCTTCTCTGCAGTATGCATTCCTCAGTAATGGACATCTCCATTCTTGCCTTATTACCAACCCGATACACAAGTAGTTTTAGATGGGAAACATGAAACATCTTAACATACCAGCAAACAGAATGATCAGGACTAGCTAGTATAATATCTTCCATGATGATAGAAAGTTATAGGTAACAAAATGATCAGCAATCGTATCTTGTACACTGCTCCACCTAACAATACTTGCTCCAATTGTGCTGCTGGAGCAAAATTTTTGGTTGAGCCATAATTTTATAATAACTTTATATATTAAATTAGGGGCAGATGTAAGTGGAAGGTATGGCGGTCAATTCATCTCGATTTTCTTTTAAGTATTTATGTATGATTTTTATATTATTTAGAGTAAAATGTCATGGTACTGTAAAATTAATTCACATTTTCTACGTACAAGTTTATATAATTGACTTTCATATGTATTTAACCTCCATAATTCAAAAGTTTTGCTCCATACCTTTATTAAATATATTTTTATAATTTTTTTAAGAAGATAATAAAGATAAAAATATATAGTATATTTTAGGGAAATTTTTAGGATACATAATTTTACAATTCTTAAATTTAAGTGTATTTTTTTTAATTTTCTGAAAAATATAAAATAAACATATTTTAGAAATTTTCTTGATTGACAATTCCAACTAAAATTTACTCGATCAGCATGCATCTCTTCTCACGGCTGCTGCTCCAATGATCCCATCACTTGACTAGCACCAGGGTTCAGGTGGAAGCGTATCCTCTGCGGAGTTTTTCCGTGCAAAGTTTTTAATCTTGTCCGTTCGTTTCGAATCGGAGGGACCAAATCAGATCTTACCCGAATTAAAAAAAAAATTACGGAACTTTTAATCCCGTCTATTTAATTCAAAATAAACAGATCAAATTAAAAGCTCTGCATCAAAAAAAATTCCGCAGAGAATATCATTTCGGGTCCAGGTATGATACTAGGTAGAGTCCATATTTTCCTCAACCTTGGTCCATGGGTACCATTCTCAAATCTCAAATGATTCAATCAGATTATCCGACGCATGTTTATCAATCGGGCAAAAACAAAAGTGTGGTTTTCATCACAGCCCAGAAAGCCCAACAAGGACCTCCTCCTTGCCACTTTCCAGACCTCTCGAGCTGTTCGGAATGAGACATTCATCCCCGGGCCTTAACTTTAGCCCACGATCCCTTGAAACACTAGCATTTTATAGCAACAGCTTAATTATTAGGCAGCGACTAACTATCTCTCAGTTTATTTTTTTCATTATCTCTCAATCAGTAACTATTTGAAAGGTCCACTCAATAATTAAGGGATCACTAACTACTTTGAA
Organism: Carex pumila; assembly: GCA_033356055.1. Lineage (NCBI taxonomy): Eukaryota > Viridiplantae > Streptophyta > Magnoliopsida > Poales > Cyperaceae > Carex > Carex pumila. Next base: position 250,411 of record JARJHM010000362.1, read on the forward strand.
AGACCGCCTAATATTTGATAGATTTTATAACTGACGTGCAAATGTGAATTTTTATACACACAAGTGTTAATATATTATATATCAAGTATTTTATATCCAAGGTGCTAAGTATTTTGAAAAAAAATTGGACACATCACACACCCATCTTTTATATGTTTTTAGAAGTTGGCTTTTTTTCTCCGTTTAATCCCACCAATATTTCTAACGGTCTGTGAAAAAATTTGCATTTTTAAAACACGAATATCTTCTACACAATTTTATCTTTCAAATGAGTTTTATGATAACATACTTTTGGGTTGTTCGTCGCGCAAGTATTCATACCTTGTCATAAATACCTTGTCGTATAAGTATTCACATCTCGTCGAACAAGTATTCATACCTCGTCGTGCAAGTATTCATAACTCACAATGCAAGTGTAAATAATTCATGTCTGAAGTGTTTGTATCTAACATGTTTTATCATTTTTTTTCCATGTGGCACTGTGTAACGTTTGAAAATATTAATATTAAGTATTGCAATTATTTAGACATGTCATGCAAGTATTAGTAGTTCATATGTTAAGTGTTTATAGTTTATACCTAATATATTTTATGAAATTTTAATTTTATTTTCATATGACAGTAGATGATATCTTAAAGTATTAATACCAATTATTGCATATATTAATACCTCGTCATGTAAAATTGAATAGTTCATGTATCAAATGTTTGTATCAAATATATTCTATCAATATTTTTCTTTTCTTTAGATAACGTGTAAAAGCATTATTATCAAATATTACAAGTATTTATATCTCATTATGCAAATATAAATAGTTAACATATCAAGTGTTTGCATCTAACGTATCAAGTTTTTGAGCTCATGCAAAGCTTGAATGACAACTGATCTCCAACTCCAAGTATGGATTCCCATCTTTGGTTTGACTTGAAAGTGTTACTTGTACAGTAGATTTGGATGGGATACCCAGAAATCTTTGCAGGTAGCGCTCTTATTATCCAAGTTTAATTAAAATTTCTTTTCTCTAAGTTGGGTACCGATTTCACGTCTTTTGCAAGTTTTCATTTTTTTTTTTACCCAAATGCAGGACAAATTATACTGCTAAAGTGATATAAAAGAGGCTGGGATAATTAAAATTTTATGATAGAAACAGGAGGTTAGCTAGTGAATTTTCCTTGAATTTTGAATCTTATGATTTGTTTCTATATTAATTAAATTTTATTTATGAATTAATTTGTTTGCACCCTTACAATTTCAGATGTGTTTATAATTATTGATAAAATTGTTTATATCTCATGCTACCAGATATAAAGCTGAAAGTCGTTTATTTTTTATTCAAGTATAATATTTTTTGTAAGTGCAAAATATGAGATGTAAGATTTTTTTTTAATTATATACCTTCTAATATAAATTTATCTGTAGAATTTCAGACGATATTGGCTACAAACTTATTTTGGTAGTTTTTAGTAATGAAAGAAGAGGAGGGTTATGCAACTAAATTTTTGTACACCCAAATGCACCTTATTCTTTTTCTCCATTTTTAAAGATCGAATAGTCAATCCGAACCGTTAGATGCGATATATATATTAAGATGTGCTTGGAGACCAAATTTTACATTTTTTTGAATTTTTTTTACTATTTATTAAGCCACTTTGAAAAATCGCTGATCCAATGGTTCAGAAAATGTAAAATCAGCAATTTTCAAAGTGGCTTAATAAATAGTAAAAAAATTCCAAAAAAAATGTAAAATTTGGTCTCCGAGCATATCTTAATATATAGATCGCATCTAATGATTTGGATTGACTATTTGGACTTTAAAGACGGAGAAAAAAAATTTGAAAGATAAAATGCATTTGAGTGCACAAAAATTTGGGTGCATTTGGAAGCAAAATTAAATGCTATCAAATTTTGAGAATTTGAGAACACCGTTCAATTAGCCTAGAATCTGAGAAAGTTCAAATTTTAGAATTATTATATTTGGTTAATTTTAGAAGTCGGTCATTAAAAAATTACACTATTTTCCTAACAACAAATTTTACCTTCTGCAATGTATGACTTAAAAGGCATTGGACCCAGCTATTAACGTGGGGACCGTGTCCGACATCTTTTTCCCATGAAGCACTTAATTCCAGAATCTATTTACTATACTGAAGTCCGATCTGAAACGCGAAACCCCGTGCAATTCCCTTTTTTTTATAAATAATTTCATATACATCCTTAAAAAAATTGAAATTACTTATTTCTCCTCTAAAATTTATATTGTCATATTTATCCTTTTAAATTCCAAAAACTCAGAAATTAATCCAATTTATTGTCTTTCCTGTTTAAACTCAATTTTAAATTTATAAATTACATATTTTATTCTTTTTTAAATAAATAAATAATTAATTTAATTATTTTTTATTAAAAAATATGCAGTATGTTAAAGAGAAATATTTAGCCTTCTAAATTATAAATTAGAAGATAAATAAATAATTTGTCATTTATCATGAAAACTGGTCATTTAAAGGATGAAGATTTTTTTCTTACACTGATAATGTATTTTTATACTTTGATAAAGGTAAAATGAGAATTATAAATTTAAAACTAGTATTAATTAAAAATGTAATAAATTAGATAAATTTGTGAGTTATTAAATTATATATTACGAATTTTAGAGAAAAAATACTTAATTTTGAGATTTTTGAAGAATATACAAATTATTTCTTTTTTGAATGGTGGGTCTAGTGCACTTTTCATCTGTGATTTTTATTAATACCTTCTAAAAAAATATTAGCAAATATGCCTTTTCCGTTGAATTTTTTTAAAAACACCCTAACCACCCCCATTGAGAGGCGTTTTCCTTTTGATACCTGACTGTGCCATACTGGAGTGGTCCGCTTCAGACCTAGCCATTTCCCAGTAAATTGTTAGGATGCAATATAAATTGTTAGAAATTATTTAGGATTAATATATATTGTCTAATCCATCACTTTCATTTAAAATTCTAGTTCTTACCATGGCACTCAAACTCAAAAAAAAAGAAGGAACAAGTCAAATTGCACGGAAGCAAAAATATGAGTTATTAACAAGTTTTGGACAAGTGAAGCCCTCTCAAAGAGACATTTATCTCGTTTGTTTTCACCCAAAGATGTTGGTTCCACTACTCCTAAGCTATAGTCTGGATTATATTGTAGTACTATTGTAGTATATTATGTTAGACTGGATTGTATTGTAGTGCTATCATAGTATTTTATGTTAGACTAGATTGTATTGTAGTGCTATTATAGTATTTTATGTTAGACTGGATTGTAGTATTTAATCTTTGGGTGAAAACAAATAGAGATAAATGTCTCTTTGAGAGGGCTTCACTTGTCCAAAACTTGTTAATAACTCATATTTTTGTTTCCCGTGCAGTTTGACTTGTTCCTTCCTTTTTTTTTGAGTTCGAGTACCATGGTAAGAACTAGGATTTCAAATGAAAGTGATGGATTAGACAATATATATTAATCATACACAATTTTGAACTAATTTTGGACATTTTGTGAATGATTCTAAACAATTTCTAACAATTTATATTACTTTCTAATAATTTCTAAATAATTTCGCACTCAAAATTTAAATAATTTTTTTAGAGACTTACATGCAAATAGGTAATCTACTGGAGAAAGAGAGAAAGAGGAGGGGGGGGGGGGGGGGGGGGTGGAAAATTAAAATGAGATGGTGAAAAAAGAAGAGGGCTACTCAATATATAGTCAATATCCAACCGTCTCACTAGGAGGCGGTTAGGTTTGAAGTGGTAGTCAGGTAATAAAAGAAAACTGCTACTTAGTGGGGGCGGCTAGAGTGTTTTTAAAAAAAAAATTAGTTCAGAGGACATCTTTGCTCATTTTATTTTTACAGGGTATTAATACAAATCACGGATTTTTCATTCGTGAGATATTGCGACAACAAAAATTTAGGAAAATGAAGAATTTTGTCTGTAGAGTAATCCGAAAGTTGAAATGTATACAAACAAATTTTACATAGCGCATTAATATTCGCGGCAGCATGACGAGTGTTTGTTTACTCCAACCCTTTAAAATAAACGAGGTGGTGCATGTCATTTTCCTAGGTATAAGCAGCAATTTTGGATAGGAAGAAAAGCACACAGCCTACGCAGCTATTGTTTGATTTTATGATGCTTAGTGTTAATCTATGTTGGAAAGGAGAAATATCCAGTATTCACGCCGCCAATACTTGGTTTGGTTGGATAAATATTCCTTTTGGATAAAAAAGAGGAGAGAAAAGATGAACCTCTTCCCACGGAATTGTTTTAGACTCCTATTTTCCTTTACAATTTATATGTTTTTTTTTTTTCATTTTTTTATTAATAATAGTCTGTATTTGTAATATATTAACTCAAAAATAGAAATATTAACAAAATAAATGAGTTTCGATGGAAACAATTAATTGAAAAGTTTTTTTTTAAAGTAAAGGTTGAAAGTCCATTTTTTTTTTTTTAAATAGGTACGTTTGGATGAAACAAGAAATAGAGTAAGGATAGAGCTAATCTCAAGTTTGAGAATAGTAGTTTATTTTTTGATTGGGTTAGTAGAATAATGAGCTATGGGTATATTTGGATGCACTCTAGAATTGCTATAATAATTACTATTTGAGAAGAGTAGATGAGAAGAGTGATATTTGGAAGAGTGAGAGAATAGTATTGATGTAGTGCTATTCGGAATAGTGAAAATGTTATTTGGATTGAACATTTAGAATAACGATGGAGGAATTGAACATTTGAGAGAGCAACAATTACTACTCCAACTTTTTGTAGGAATAGCTGAACAACGCTATTCTCGCTGTTCTGAATAGCAATTCAGTATGTTTTGATGGATCGGAACAACACTATTCTCGCTATTCTCAGTGCATCCAAACATAACATGAAATAGCTCAAAAGAATAGTTCTATTCTTGCTTTATTCAAACGGTTGCAAAATAAGAATAGCTAGAATAACTCTTATGCCATTTGTCTTATTAGAATAACCAAATCTAACTTTTTGTGGGTGCGTTTGGATGGAGCAAGAATAGCACTATTTTTTTAATCTATTCGATGTTTGGATGGAGCAAGATTACCATTAACTCACTATTCTTTGTTTGTCTTATATGAGTTATCTCACTATTCTACTAACTCAACCAAAAATTGGGTTAGCTATTATTCTCAAACTTGAGATTGGCTATTCTAATAAGACAAAAGAGTTGAATTCCCTATTCTAACTATTAAATCCCATCCAAACATAGAACAAGCTATTCCAAATAACCTTATTATAAGAATAATCTATTCTCACTCCAATAAAACAAACCCTTTTAATAAGAAAAACCAAATATTTTGAAGCTATGACCTTATTACATCTTACATATAACTTAAACTGGCGTAGTCAGGAATTTCATCACGGGTAGGCAAAAAATGAGCTATTATTAAATTATTATTTTTAATAAAATTAAAATTATCAACACACTATTTCGTAAAAATCATGATAATTTTTTTATTTTCAACAATTCAGTAAAAAGTTAATTTGTATAAAAATCCATGTTAGGACAAACATATATTATTAAAGTTTACTACATTTACAAGTTAACTATACACAATATATATGATATATTGTTAATTTTAAATGTACATGTATGTATGAAAACATTAAATCATAATTGAAAAAATAATAATTAAAATTTTCACTATAATTTGTGATTTAGACAATTTTCTTATAACTTATAAAAGTAAATTGATTACATGTTAAAAACGTCTAAATAACAAGGCATAATTACCTTGATTGATGTGAGGGCCCAAATAACTTCTCATGGCCCTGGTTCAATGTGAACTAGCTATTATTTTTTAATTTTTATGCTCAATGGATCAATACACCAAGTGTATTTAGGAAAAAGTATTCAATTAACTTTTTTCTCCACACAACCTTTCTTCTCTACAGATCTATGTTCTCTTCATTTTTTTTCTCAAATCAACAAAATTAATAAATTTAATTGACACACAAAAAAGATTGAATCAAGCCACATCTAGAGAGAATCACGATAGGAATAGGCAATGAATTAAAATAGGGGTAGACAATAATTGAATTTTATACAGATTTACAAGTACTTTTCAAAATTTAGGAGTAAACAGTTGCCTACTCCTGGCGAATACTGACTCCGCCTATGACTTAAAGCTATGACCTTAATCCTCGCTCAACAAAATCACATTAACATAAGTGACTGGATCTGAATTTCATCTAAAGAGACGGTAAAAATATATTTTGATCGAAGATATTTTATGTTTAGAGAAGATAAATACGATATATATGTATACATATAACATTGAAGAAAAAATATATGTAAATTTAAAATTATAGAAAGATAAATTTAAGGAATTTCATTTTAAAAATAATAAATGTAATTTCTGATGAATTGAGAAATTCATAATTTTTAAATTTGAAAAGAGGAGTAGAACTAGGGTGTTCTTAAGTTCACCAAGTTTCTTGGTGAACTCAAGTTTAAAATTCATTGAATCGGCTTTAATGACAAATTCAAACCGTTGAAACCTGTCTACCTTACGACTGATGTCTACATGAAAAAAAATTAAATATTCGAATTACTTTCGTATAAAGTCAAGCGGTCAAAATTAGAAGGTTAATAAATTAATTCTAATGCATTTATTTTTTGAATTTTTTTTGGCTACTTGATTCTATGCAAAATTATTATTTTTTACATGTAGACACATTATTCGTAAGGTATGCATGTTTCAAAGGTTCGGAATGGTCATTTGAATCTGATTCAATAAGTTTTAGACTTGAGTTCACCAAAAGACTTGATGAACTTAAGAACACCCTAGTTGTACTCTGAAAAGAATATACATAAATTCTTGCTTTTAATCTTTTATGCATATGAAAGGGAAGATAGCACAATTGGCTAGGAAAAAAGTTATAAAGTTGTTGTACTCAAAAGTGGAGAGTTCAATTCCCTCTCACGACTTCGCAGCTTCTGCGAAAGTTTTCAAAAAAAAAAAAAAATCTTTTATGCACCCGCCCAATACAAGCCGAGTCCACATCGTTTGCATTAACTCAAAAGAGCATCTTTTGAGTTAACGCATCTCGATCGTCTGATTATAAATGGAGCCAATTCGGCCACAATCTATAATTTAGAGATCTTTAATATTAGTGTATATCTATTCTGCACGGATCTTAAAGTAAATTGGACAGTACAGAAGCATTAACTCAAAAGATTCTTTTTTTGAGTTAATGCAGAGGATACAAATTCATACAAGCTTGGTAGGCCTAGAAGCGTATCCTCTGCGAAGCTTTTTATCTAGTCTGTTCATTTTGGATTGGACGGATCAGATCTTGCCTAAATTGAAAAAAAAAAAATGTTATCAAAATTTGCAAAATCTGATCTGATCCGTCCAATCCAAAACAAATAAACCAGATTAAAATCTCCGCACTGCTACGCAGGAATTGGCTCCACCTGGTAGGCCTAATTAAAAAAGACATTAGCGCCGCTCCGCTGCTCCAGCAAATGGAGCAAACAAAATATACTTTAATTTTCCCATTATAATTTTCTTTTCTTTTTTATATTTTCCCTCCTAGCGCAAACAAACCCATGGATCATTTAACAAGCAAAGAATTGGTGGAAATTTCTCTCTGGAGGTGATTCTTCTCCACCACCCCCTTCCTCTCTCTCTCTCTACTCCCAGAGAGGGAGAGAAACACCTCCACCCTCCTCTCTCTCTCTTATTTCGTTTTCTACCCCCGTTCTCACTCTGTACCTCGTAAAAGTGTAAACAAACCTCTCACCTTCACCACATTCCATTATTATAAAACCCACTCACGTGTACTATCTCTCTAATTATAATTACTGCCTCAAAACCCACATTCCCCAAATCAAACCTTCTCCTTGCCTCAAAACCCACAGAAGTGGAGAAGATGTATCTCTTCCCAACCTACATTCTCCTCTCCTTGCTTTTTTTCCTCCCCTATTCCTTCCCATTGCCTCTTCCTAACTCCTCTCTTCCCCTTCTGCGGCATTCCGACCCCGAGTCCATTGTTCGAGATCTTCAAAGGTACACACACACTTGCTCACCACTGAAATTTGGTACCAGGGGACCTATTTGACGTTATGGCATGGTACCAGTGTTTAGCACCCAACAACGGGCATTTAATACTTGGGTGGTTTTCTTTGCTGCCTAGTGCTCATTGCAAGTTGTCTTGGATTTAAATTGTAATGTGACGCCTTTTCGTACCTGCCATTTTTCCAATTGTTATTTTCCTGGTTGTAATACCCATAATTTTTCTTCATCTTTTTCTTGTTACAAGTGCCTTTTTCTCCAAACAAAGAAAAGAAAGAGAATTGTATTTACTTGATAGAAGTACCAAAAGTTCCACCAGGGTGGTTGCAGTGTTTACATTGTTAGTACTGAGTCCTAGACAAGCAGTTAGTAATTACTACTTAGTATACCAAGCCAATACAGATAAGCTGCGGCTTGTCCAAGACGGTACAAAAGGCTAATCAAATCAAAGTATTTATCCTTCTAAAAATAAATAATCTTCCAGGCAGGTGGCGTTGTCACACCGCCGAGCCCTCTCCTCATCTTCCTCATGTTCCACCGGCAACCCAATTGACGACTGTTGGAGGTGTGCCGGGACTGATTGGAGCTCGGATCGACAGAGACTCGCAGAATGTGCGCTTGGCTTCGGTCGTAATGCACTAGGCGGGAAGGGCGGCCCGCTCTATGTCGTGACCGATTCGTCAGACCGTGACGCTGTTAATCCTGTGCCCGGCACACTTCGCCATGCTGTCATTCAGGTCATAAAAGCTATTACTGAATTCTTTCATAACATTTAAATATACTAAATAAAGTTCGTGCAGGGATATGGGATTGTTTTATTTGATAATTGACGCCAGTATATATTAATATTTGTTGATAGAGTCGTTCCTTGAATGTTATTATTTATCCCCTTATTTGAATTTTTGTCAACAGGAGGGCCCACTTTGGATTGTCTTTGCCTCTGACATGACAATCCACTTGAATGAAGAACTCCTGGTGAACAGCTACAAGACTATTGACGGCCGAGGTGCTAACGTGCACGTTGCCGGTGGAGCATGCATCACCTTACAGTATGTATCCAACATCATCATCCACAACATACACGTGCATGACTGTGTACCGGCCGGCAATGCGAATGTTCGCTCTTCCCCAACTCACTACGGCTGGAGAACAAAATCCGATGGCGATGGCATTTCTCTTTACAGCGCACGTGATGTTTGGGTCGATCACTGCTCGCTTTCCCACTGTACCGATGGGCTAATTGATGCAATTATGGGTTCCACAGCCATAACCATCTCGAACAATTACTTTACGCATCATAATGAGGTGATGTTGCTCGGGCATAGTGACGATTATTCGCCTGATTCTGGGATGCAAGTTACAATTGCATTCAACCATTTCGGCGAGGGATTGGTGCAGCGCATGCCACGGTGCCGCCTTGGGTATTTTCACATAGTGAACAACGACTACACCGAGTGGCATATGTATGCAATTGGGGGGAGCGCAAACCCCACAATTAATAGCCAAGGAAATAGATACATTGCCCCCACGGATCGTAATGCTAAGGAGGTATACATCTTTCTCTTCTCTTTGTTGCCTTGAACGAGTACTACCAGAACACCGCTATCACAAATTTAAGCTAATCAATAATAGTTCAATTCACAACTCTTTGCAGCAAAATTATTATTATTATCATCACTGTTATTGATGTTATTTATTTTTTTTGGATTCAGGTGACAAAGAGAGTGGACACGGCAGAAGGCACCTGGGGCGGGTGGAACTGGAGAACAGAGGGAGACATGATGGTGAATGGCGCCTTTTTCGTGCCATCAGGGGAGGGTTTGGAGGCTAAATATGAGAAGGCGTCAAGCACGGATCCTAAATCAGCTGCCATGATTGACCAGCTCACCGGGAATGCCGGTGTATTTGGCGATCCCAGGTACACATTTCTACTAATTATACTGGCATCATTTTGTTTTCAAGGTCCACTTTTATTGAATTATGAAACACTATAACAACTCGTAAGATGTTCGTTTGTAGCACCTAAGCTCTTCCATTTGGAATTGGGGGTCAGAGCATGCGACCCTCAACAAGATTCGCGCATGCTGTGAGATTCAAGTGTGCGCGAATCTTGATGCACTTTGCTTTTTTAATTCATCCGTCTTTTCTTGGGTTATTTTTCATAATCCGCGGAGCATGTCCCTGCTATTCCCTACTGGGGTCCTGCTGGATGTTTTTCTCTGAGCTGGGATTGGGACAAACCCGGGCGCGTGACTCTGATAAAAGTTCTCAAATCCGTTTCTTTGAATCTCACTGAGCCTTTTCACGTACTTTTTGGTTTCCATCTTGCACTCGCGCCCTCCATGAACCGTCAAATTACAGATGCCTCTCAAATGGATGTCTAGACTGTAGTACTTTCCACTGGGTAGAAGAATCCCCTGCTTGTTCTATTGACATTTGACTTTTGCGGTTCTTGTTTATTCCTCCGTTCATTGCGTCTTTCGTATGCGTCTAAATCTATGATATTTTATTAATTAGTTACGTTACAGTCGTGTCATGGTGGGTAAGTTTGTCAAATTAAGAGTTTATGAGGGGTATAGGTGTAAGTTTCTCATTTAAGGGTACAGGATACAGAGTAACTAACAGACGTCAGACTTAGTCTGACGTTCTTTGGTAGAAAACAGAAAGATGCCTAAGGGCTTTTAATAAAGAATAAATAAAAAAATAAAGAGTCGATGTGCTTAATTTTGTCTCCAGTTTTGGAATTTCTGTCCTAGCGGAATTCAGTTGAAATGGAACTTCCAGTTCTTAAGAAAACAGAGAGGATATGAGCACAGTGTTCGATGTTACGGCACCGTCTAGTATGGCATTAATTCGTCCTCGGCGAAAGGGTAAATATGATTTTCTGTGCCTTCTTTCCAGTGTCAATCGTGCGTTCAAGAGTAGTTAATAACTTAATATTAATTCTACTGCATAGTCTACATTTCTATCAGATAGCCATCGCCAATTGTAAAATAAAGAGCAAAGCTAGGCTGTGGTGTGTTCATCAAGAAGATTTGGTGAGCACAATTCAAAAAGTATTGAATCGGTTTCAAACGATAAAATTCAAACCGTTGAAATCCATACACTTCATGAATGATGCATGTACATGTAAAATTTTGAAGTTTCGAATTTATTTGCTAAAAGATCAAACGGTCAAAGAAATGATGAGAAAATGAATATATAAAGCAACTTATAAAAGATTGATATTTTGACCGGTTGAACTTGTAGCAAATTAATTCGAAGCTTTCAAAACTTTATTTTTACATGCATTACTCATAAAGTACATAGATTTCAACGGTTTAAATTTGTCGTTTGAAACCAATCTGATACACTTTTGAAGTTGTGCTCACCAAACTCTCTTGATAAACACATCACATCCTAACTTTGCTCTAAAATAAACTATCAAAATGGTTAGAGACATTGACTTTTACACTAGCGCAGTAGCGTGTATATATCAACTTGAGGTCATAATTTTATACATATAATATATGTGATACAATATTATCAATTTGAGGTCATAATTTTATATATATAAATAAGTTTTCCAGATTAGGGTATTTTATAAGAGGTCATAATCTATTATTTTTACTATCCGGGTAATGTATATACAAATAAGTATACATTTACATGCATTTTGGAAAACAACATAATCACACCTCCCTTTCCAATCCAAATTTATCAAGGTATACATGTTATCAACTTATCTTGATATTTTAACTCGTGATTGATTGTGTTATGTTGAGATCCGATTTATATTCTCTCAGATTTAATAATCATGACTCAGTGATTGATTGCATCTTCATATTTAAGTTTCAGTTTTGTCACTATCTTTATACTTATAGGTTACATATCCGTGATATTCAAATAATTCAAAATTATCTTTCCTTCCTATCAAAATTCGATCTATTTTCTTTTATTTTATCTTAATAAATAGATAGGGTGTTCGGCAAGTTAGATATAATTAAATTTTAAACTTTACTTAAAAAGAGGTGTTTGATAACAAAAAATTAAGAAAGTGAATGCCTAATTTTTTTAGGGAGTTTCAAGTGATTAAGCTATATGAATGGTTTCTTAAAAATTTGGACAAGTTTAAAAATGTGAGTAAAAAAAAGTTAAAAAAAGTAGTTTTAAGTTTTACAAAAGAATAAGTGTTTGACAAACTTAATACTTCTAATTCTCTTAGAAAGCTCTAAAAAAGAAAGCTCTAAAAAAGAATGGGTGAACGAAACCAGAATGATTAAACATGGCAAAAACAACTAACCAGAACAACCAACCAGGCATGACACATGCCGTGTCAAATTATCAGTCACGAACAGAAGCCACAAAATATCAGTTCTTCCTAGTCGATCATAATTTTGTGGTTTCCACTTGACCAAGGCAGTCAACTCTAAACTTCTTGGAGGAGGAGATCTGACTACTTGGGACGTGTATCAACACCTGAATAAATTAATGCTCCCAAAACCTCCCTTTTGTTAGACTATGTCCCTACCCTATTGCTATATATTGATAAAATAAAATATAGGGATTGCGAAGCGAAAGTAGAATATTTTATTAATTCTATACTTGAGTTGGAGTAAAGCTAATATACACGTAAGTATACTAATGAACTCATACACTTAACTCTAGGACTGTACGATTAGTTTTGAGATTCGTGTAGATTTTTTAAAAGTCGTGTAGTTTCTTTAAAAGCCGTGATACACGAATCTCAAAGCTAATCGTACGGTTCTAGAATTAAGTGTATGGATTCATTGGTACACTTAAGTGTATATTAGCTTTACTCCTTGAGTTGATGTAAAATACGAGAAGATAAGAAGTTACGGAAGTTAAATCACCATTACAGGCGTACTTATTTCACATTTATTTCATTTCTTCGTATACGTTTATTCGTTTTTTAAGTTCTTTATCTTCTTGACGGATTATCACTCAAGTTATTAAATGAGACTAAAATGGAAGTATGATATACTGGGCAACTTAATCCTTTTAAATTTAAGTAGCAATTAAGAATGACCATAATTTTTTGAAGCGAACCAATATACTAAACTAAAAAACTGGTAACACATCACATCTACTGTGCATCCCATAATGCATATCAGACGATCTTGAGTCAATCTAAATAAATGATGACAATCAGCCCAGTGCCTCTTGCTATCTACCTATAATATAATAATCATTTTATTTTCTCAATCTATGTGCTTTAGTCCGGATCCCTTGTGGTTTTAGGCTTGCAGGTTTATGGGATTAATGCCAATATAATCCAATTAGTAATGATATTTTTATTGGACAACACTTATAACTTTTAAGAGTATAATCCAATTAGTAATGATGTATAAGAATATTTTATAATTTCATCTAACGTTTAGTTTGTTTATAAATTATTCCTTTTAGTATTGGCAAACTTATGTAATTTAAGACGCAGCTTCTTTTCTAAAACTAAATAAAAGGATCTCAAAAAAAAAAAAAAAATCTGCTTATGAAATTGCCACATCATATCTGCCCATTACTCACCCAGACCTTCGCCTGGCCCACACTCCTCGTTTCCATGTGATACCACCTCCCTTGAGAATCTTTATGGACCAATGGTTAACTACAGGAGTTCAGATTGTCTGTGGCTCCTATTGTGTAGTGATCCTTATTAGCTTAGTTGCTTGACAATTTTTATTTTTCTTATATGGGGGAAAGTATAGTCTTTGCTATCAATATAAGCGTTTCTAACTCAAAGAGACCCCTTGCGGTATGAAAGTTCATGCTTTTATGCAAGCGAAGCCCTTTTTTTTTTTTTTTTTACTTGGAGAAATGATGACAATTTATTGCACAATTTGCCACAACTGAAACGGCTCAGGGTTACAGAGGCTCCATCTGAAGAGAACATTTTTCTTCGTAGCATGTGAGGGAAAGATTATGATAATAATATATATGCTGACGAGTAGAAAAGTTTGATAAGTAGAGACAAAACGGTCTGATATCAATAACTAAAAGTAGAACACGGCGGGTGTCCATTTTGCGCTGATAAATGCACTCATGGAACGGAGAAGCGTGACAGACTGATAGCAATGGAAATAAATCTGCTATTTTAAGGAATCGTAGGAACCTGCTTTTACAAATTCAACCACTCATTTATTTAGAGATTCGTGCATAAAAATTAACTGTTTTTAAAATTCGTACATTCTAAAATATTGATAGTTAGATTTGGAAAATGAGAGTCCTACAGTTCTTGTTGGAATCGTAGCAGATTTATTTCCGATAGCTACAAAATATAGCCGTTGGAGGATAAAGCCGAGACAAAAAAAAATGGTGGAATACCTTTTCCCTACTTCCAAAACAAGTCGCATAACGAAATATGCATCGTATCTCATAAATCCGGGTTTTATTATAATTATTTGATTTGGATATAAGCTAGGGTTGTCGGTGGAAAACCTCATTTCCTGAGATGAGACCTCCATTTTTCGTCGAAATGGAGAGTCCAGTTTAACCCAACTTGAAGGTGAGGAGGCAGCTCCCACCTCCCATGTGGTCCCAAATTCAGACCCCCATGAAACCAATGGCACTATAGGACGCACCACCTCTTCCTATTTCTCTTGATTTCTTTTCTCTCTTTTGTCTAGCTAGATCTTGCACAATTCTAATAATTACATCATTGTTTTTTGTATGCTGCAGCCTCTGTGCATCACATTAGAGAATCGCATGTTCTGCTACTTGACAAAATATAAGTTGCACACAAAATTGTAGAGGACCAAAACAATTATTTTGTGCCTCTGTTACCTTTTTCTTTAGAATCAAGTTCTATTCTATTTGCCTTTTTATATAGTTGACATCTTTAGGATAACATTTGCAGATCTCCAATCTAAGCGTGCTATACTAATTTGCTCCATAAATTGCTTTTGAATTTGTCTGTTCTACTATACCTATATCAATTTATTTCTCCCTTTTGGTTCCAATGCCACATTAGTATTTGTTTATTCCTCAACTAGTATCGTCCAAACAATACAATTTCCAACAGTATAAAAGGGGCATTTCTTTTGTTCACCTGGCATAATGCAAGCAAAAACCACACTATAAAGATAGCGTTACATTTGAGAGTATTAGTTATTAAGGTAATAATATCATATCAGGAACTAATACTTTTCATAACAGGAATGGAGATGGAACCAGTTATTCGGGCGCAAACTATGGTGGAACAAGTAGTAGTCTTGGTACTGGCAGCGGCGGTGGCAGTGGTAACAGTGGGGGAATGGGAATGCTTGGGATGGTTTTTGCAAGCGGCGTAGATCGATCGTTGCAATTGTGCTCTATTCAATTTATGTCTTTAATTTTTCTTTTAACTCTATTGGGCAGTCATCCATTGTGAGACCCACATTGAAACATTTAAATTATTATATTTAAAAGAAAAAAAAAGGGAGGAAAAGCAGGCTAGGTTAGAATAGTTGTTATAGGGAAATGCATCCCGTAGTGTAGGTATCAAAGTATGTTTAGAGCAAATGGCATTCCTTATATTGTCTAACAAGCAAAGAAAAGGCTTGTTTATTTAAAGAACAGACAAGTTGAGGAGGTTAAACATGCTTATCTAATGCCCTTTTACTGCCATTAAATGTTCTCTTATGCACCAAAACACATTTACTCTAGCAGGTGCATTATAAGTATCAAGTAGCCAATAGTCATTGCACACAATTAGCTGTACAAGTTTTCTCACTTCTAAACTAAAACAATATTTACTTGAGGAAGAAAAAAAAACTATGCTGATCCATCGGTAAATGTAGTCAGCAGATGCAGAGTGCGCCTTGACCAACAAAAGAGCTCTGGAGCGATGTGATATTTTGTTCTTCTCTTCTTTCGGCATCTCAGCATACCGGCATTGCGTAATGAAAATTAGATAAAAAGTTGAAAACATGTACTGACTAAAGAACTGATTAAGGATTTTAGTGCTAAAGGGGCCTTCATATTTGGCTAACAACTCAATCCCCAACATATCTTAAGAATATGAAAACCACAATGCATCTATCATTTTCTGGTACTGCTCAACCATAAATATGCATATATGATAATATATTCGACATATCAACCTACGAACCAGTGGTAAGCCAAAACATCTATCTACTGCAATACAACACAACCAATGATGCTGGTGATTTGTTTATGAACACAACAAACTTTAAAATTGTCCACAACCCACTAAAAGAAAAATAGGATGATGGAAAGTCATTTGCACTACAAATTAGCCACATTATACCAATTCAAAACAAATTTGCACTACAAATTGCACTACAATTAGCCACTATTTTCCCCTGAAAACCAATAATAGAACTTGAAAATGAGAATAAAAAATGCATGAGGTGTTTTAAAAGTAGACACGCTGTTTAAGGTGTTCTAAGTGTTCAAGACATGTAGAATATTTTCCACATTATATATGTACTGCCAAAAAAATGGAAGTCAAATACATTGTATGACATCATAAGATTACAGTAAGAATTAAGTGAGTATAAACTTGTATCGAAACCATGGCAAAAAATGCTATGCAGAGCACCACTGCAGGAAAAATTATCATACCAGTGTTTTACCCATGAAAGGTATTAGTTCTTCTTCTGGTCCAGGAGCAAAAGAAAATATGCACATAGCATAAGCTGACTTGTCTTCATAAGCCTTCAATAGATTATTCAAGCCTGAAGTAGAAAAACAAATACAGATAAAACCAAGTTACACCAAGATAAGAATGAGTTAACAGCATTATATCGAATGAAAAAAAAGGTCCAATTTGAAAGAAAAATTCATTCTACTTCATGTCCAGTCTTCTGAAGAAACCACTTTCTGCTTATCCATTATTTCGACGACACATCAGTTATGGAAAACATAAAATTGATTAATTTCTTTGCTTAATCAATGAAATGGTGATGAAGGAGAGTGCAACTTACATGTAAGGTCCTGCAGCAATTTATCAACAATAACACATCAGTTTCTAACAAAGTAAAGGACAAAGGGCTAGGATGCAGTACAGAACAGTTAAATAGTTAAAACTGTACCAGTTCTTACCATCATGTACTGTTGGTTTTGGGAAAAAAGAGTCATTAAATTTTCAAATTTTGGCAAAAGAGAACAGAAAAAAGTTCAACAACTAGTTCTATATAAATTGAGGAACCAATCATGTAAACAAGTTTGGAGAGTAATAACCTGGGAGGAAATTAAGAGCATTGAAGCATAAGCAGGTGTCGTCCACCAAAACAGAACCATTGACCTACAAAAAATTGAAAACAGATGAGAGAGAAGAAAACGTGTTAAGTCGTATCACGATTCCTCCAAATAATCTCCTCATTTCCTTCACCATAGGGGATAAAAAAAAAGTTTAAGGGCTGAAATGAATAAATCCAAGGAAGCCATGTAGCAATTTTATCAATTCATATTATTGAAAATTTTTTTTTTGAAAAAAAATGGCCCGAAGCTAATTCAACATTTTTTCAAGGATGATGGTATTGGCATTTAACGGATGTCATATTATTGGCCCAAAGCATATTCTCCAGCTTTTGAGCCTATTCAAGCTATTAGGCTTGTTTTGGGTATTTAGCCATTTACTTTAGGCCAGCATTTGTACAATTATTGGGTATCAGTCTTGGGCTGATACTTTAGTCACTTATTTAGAGGGAAACTAGTACAAGTAAATAAGGATTACGCTTGCATAAGTACAGATTTGAAATATTATTTATTTTCTTTAACTTAACACAGTACAATAATAATCATATGTGTTTTTCTTTACATAGTCCTATGAGAATACTTGTGTAATCAAGACTTGACGATGATAAAAATCAACGCAAAACTTCATGTTTTGTACCCATCAAAAGCTACAAGATTTACACCCACTTAACCGCTGAATTCGGATCTCCAGAAGTAACCCAAACTTTGGTTTTGCATCTGGACCATCCGATCAGAATGTACATAAATATTAAAGAGATGCCGTAAATTCTAACTTGGACTGGATTGACCTGAATTCTGATCGGACAGTCTGAATCCAAATTCAAACTTTGAGTTACCTTAGAGAATCCGAACACCTTAAAACTGCCATGCCCAATAGGCCAATATATGGAGATTACAAAAATGATATCAATAGAATTCTTTTAAAATTTTCCTGCAAAATAAATGCTAAGGTCCAAAATTGCAATTTAAATTGATAACTTAGATCTGCCTAATATCAAACTTAACCAATAATTTCAGATAAAGATTGATACCGATCAAAAGGACTAATACATTGCCATCAATTATCAAATTCATCAGTTAAAAAAAAAAAGAAGAACTGCAATTATTTATAATAGGTTGGTGCCAAAGGAGTCTGCTACTGATGCACCTGTTCCACCAAGCAACCAATTGAGTAGCTTCTGTAATTAAAAGTCCATGGCTCCATGCTATGAAAGGGAAATAAGATTTTAGAGAATCCACATACCATGTGCCTATACAGTAAATTATTTCTTGCATTAATTTAAGCCTCCAATTAATGACCTAAATAAAGTATCCTTGCTTAATGCTTTTGATGTGTGCTTAATCCTTTAATTAATCCTCCCAACCATAAATCAATTGAATGCATTTGCAAGTTAAATTGCTTCTGAATTAAGGCATACCAATAATTAATGAAGATGCTTTTCATGTCAAACAAACTGCAGTGAAGAGATTGTAAAACTATGTGAAACTGGTGGTTTTTTTAGTAAAGTTGGAGGTTAAGTTATCTAATGTTTTTAATGTATCTATAATAAAATTTTTATTTGAGTTTCGAGCATGATGTCTCATGAGTATTAAATTTTTAATCTATGACATCTCATAAGGATACGGATGACAATTCCTTAGACATTAGAGAAATACACATTTTTTTTGGGCATGGGATGAAGGTTTAAAACTCCTCAACACACAATGGCTCTTTAATTGTTCTACAAATTTGTTTTTTAATAGAATATTTGATTCATTTTTTTTTTTTTTTTTAATTACCCACTTCTTCCATGTCACCTAGCATCACTCTTCCCACATATTTGGAAATAAAGTATTTTAATTTTGTTTTATTTTAAAATCATCTGACACCGTACTATCTTCTATTATTAACAAATACATTTTCGAAATTACATATTTTAGTTGAAACTTTAATTTTGATGTATGAAATTGTGAAAATTTTAAATTATGAATTATGCTTTTTGAAGCCTGATGCACAATGAAATTTTTTGGAAAAATATTGGCAAATTTGCAAATGATATTAATTTTCACATTTTCATATTTTTAAACTCGAGATTCAATATTAGAAAGATCAAATTTCTTTTTTCTTTTTTCTTTTTTCTGATTGGGATATAGTGTGCTTTGATCATTTTAACTGTGAAAAAAAAATCAAAATAGTTAAAGCATGATTATTGAAAAGTAACTTAAATTATAAAATTATCAATATTTAAACTCGAGATTCATATTTTAAAAATCTATGCAACTATTGCAGTCTCAAATTAGAATAAAACTTTATTTTGGCATCTCTATTTGAGAAATATCAAGTAAAACATTCAACATTTGATAATAGTTCCCTCAACAAAATTTCCTAAATGTTGAAGTCTAACTACTTAGAACCACACTCTAACTACCTTATTTGGAGCACCTTCTAAAAGATGACCAACGAATTTATAACAGAGAAAATACAAGTATTGATATCTAGGCGTGTAAGTACTAATATTTAACATATCAAGTATTTATACCGAAATTTTTATTAATACCCAAAAATTATACAAAATTACGGGATCTATCCATTTTTCGAATGGAATTCAAAAAATGCCCATTCTAATTACTAAGTAACCGGATATTGGATTTCTTTCCAGTGACTTAATTCCCGGATTTTGAAAAAACTTCCGATTACTTAGTAAGCGGAAAGGAAACAAATTTTCGGTTATTTAATACCTATGGTAAGGTGGGTACAACTTGTATTATATAAAGCTAACTGACATTAGTTTGTATGCTATCTTACCTTGGCATCTTGTGAATGTGTATTTGATATTGCATTTGGGTATACGCTGGAGCTTAGCTTTTCCTCCAAGACAATCAACAATCAGTACTTGCAAAATAATATCTATAGTTACGTTATCTTTCTGAATCTTTATGTGATCATATAAATATTTATAATGCCTTATATATATATTGTTCTTCTAAATTAATAAAGTGCAACTTTTTAATATCTTTATATTTTATCATTTTAATTTCAACACTAACTACAAGTCCACCTTCAATGGCAATCTATGTTGCATGGATACGGATACAGGTACGGGTATCGTATCATATACAATACAAATACGGTGATACGACAATTCTCAAAAATCAAGAATACGATACGCTTATTATATTATATTATTAATTCAACACTTATATTATATAAATTAAATATAAAAAATTTCTAGGTACACATTAAATATAATAGCTACAAGAATCTAACATCAAATGAGATCTAGTGTAGTGGTTTTTGCTAGATGGAATTACCAAGGTTCGATTCTCCACAGTTGCAAGAAAAACTTAATTTTTGGCATGGTCCATAATCAGTGTATAGCTCATTTATCGTGGGCATGGTGCATGGTCCGCGGTACACATATCTAGTCCCGGTGCACAACAAGAGGCTAATCGAAAGCTGTGGATTAAGACCTGGATATGTGTAATATGTATCTAGTCCCATTTTAATTTAGATTGCAATATGTGACTCGCATAGATTAAGGCTTGGATATGTGCACCGGGACTAGATACGTGCACCGCGGACCATGCACCATGCCCACCATAAATGAGCTGTACATTGCGTATGGACCTCGCCAAAAATATAATTTTTCTTGTAACGGTGGAGAATCGAACCTTGGTACTTCCATCTAGCGAAAAACACTACACAAGATCTCATTTGATGTTAGATTCTTGTAGCTATTATATTTAATGTGTACCTAGAATTTTTTTATATTTAATTTATATAATATAAGTGTTGAATTAATAATATAATATAATAAGCGTATTGTATTCTTGAGTTTTTGTGAATTGCTCTATCGTTGTATCCGTATTGTATATGATACAATACCCGTACCCGTATCCGTATCCATGCAATATAGATTGCCATTGAAGGTGGACTTGTAGTTAGTGTTGAAATCAAAATGTTAGAATATAAAGATATTAAAAAGTTGCACTTTATTAATTTAGAAGAACAATATATATATAAGGCATTATAAATATTTATATGATAACATAAAGATTCAGAAAAATAACGTAACTATAGAGATTATTTTGCAAGTAATGATTGCTGATTGTCTTGGAGGAAAGACCAAGCCCCAGCGTATACCGAGATGCAATACCAAATACACATTCAAAAGATGCCAATGTAAGATAGCATACAAACTAATGTTACCCAGTCAACTTTATATAATACAAGTTACACCTACCTTACCATAGGTATTAAATAACCGGTTATTAAATAACCAAAAATTTATTTCCTTTCCGCTTACTAAGTAGCCGGAATTTTTTTCAAAATCTGGGAATTAAGTCACTGGAAAGAAACCGAATATCCGGTTACTTAGTAACCGGAATGGGCATTTTTTGAATTCCATTTGAAAAATGAGTAGATCCCGTAATTTTGTATAGTTTTTGGGTATTTATATCTAACATACCAAGTCTTTTAAAATAACTAGAATAATAACTCTTTTTCTTTCTTTCTCATCACTCATTTATGTTTTACACATTCTTAGAGATGCTTTTTTACTTTGTTAATATTGTTAATATTATTGACGATATGTGAGAAATTTTGTGAATCTAAAACTACAAACGTCTACTATTGGATTCTCCGTCGTGCAAATATTTATACCTTATCGTACAAATATGTATACCTAGTCATGCAAGTATTTATATATCGTCTTGCAAGCATAAATAGTTCATGTGTCAAATGATTTTACCTAATATATTATATCATATATTTTTTTAACTTGAATTATTTAAGCTCGCATAACAAGATATAAATACTTACACGACAAGATGTAAATACACGCATGACGAATAATCCAAAAGTACTTTATCATATATCTTAATTGAAAGAGAAATTTGCGTAAAGATGTTTGTGATTTTAAATTTGCAAAAATTATCACTGATCATTATAAATATGAGCAAAACTGAACGGAGAGAAAAAAATCATTTATAAAAATGTGTGAAAGATGAATGAGCAATGAGAGAAATATAAAAAAGAGTTGATACGCGCACTTATTTTAGAAAGACTTCATATATGATATATTAATAGTTATGTCACATGTGTATCAACATTTGTATTTTGTTTAGTTGTAAATTCATTGGTGATCTTAAAAAGTTGTTTCAATAAAGTAGTTTCGGGAATTTCAGATTCAAATTTAGAGAGCTGGAGGGAATTTTAGTTGAGAATTTGAAATCATGAGATTTGACTCAAAAAAAGCGAACCCATGCGGGGAAAAAAAAATGTATGTGAGAGGCCATGAATTATGATTATGAGCGAACAATAATTAATACAGCGGTAAAAATCTTTCTACAGAAAATTTACATCTCTGTTTCCCGTCACCCTTAATTTCTTCTCTCCTCTTTTTAAATTAAAATTCCAATTTAAGAGTTTATATATTTATGGAATTAGAATGAAATTAAATACAACTGTCGTACAAATAAGAAAAAAAAATGCTTTGAAAGCATCTTTATTTCTAAAAATTAATTAGAAATTGTCATGTTAAATTAGAATTAGAATTAAAGTTCAATGTAGATGTTCTGAGATTTGCATTTGAGTTGGAAAAAGAAAAGAAACGAAACACAAAAATAACAGAAGGAATTAATTTTTCTACCTTTTAATTTGTGGGAAATTATATATATATATATATTTTGAATAAAGGTTAGAGGTCAAGCCATGCAACTATTTAATACCAAAAAATAATTTCTCCCATTTGAGTTTCGAACACATGACCTCTTACATAGAGACCGTGTGTCTTTGCTACTAGACCAAAGATGAATTCTTTGTGAGAAAATAAATTAAAAAAAATAAAATATTTTCAAATTAAAACTCAAAAATTAGGAAAATATGTCTCTCTCTCTCCCCCTCCCCTTTTTTTTTCTCCCTGCGAATATTAACGTGCAAGTTTAAAGCAAATGCAAGAAAATCCACACATTCTCATGCACAGGGGAAATATTTTTATACCCATACCCACTAAGAATGATCTTATCCATACCCTACCCTATCCTTACCGATTAAGGGCCTGTTTGGCCTCCATTTCAGTACTGTTTCCGTGGACTGAATATTTTTTTCTCACGGGAACAGTAACGCGGCCGAATAAGGACTAAGATTTGACCTTACCCTACTCTACCCTTACCCATTAAAATTATCGGGTATTGAAACGGTAGCTGGTGAATAACAAATAATACTACTATAATAATTAGTTCTATTATATTTTACAAATAGAACATCAAAACTCATTTATTTCACACATATACAATAATATTACTAATAAAAAAAAAGTGCAATTAATTTTAACTAAATTGTATTTTTTTATAAAACAAGAGAATTCAAAAATAAAAATATATCTTTCTATAAATTTAATTATTTAATTAAAAAACATACAAATAAAAATAATATGTTTAATATTTTTCTTACAACAAAAATAAAACACTAAATAACAAAAGTACTCACTAATTATTGCTCAAACGTTATTATATTATTATAGGATAATGGATACGAAATAGTTTTTATCCGTATCCTTATCCGTTTAGCTAACGAAAAAAAATAATTTTCCATACCCATACTTAATAAGTTAACGAACAAAAACCCTCACCCATGCATATCCGCCTTGTCAAATACGATATGGATCAGATAAAAGGCTAAAAGGATATCATCGACACCTCTACTCACGCAGGAATTTAAAAACAAAAAAAAAAATTGAAAGAATTTTTTATTAATTGCTTGTGAAATTCGCAAACTATTCTCTCTTTTTTTATTAGGTTTAACAGTAGGTGTTCCTTGTTTACCAAGCTTGCACAATAAGCCTTTATCCAACGAATGCATATCCTCTGCATTAACTCAAAATGAATCTTTTGAGTTAATGAATCTCAACCGTCTGATCTTATACGGAGCCAATCCAATTTCTGCTTATGATATAGGAGTCCTTTAATATTTGTACAGATTTAATATGCACAAATTTTAAAGCAGATCGGATGGTCAATAATCATTAACTGAATACGAATTCTTATCCAACGATTGCCCACGTAATCCCTTCAAAACTGGTCAACCTCTCCGTACAGTAATTTGAAAAATAAAATAAAATAAAATGACATTCATATTCTAAGCAAATTGATCAGACTAACAACACATTTATAATTTTGTTTTTCTCCTTTTATTTAATTTAATAAAACATTTAAATTGTCAAATTAAACTGTTGTCAATTCATCACCGGACCCGCTAAAGGGCACTAAGAAAATAATTTATAGCAGCACGTGGGCTGTCAAAATTATAAATAGGCAATTTGTTCATCGCCACTTACCTAATGAAGCAACCTGTCTAGATCAGATTTCAATCAAAAATAGTGCAATTAATAACGTAGAAATGCCGCACAACACCATTTCGGCGCTGATAGTTGCATAACCATGTGCAACATGGTTTGTTTAGATTCAAAGTCCAAAGTGTTGGATGATTTTTCTCCAATCATCTCTCAATTATCTCCGGATTCATGATTATTGGCTGACATTGCAAGCAATGAGAAATATATACCAGATTTGTCAAGATTACTGAAACAACGAAAATGAATCACACTACTGTTGGAGCATCATTGATGATTGGAGATTTAGTTTATATCGTTGTGAATTACGTTGCCACGGTTCAACTAGCGTTAAGGCTACTTTTATACTGCGTAAATAAAAAAAAATGTTAACTTATATATCTCTTTGTCGATAACATAGCAGGTCTGATGGACATCAAATCTTATTTTGAATTTGATGAGTTTTAGGACCGTCCAATATACTTTGAAAGATATGAGTGCAAGTACATGCGGATATTAAAGTAGAGCGCACATATTGTTAGAAATGTACTATAGGCCAGAATATTTATGGGCCATATTAATAATTAATATGGATCAACTCTTTATTGGGCTAGGCCCGAATTTCTGATATTCTGATTTGATCTGAAATGGATAAGTCTTCTGAAAGGGTTTTAACGAATTGATGCCATGAATAGGCTCAAACGAACTGGTGCATATATTTTATAAATATGCTGTGACCTGTTCAGAATTCGGTTGGCCATTATAATTCAGTTTTTCGAAAAAACAGAAAGAGAGACAGATAAAAGAGGGGGCTGTTAATTCGGTACTAGCATATCGAATTACAGAAGTTTATCAACTTGTTCGTGTGGATACTGATAGAGGCGTGACTGCTAGGCTGTTGCGTGGATCTGACACGAAAGAAAGGAAACACGAAGGAAAGGAGACACGAAGAAAAGGAAAAGAAGGCTACTGCTAGACTTGAAGTTTTCGCTGCGCGTCTAGTGGTAAAATCTGTTTTAATCCTAGAATTAATTTTATACATGGATTCTGGTTTTCGGGTAGTGAACATCTTGAACTGATTCGAATTGTTGCACTATAACCTACCCGAAATCCCAACAGTGGTATCAGAGCCAGGTTGTGTAGAATTAATTCTGGATTTCTGATTGTTAATTAGATTAACGTATCAATTTAATCGATTGGATTGATTAAAATTATACGAATTAATTTGGCGATTTATGTGTGGGTTAAGGAATAATTAAATAATCATAACAATTAGATTGTTCTGACAGAATTGAATCAGTTGGATTGATTCGAATTTTAGGTTAATTAAATTTAATCTGAAAGTTCTGTTTTATGAAAACCGAATCAGTTAGACTGATTCTGATATATGATTATTTTATGAATCTGAAGAGAGATTGTTTAAGTAAGGGGGGCCGCCCCCCTCTAACCCCCGGCCCGCTTACCGGCAAGCGGAACCGCCGATATTATATACGGGGTAAGGAAACCCCCTCGTATTGTTTTATGCATGAGCCCATATTTAGAATTAGATTCTATATCTAACTTTGTTTTGCAGTTATGGAATATGTGAATAGTATGATCCCGTTGCCTTATGTGTATATGTTGTAATAAATGAATGAATGATGTGTGTAAATGCGGCCTAAGGTGCCCCGTGAATTAATTTATTATATAATTAAAAGTGACTTGCATGTCGCTTATTATGTATCATTTATACGGTCTGCGAATCGTTAAAATTAGGACATATATGTTTTTTCTTTATTGCTATTAGAGTAGTTATTTTGGTTAGAATAAAGAAGATTACATGAAGGATGGATGGTGGCTATTGTCGAGTGGAGTCTTACAATGGAGATTATCATGCCATGGATCATACTATTCCACTTATGAATTGGGCTCATGTTATTATTTAATTGTTTATTGTATAGCATGTTTTCAAAATAAACAACAAAGTCCCTTAAAGAAAAATTAAGTTTTATGCCTTTCCAAAATCTCTAACCTATCAAGGTTTCGATCACTAATTGATGGGCTTGCCAAAGCAAGGTATCATTAGTTATCTTAATGAGGTAGGATATAAGTGTTGGATACTTATATATAGAGAATTGGTTTCACTTAATTAGGCTATCAAAACGTTTCTGGGCCTTGAGGCATAGGTTTGAGGAGCCGGGACATGAAATGTCACCTCAAACAAACCAAGAGTTATATTAGATGTAATTAGCATGGGAGTGCTTACCTAAATAACTAAATTTAAGCAGTGATGCCAAAGCTCACTTGAATTTGGTGAAATATGGATCTTGGTCCGCTATGTGGTTTTATATGGGATATTAATTTTAAAACACATAGTGGGAGTAAAACTTTAGTTAAAAGGTTTTCTAAAACATAAACTTAAAGTCTAAATTTCTGCATATTTATTTTGTTGTAGATTATGGCAAATACATCCACTTTTACATTGCGATCTGCTATTGAAAAGGATAGTGCAAAACTCACTGGTCCAAACTTTTTAGACTGGTATAGAAACTTACGCATAATTCTCAAGCAAGAGAAAAAGGAATACGTTCTAGAGAAACCCGTTCCTGAAAAACCAAAGGCTGATACAGATGGTAAAATTTCTGCCGCAGAACAAGCAATTTAAGATAAGCATGTGAATGATGACCTTGATGTTACTTGTCTCATGCTCACGATAATGAACTCTGAGCTTCAGAAGCAGCTTGAGAAATTGAGTGCTTATGACATAATTGTGCAGCTTCATGAACTTTTTCAAGTTCAAGCTCGTACTGAGAGATATGAGACATCAAAGGCATTATATCAATGCAAACTGGCAGAAGGAAGCCCGGTTAGTCCTCATGTACTCAAGATGATGGGATACATTGAGAATCTGAACCGTTTGGGCTATCCCCTCAGTAAAGAGTTGGCTACTGACATTATTCTCCAGTCCTTGCCCTCAAGTTACCATCAATTCATTCTGAATTTTAACATGAATGGGCTGGAGAAGTCAATGACAGAATTGCATGGAATGCTAAAGACAGCCGAACAAAACCTGAGGAAACCTAATGATGTCCTGTTGGTTAAGAAGGAAACGAACTTCAAAAAGAAAGGCAAAAAGGGCAAAGGAAAGGCCAAAGGAAAATGCAAAGACAAAGTTCAGGGTGGGACCTTGAACAAAAGAAAGTCTGTTGCCAGTGCCGCTGAGTCGCAGTGCTTCTATTGCAATGAGATTGGTCATTGGAAGAGAGACTGCAAGAAGTTCAAGGAAGATAACAAGAAGGGAAGTGGAGCTTCCACTTCAGGTATTTTTGTTATAGAAATTAACATTTCTACTTATCAAACTGATTCATGGGTATTAGATACCGGTTCAGGAGCTCATATTTGTTCAAATATGCAGGTGCTCGCAAAGAGTAGAATGTTAAATAAAGGAGAGGTACAGCTACGTGTCGGCAATGGAGCACGAGTTGCTGCTTTGGCCATAGGCACTGCATCATTGGCTCTACCTTCCGGGATGATCTTAGAATTAAATAATTGCTATTATGTACCTGCCATAAGTAGAAACATTATCTCTATTTCATGTTTGGATATGTTTGGATTTGAATTTAAATTTAAGAACAGTGGCTGTTGCTTTTATTTAAATGATATGTATTATGGCAAAGCTTCGTTACATAATGGGCTTTATATTCTAGATCTTCATGTTCTTGTCTATAACATACAAACCAAAAGACTCAAATCAAATGATTTGAATTCCACTCTATTATGGCATTGTCGTTTAGGACATATAAGTGAGAAACGCATAAAGAAGCTTCATAAAGAAGGACTTCTAGACTCATTTGATTTGGAATCACTTGAAACATGCGAATCTTGTTTGTTGGGAAAAATGACTAAAACACCTTTCACTAGGATAAATGAAAGGGCGAATGACCTATTGGTACTTATACATTCAGATGTATGTGGACCATTTAGTTCAGTCGCAAGAGGTGGTTTTCAGTACTTCATCACATTTACTGATGATTTTAGTAGATATGGTTATGTCTATTTAATGAGACATAAATCAGAAGCATTTGAGAAATTCAAGGAATTTCAGAATGAAGTACAAAATCAACTTGGCAAGACAATTAAAGCTCTTCGGTCAGATCGAGGAGGCGAATATTTGAGTCAAGAATTTGGTGAACATTTGAAGCAATTTGGAATTGTTTCACAACTTACTCCTCCAGGAACACCTCAATGGAATGGTGTGTCTGAAAGGAGAAATAGAACATTGTTGGACATGGTTCGTTCTATGATGAGTCAAGTTGATCTTCCATTATCATTTTGGGGATATGCTCTAGAAACGGCAACTTTCACACTTAATAGGGTTCCAACAAAGGCAGTTGAGAAGACACCATTTGAGATATGGACTGGGAAACGTCCTAGTATGTCTTTTCTTAAAATTTGGGGTTGTGAGGCTTATGTAAAACGATTGATGTCTGATAAGCTCACACCTAAATCTGATAAGTGTTTCTTTGTTGGATATCCGAAACAAACCAAGGGATTTTTCTTCTATAATAGGGCAGAGAACAAAGTATTTGTTGCTCGAAATGGTGTCTTCTTGGAGAAAGAATTTCTCTCCAAAGGAGTTAGTGGGAGTAATGTGCATCTCAAAGAAATTCGAGATACTCAAGAAGATACTCCTACTACTCATGAGGAACCACAAGACATTGTGGAACCTATACAAGAGACATTACCATTACGAAGGTCGGATAGGGAACGTCGCATACCTCAGAGGTATTTGTTGCTCATATCAGAACAACGCGACATATTGTTGTTGGACAACGATGAGCCTATGACGTTTCGTGAAGCAATGGAAAGCCCGGACTCTGATAAATGGCTTGAGGCTATGAAATCTGAAATGCAATCCATGGTAGATAATCAAGTTTGGAGCTTGGTCAATTTACCTAATGGTGTAAGAACCATTGAGTGTAAATGGATTTTTAAGAAGAAAATTGACATGAATGGGAATGTTCACATTCACAAAGCACGTTTGGTGGCAAAAGGTTTCAAGCAAATTCATGGGATAGACTATGATGAAACTTTTTCACCAGTTGCAATGCTTAAGTCAATTAGGATACTTCTAGCAATTGCCGCATATTTTGATTATGAGATTTGGCAAATGGATGTCAAAACCGCTTTCCTTAATGGAAACTTGAACGAGGATGTGTACATGACACAACCCGAAGGTTTTGCTGATACAAATAATGCTAGGAAAGTATGCAAACTTCGAAAATCTATTTATGGATTGAAACAAGCATCTCGGAGTTGGAATATTCGTTTTGATGAAGTGGTCAAGGAATTTGGATTCATCAAGAACGAAGAAGAACCTTGTGTTTATAAAAAGACTAGTGGGAGCGCACTTGTTTTTCTTGTCTTGTATGTGGATGACATTCTGTTGATTGGAAATGATATTCCATTGCTTCAATCAGTAAAGTCTTCGTTGAAAAGTAGTTTTTCAATGAAGGATTTAGGTGAAGCAAATTACATATTGGGAATAAGGATCTATAGGAATAGATCAAAAAGGCTAATTGGATTGAGCCAAAGTACATACATTGACAAGGTGTTGAAAAGATTCAACATGCAAGATTCAAAGAGAGGATCCTTACCTATGTCAAGTGGCATAAGTCTTTGCAAGAATCAGTGTCCTTCGACACAAGATGAGCGAGACCGCATGAGTAAGATTCCATATGCTTCCGCAATTAGATCTATCATGTATGCTATGCTTTGTACACGTCCCGATGTTTCATATGCTTTGAGTGTCACAAGCAGATACCAGTCAGATCCAGGTGAGGGTCATTGGATAGCAGTGAAGAATATCCTTAAGTACTTGAGAAAGACTAAGGATGCATTTCTTGTTTATGGAGGTGAGGAAGAGCTTGTTGTATCTAGTTATACAGATGCAAGCTTCCAAACCGACAAAGATGATTTTAGATCGCAATCTGGATTTGTATTTTGTCTCAATGGAGGAGCTGTAAGTTGGAAGAGTTCCAAGCAGGAGACAGTAGCTGATTCTACAACAGAAGCTGAATATATTGCTGCTTCAGAAGCAGCAAAAGAGGCTGTTTGGATAAGAAAGTTCATTATTGAACTTGGTGTGATTAAAAGTATTGAAAAACCAGTGGATCTCTATTGTGATAATAATGGAGCAATCGCACAGGCTAAAGAGCCAAGATCACATCAAAAATCCAAACACATACTTCGACGTTTTCACCTTATTCGAGAGATAGTGAATAGAGGTGATGTTAAAATATGCAAGATAGCAACGGATGCAAATGTGGCAGATCCTTTGACTAAACCTCTTTCGCAAGTTAAGCATGATATGCATACTAGAGCTATAGGTATTAGATACATGAGTGATTGGCTCTAGTGATTATTATTGTGCTACAGAGGTTTATAATTTAGATGTTTGTTTGTATATTTATGTTTTATGAATAAAACAATGTAATGTTCCTTGAATAATTTATTGCTTATTATTTATCATCAATTCGATGAATTGGATCGTAAAACTTTATAATGGAATGCAATATTATTCTAAATAGTCCCTAGTCTTTATTATTAGTCGGAACAATAATAATTTAATAGACTAGTATGTAGATTGATTGTGGGTGATTAGGTTTTACGGATCATTGATATGGGATATCCAATGCAATCACATGGATACATATTTTAATAAACATGGTATTGGACAGACCCGCTATAAAATACTGTATGGATTATTATGTGTCATCAGTTTATTTTATACAATATTTTGTTGAATCCTTTGACTTGAGATCATCATTGATTTCTTCAATGAGGATTGTATACTTTAATGCTATCAAACGTTAGCCCTAACCAGGTAACTATAAAGGTAGTAATTGGGTGTATTATGAATCATGTGAAGAAATGTGAGTGATCAAGATGGAATTTATCCCTCTCATGTATTGAGAGTATGATATCTCTGGGCCCCTCTAGAAAGATAGATTGAAAATTGCATGGCCGTGCTATATGGTTGATAGTCAATCATATGAAAGTCAATCTAACTTTGGTATGAGAAATCAAAGATTGTACTGTACAAAGTTGACACATATCCTGCTTTGAGTACAATCAAGATATCAAGTGATAAAGGGATTAACATAAATAATTGTGAGGTAATTGTCGGATATTGACATTCATATAATTTGGGTAGTCATAATGCCCTGCTAGGGACCGCTTATGATTTGTGTGCCGAAAAGGATTTTCAGCTCACTGCCAACATTATATGAACCTATTGGGTCACACACAAGAACAAGGTTGAAAACAAGTTTAAAATATTTGACTTTAGTACAAGTGGGAGACTGTTAGAAATGTACTATAGGCCAGAATATTTATGGGCCATATTAATAATTAATATGGATCAACTCTTTATTGGGCTAGGCCCGAATTTCTGATATTCTGATTTGATCTGAAATGGATAAGTCTTCTGAAAGGGTTCAACGAATTGATGCCATGAATAGGCTCAAACGAACTGGTGCATATATTTTATAAATATGCTGTGACCTGTTCAGAATTCGGTTGGCCATTATAATTCAGTTTTTCGAAAAAACAGAAAGAGAGACAAATAAAAGAGGGGGCTGTTAATTCGGTACTAGCATATCGAATTACAGAAGTTTATCAACTTGTTCGTGTGGATACTGATAGAGGCGTGACTGCTAGGCTGTTGCGTGGATCTGACACGAAAGAAAGGAAACACGAAGGAAAGGAGACACGAAGGAAAGGAAAAGAAGGCTACTGCTAGACTTGAAGTTTCCGCTGCGCGTCTAGTGGTAAAATCTGTTTTAATCCTAGAATTAATTTTATACATGGATTCTGATTTTCGGGTAGTGAACATCTTGAACTGATTCGAATTGTTGCACTATAACCTACCCGAAATCCCAACACATATCTTAAAGCGGATCGAACTGTTTTAGAGTCCATCAAATCTAAAGTAGAATTGATGGACATCATACCTACTTTATGTTATAAGACCATCTAATCCGTACGCTCCACTTTAATATTTGTGTATGCTCACGTCCTACGTACCACAATTCCCTTCATCATTTGTATTTCTCTACACCAATCAAAAAATAAAACTTTGGACATCTATGTTGTGTCACTGTGTTATTGGAGGGTTAGTATCATAAGAAAAAAAAAAAACAAAAAAAAGAAGAAAGATTTAGATTTAATAAGTTACTGCAGTATAATTTTATTTTATAAAAAACACTTACAAAATTATAAAAAAAACTTAATGGTGATAATATTTTCAAATCGATTTGCTAACATAACAAATCACAGCTTCCCATAAAACACTACGAGTCTGTTTTGTGATCGGTTTGCTATTATAGTCTTGTTGATGTAATCTACATACCATTTCTTGTGTAAAAGGAAATTTAGGACACTGCGGGGGAGAATAATCAATGAGTAGAACTAGGGTGTTCTTAAGTTCACCAAGTTTTTTGATGAACTTGAGTCTAAAATTTATTGAATCGGTTTTAAATGACAAATTCGAACTGTTGAAATTTATTTACTTTACGAGTGATGTGTTTACATATAAAAAAAATTAATTTTGAAATTAATTTTGCATAGAGTCAACTGATAAAAAAAATATTAAAAAAATAAATACATTAAAATTAATTTATTAACTTTCTAATTTTGACCCTTAACTTTATACTAAATTAATTTGAATATTTAAAATTTTCACATGTAGACTCATCACTCATAAGGTAGATAGGTTACAACGGTTCAGATTCATCATTTGAAGCCATTTTGATGAGTTCTAGATTTGAGTTCACCAAAGGCTTGGTAAACTTAAGAACATCCTAGTTCTATTCATAATCAATTGATGACTTCATATATAGCTTCTATGAAGATTTAAAAGAAAAGAGTAAACCAATTGATTTTCGAAAAAGATTTTAATAAATGAATCTCTTTGATGGAAAGAATTTCATTATTACTTAATGTTTTTATTTGTATGATGTATTAAGATAGGAAGTGTTGTACTAATTATATCTATATACAATCTTGGTAGCTTCTACCAAGTTTTCAAAAAAAAAAAAAAAAAAAATCTCTTTGATGGAAAGCTCCATAAAAAAGAGTCATTAAAGATTAAGAAAAAAGTTATTGAATAAAAGGACACTGTTTAATGCGTAATTTCTTTTTAAATCCGACGCCTCTATTCATAATATAATTAGGGGTAGTTGGATGAACATAAGATCAAATTTAGTTCGATATTCGGTTGGAACCACCTGATACATATGAAGATTCATGTTGATAACTTTAAAATTCTTACATATCAAGTGCACACCAAGTTTGAAGCATATCAAACAACTCTGATTATACATCAGACCGCCTCCCGCTCCATTTAGAGTTACAATATACATTCACTGTTCAATGTCAGCATCTCAACGTCCTTGTAAATTTATACCAACCAATTCCATTTTCCCTTCCAATTAATCAATCAGTTTGCTACCAAATTGCTCGAAGGCAGAGCAGAGAGCAGCTGCCTAATTGAAAGGGTTAATTAGCCAAACCGGTGGAGTGTTAGCGCCAACCACCAACACAACACATGTGCTGTGATGGGAATTAATGCCTAGACTTAACAGGCCTTGCATTCATATGTTTATCTCTTTAGAGAAATTTTAGTTTGGAATTAGCCCCATTCCAATTAAACTGCTGTCCTTTTATTTGCAGATTTGTGAATCTTTCAAACTATTATATGTCCTTTTCGGATTAATTGCTGCTCATCATTCTCTCCTGCGACAAATTGGCAAGTCGATGCACAAATTTCGAAATGAGACTCAATTGGTTTTGTTTTTGTTTTATATTCTTCAAAATGGATTGCGTAACTCTGTTTCAAAATGGAACTGGGATCTCTTCATACTGGTCGATAGTTATTCAACAGTCATAAATATATTTGCGTTGAATTGATCTACAGCGTCCGTTGATAGTCAATGCGTGCACGATCTCAATCCAGTGGTTTAGACGTGTTTCCTTTGTCCTCGTATTATTCAACAGTCGAAACTATGTAACATATCATATGCTTTTTGCACGAAATGGACGTCGCCATTTGGTGTAAATATGCGTTTGGATGAATCAAGGAATAACTCGAAATAACAGCTATTCTTGGGTTCGAAATTGCTGCTAACTCAACATTTTATAGGAATAACAGCTAATCCGAGTTATTCCTTTGTTGAGAATAGCGTTTTTTTTTTTTTCATTCAAACGTGCTGTATTGAGAATAGCTTGTCAGGAATAGTAGTTATTCCTGAATTAGTGCTATTCCTGTGTCATCCAAACGTACCCTTAACAGAGTAGTTTTTGCTTTACGGGGCACAGGAACTATGAATTAAAACAGTAATGTATATATAGTTTGTGCGCTGAATAAGCTAAAATTGATATGTTAAAATCTTTACCCACCTTGCAGATGGATTCAGGATTTTTGTCAGGGTAGGGTACTATTTGAGCTCAAATAGCTAATTGGATTCAAACCCATTAACCTATTGGGTACACAATTTTAACTCAATGCTTATAACTATATTTATTATAAAATCTGTTATAATTAATCATAAAATCAATTGACACAACATTGAAATATTTTTTCTAAACTAATGAAATGACACAATTTGAAGTGAGATTGTTCTTAACCAATTAACAAATTGAAGTCAAAGCTTAGATAAAAAATTTAACCATAATATAAGCATTGAATAATAAAAGTCGCAAAAAGTTCAGTCGATTCATTTCTTTAGAATTATAATAATAGATCCCACTGTTAGATATTTCTTGTTCTCTTATTCTCTTTCATTCTATTTACAAAATAAAGTATCACAGATCCGAAAACAAAACAAAATATGCAAAATCGACCACAACTAAGAAGGAATCAGTTAAAAAATCGGACTATCTCAAACTAAGAATAGACACTATATCAGATCAAGAGTAGACACATTGAACAATTAATACTGAATTGACATAAAAAATTCAAATCGAGATAGATAAATGCCTACCCCAATTTGCATGTGTATCCGCCATTGCCGCCATGTGTAATTGGCTGGAGAAATGCAAGGATATTGCAGTATTGGTGATCCATGCATTTGAACTGGAGAACTGGATCGAGGATCAATTATAAAAAATATCGGTTTTTCTGGTTTTTTCTTCCTTTTCTTGGATTCTTCCTGAAACTTTCTATTTCGCTTATTCTATGTTTTCCGTGCATTGTGTGTTTTGTACAATTATAACGGGTCAAAAATTAGGGTGATACTCTGTAGTTATTCCGAACTTGCTACAAAAAACATTGAGGTCTACACGTGGGGTCCACCCATCTTCTCTAAAATGTAGTGATTGGTAAACGGGCTGGGCCAGGCGGTCCGTGCAAAAACCGGGCACGGGCATGGATAGCTACGGTTACGGGCGTCACGGGCACACAGGTACAACAGGCCGGACGTCACAGGTTTTTTTTTTCAAAAATCCTGCCCTGCCCGTTTAATACCCGTGCCCGTCACGGGTTCGGGGGCAGGACGGTCCAGGTACCGGAGGCTGGGCGGTCTGGTCCGGTTCGAGTCCGGACTAGTTTTTTTTTTCTGCTTTTTGTTTCTGTTTTTCTGTTCTAGTTTTTTTCTTCTGTTTTTTTTTCGGTTTTTTTGGTTCTGTTTTTTTTGTTTTGTTTTGTTTTTTTTCTGTTTTTTGTTTCTGTTTTTTTTTCGATTTTTCTGTTCGGTTTTTCGGTTCTATTTATTTTTGTTTTTTTTTTTCGTTCTGTTTCTTTGTTCTGTTTTTTTTTGTTCTGTTTTTTTGTTCTGTTTTATTTTGCTGTTTTATTTTGCTTTTTTTTTGCTGTTTTTTTTCTGTTTTTTATTTCTGTTTTTCTGTTCTGGTTTTTTTCTTCTGGTTTTTTTTTCGGTTTTTTTGGTTCTGTTTTTTGTTTCTGATTTTTGTTCGGTTTTTTTGTTCGGTTTTTCTGTTCTATTTATTTTTGTTCTGTTTTTTTGTTCTGTTTTTTTGTTCTGTTTTATTTTGCTGTTTTATTTTGCTGTTTTTTTTTCTGTTTTATTTTGCTGTCTTTTTTGCTTTTTTTTTTTTTGAAAACCAATAAATTACAAATATAAATTCATACCAATTTAAACATATATAAAAAACAGAATTTCAAAAATAGAAAAAAAACAGAAAAAAAAATCTCACATCTTTATTTAACATATTAAAAATAAATCCGAATTTCAAAAATAAAATCTAACCTATTCAAAACAAATCTAATTACTTCACATATTCAACAAAAAAAATCTAACATCTTTATTTAACCTATTAGAAATAAATCCGAATTTCGAAAATAAAATCTAACCTATACAAAACAAGTCTAATTACTTCACATATTCAAAAAAAAAAAATCTAACATCTTTATTTAACCTATTAAAAATAAATCCGAATTTCAAAAATAAAATCTAACCTATTCAAAACAAGTCTAATTACTTCACATATTCAAAATAAAAAAAATCTAACATCTTTATTTAACCTATTAAAAGTAAATTCGAATTTCAAAAATAAAATCTACCCTATTCAAAACAAGTCTAATTACTTCACATATTCAACAAAATAAATCTAACATCTTTATTTAACCTATTAAAAATAAATCCGAATTTCAAAAATAAAATCTAACCTATTCAAAACAAGTCTAATTACTTCACATATTCAAAAAAAAAAATCTAACATCTTTATTTAACCTATTAAAAATAAATCCGAATTTCAAAAATAAAATCTAACCTATTCAAAACAAATCTAATTACTTCACATATTCAACAAAATAAATCTAACATCTTTTATTAACCTATTAAAAATAAATCTGAATTTCAAAAATAAAATCTAACATCACATATTCAAAAAAATAAATCTAACATCCTTTATTAACCTATTAAAAATAAATCCGAATTTCAAAAATAAAATCTAATCTATTCAAAACAAATCTAATTACTTCACATATTCAACAAAATAAATCTAACATCTTTTATTAACCTATTAAAAATAAATCCGAATTTCAAAAATAAAATCTAACATCACATATTCAAAAAAATAAATCTAACATCTTTTATTAACCTATTAAAAATAAATCCGAATTTCAAAAATAAAATCTAACCTATTCAAAACAAATCTAATTACTTCACATATTCAACAAAATAAATCTAACATCTTTTATTAACCTATTAAAAAGAAATCTGAATTTCAAAAATAAAATCTAACCTATTGAAAACAAATCAAATTACTTCACATATTAAGAAAAATAAATCTAACATTTTTATTTAACCTATTAAAAAGAAATCCGAATTTCAAAAATAAAATCTAACCTATTCAAAACAAGTCTAATTACTTCACATATTCAAAAAAAAAAAAATCTAACATCTTTATTTAACCTATTAAAAATAAATCCGAATTTCAAAAATAAAATCGAACCTATTCAAAAAAAATCTAATTACTTCACATATTCAACAAAATAAATCTAACATCTTTTATTAACCTATTAAAAATAAATCCGAATTTCAAAAACAAATCTAGTTATTGCACATCTAACAAATCTAATATAAACTAAATAAATCTAACATAAAATAAATCTTATAAATATAATTACTTAACAAATTTAATAAATCTAACATTCATTAAATATAACAAATCTAATTACTTAACATTCAATTTAAATTCTTAATTTTTTCTACAAAAATAAATCTAACATTCAATATTTCAATCTAACAAAATTTAATCTAGCAAAATTTAATCTAACAAAATGTAATCTAACAAAAATTAATGTTATCTTTTTAATTTTGTGGGAAAATCTTTGAGAATACCTTCGTAATTCCCTTTCCATTTGCATGTTTGTGTTTGCGTATTTGTTAAATTAACAACTATTTTTTTTAACAATAAAATTAAAATTGGAGAATAATAAAAATATTGAGATTGAGATTGAGAGAATGAGAGATGAAAATATTGAGAGAGATGTGAAAATTTGTAAGGAATGGATGTATATTTATAGAATTTTGTTTGGAGGGATTAAAATTTGAATTAAAAAAAAAAACTAAAAAAAAATGGGTAGGGGTCCGGGTAGAAAGTGGGGATGTGGGGGATGGGGGGAAGGGGGGGGGGGGGGGGGGGGGGGATTTGAGTTCAAATTTTGAATTTTAGACCCCAAATTTTTTTTTTTTTTTCTGCCACGGGCTCATAGTCACGGGCACGGGCACGGGCGTCACGGGCATGGGTTACGGGTACGAGGGTTCGGGTTCTCACAGTCATTTTTTAAAAAAACTGGGTCCGGCCCGTTTAATACCCGTGCCCATGTGCCCGTGTACCCGTGCATACTCGTGGCACGGGCACGGTCCGGTCCGGGTCCCCGGGAGCATTTACCAAACACTACTAGAATGTAGCAAATTTCTGTGCCTTGGCATGTGGTTTCATGTGTGTTGCCAAGTGGCTGACTCTTCTCAACAAACAAATAGTTCGGATTCAGTTCGGCGGGATAAAAAATTCATAACTAAAATATAATTCAGAAATGATTCAGTACAACAAAAAAGAAAAAAAAATCCCTCTGAATTTTTTTTTGTTGGTGAATAATTCGTGATTCGCTTTTTATTCATGAGTAAAACATATTATATTTTTTTTGTGTTTTATTTGGAGTTTGGTTCGAAGACGTAAAAAAAAAAGAATAAAACACAAATTATTTGTAAACTATACCTGTATATTGTTACTATGTTTACTGCATCGTCTGATTTCAATTAGATGATGCGGATATTTTTTTGTCCGGCCTTAATCAGATAATGCGAAATACTTTCATTCAAATTTTGTAAGTAATTGTTTGTTATTTTTCTTAAAAACTAGTTCTATCAAATTAATGTTGTATACGTCGTAATTTATTTCCTAATCACTAGAAATCTTGATTTTGATTGGAGAACATCTTTACTTGTTCTTAATCAGCTGCAAAAAAAATATTTTCATTCAATAATTGTACTTTTTGGTCAAGTAATTAACTAATTATTGATGAGTAGAATGAAAATGTCTCATTGGCCTCCTTTTTATCTCTATTTTTAAAGTTCAAAACAGTTAATTTGAACCGCTCAACATGATCTCCATATTAAAATGTAATTAGAGACCAAATATTTTACTATATTTTAGACAGACACAAAATCACTATTTTTTAGAAGATTCTAGACCATTCAAAACCAATTATTCTTTATCTATTTAAAAAGTTAGTAAACAAATTCTATAAAAAAAGAAATTGTCTCCAAATATATTTTATTGTGGAGATCATATTGAGTGGTTCAAATCAACTGCTTAAACTTTGGAAATAAAAATAAAAATATAAAGACATAATTGAAGCACAAAATCAAGACATTTTAAACCTATGATGCGAAGTAACCTATGAGCACAAAACCAATAGTAAATATTGATTATTTCTCATAAATATAAAAAGATATATGCGTTATGGTCATGGATAGGTGTAAAAGTAACCTATGAGATCATACAATGATTCTTATCATTTTCTTACTTATAATGCGAAGTAGTTGAAAATATTTACTTGCTCGTTATAAAGTATTGAAACAATTGATATCAGAAGTTTCTATTTTATCATACAATCTCATTTTTCAGAGGCATATTGGAAAGTTCATAATATTAGTTTACTTTTTAGGGAAAATAGGGAAGATATTAATTATACATTTCTGGTATTCAAAACTTTGAATTCTGTTCTGAACTGATGAAATATCCATCATGTACTTCAACGATGAACGGAATATTGTTTGGATAACTGGGACACACTTATGAGACAGATGTAGTACCTAACTAAGATAATTAGTATGTTTTGTTTTGTTTCACCATTTTATGCTTAATTAATCTTCTTTATATTTTTATTAGATAAATTTTATTTATAGTTATCATCTCTCATATAAGGTCTACTAAGTGTGACCCACTGAAGAAACACTACACTTGTATTTTATATGTGGCTGGAAAGTAAACTGAACATGCATGGCCCCCAAAATTTTCTTTGATTGGGTTGTAGCTAGTTATAGACCAATAGTATGGTTTGAAGTTTAATAAATATTTTTTGCAAAGTCATCCAACATTAATATGAACTTGCAAAAATATGTCAAGCGGTCCACTCTATTTTTTTCC
Source organism: Carex pumila (assembly GCA_033356055.1). Lineage (NCBI taxonomy): Eukaryota > Viridiplantae > Streptophyta > Magnoliopsida > Poales > Cyperaceae > Carex > Carex pumila. The sequence continues at coordinate 291,147 of JARJHM010000362.1, forward strand.
TCAATTTTCATTTTTAATAATGAGTGAGGATATTATTGGTAATATACATATTATATATTATTCAATGTTATGAATTTATATTTTTATTTTCAAAATTTTTATGTCAGTACTCAATTAAAACAGTTATATATATATATATATATATATATATATATATATATAGAGAGAGAGAGAGAGAGAGAGAGAGAGAGAGAGGGGGACTAATAAACAATAGATTGTTTCTAGTTTCCTGTGCAATCAAGTCGTTTTTCGATTTTTAAAGTCCAAATGATCGATCCAAACTATTAGATGTGATCTCCATATTAAAATATGTTAGGAGACCAGATTTTATATTTTTTAGAATTTTTTTACTATTTATTAAGCCACTTTGAAAATCGCTGATTCAACGGTGACTTAACCAAATAGTAAAATCAGAAGATACCGTTGGATTAACAATTTTCAAAGTGGCTTAATAAATAGTAAAAAAATTCCAAAAAATATGAAATTTGGTCTCCTAGCATATTTTAATATGGAGATAACATCTAATGGTTTGGATCGATCATTTGGACTTTAAAATCGGAAAACGACTTGGTTGTACAGGAGGCTAGGAACAATCGATTGTATATTAGCATATATATATCTCTCTCTCTCTATATATATATATATAGAGAGAGAGAGAGTGAGTGACTAATATGCATTTGGTAGCATACGGGCCGATATGCATACGGTCCAAATTTGAAATTTCAAAATCCAAAAAGTTGATCTGAACTATTCATCTTGTTCTCCATATTAATATGTTCTTAGAGACCAAATCTTACATTTTTTGTGAATATTCTTACTGTTTATTAGGCCACTTTGAAAATTGCTGATCCAATGGTGGCTGCTGATTTTATTGTGTTGTTAAGCCACCGTTGAATCAACAATTTTCAAAGTGGCTTAATAAATAGTAAAAAAATTCAGAAAAATGTAAAATTTGGTCTCCAAGCACATATTAATATGGAGAACAAGATAAACGGTTCAGATGCATATCGGTTCATATGCTACCGAATACATATTAGTCACTCTCTCTCTCTATATATATATAAATGTACTTGAAGATAAAAGTTAACATATTTTAGAATTTTCTATTATTTTTTTAAATAGACAAGAAATCACTTGATTTAAAAATTATAGACATCCGAAAACATTGATTTTTTATTTATTGGTTAAACTTTTTTATTTTTTATAGTTAGTCCTTCCTGTTGAGTATTGACAATGTCGCCACCACCGCAAGTATAGGCCGCTCGGATCCAACTCTCAATTTATTCAAAATATAATTAAATTAAATTTTATAATAATGAATTGATGTGTGCCTATAGCAAATCACGTCCCTATATAAATCCGTTCTACCCCGGTACCCCCCAACAAGCTCCAGAATTTCAACCTTCTCCTCCTATCCCATAAATCACCCATCCAAGTGTGAAAAAGAAAGCAAAATCTCTCAACAGAGAGGGAAGGGGAGAGAGTATCATTTTGGAAAATGGCTATCAAGTGGTTGTTGCCATTACTTCTTCTTGGCCTCCTCTTTCTCTTTGGTCGTGGAGATCTGTCTGGACCAATGTATGCATATATAATAGCAATTAATTTTAATTCCTTTATATATACATTTCATTAAGTTTTCCTAACCATGTTTTTTATTGATTCTTTTTTACATATATAGGTATGACAGAGCAAGGATGGGAAGAAGGCTTGGGGAATTGCATGGTAAAAACAAAGAGGCATCATCAGTGAGTGCTGTTGGAGCAGTGGATGATCCAGAAATGGTGGTGGCTGAGGTTCACAGGTAAAAAGATAAATCAAACCACCATTTTCTCTCAAAATTTCGAATTTTGACATGGCCGCATTTCCAAAATGCGGCCACTTTTTTACGGGCCGCATTTAGGAGATGCGGCCACCTTTTTTTTTTTTTTTTCGTCGTGTAGTTCAATCTGAATAGAAAAAAAAAGGGTGGCCGCATCCCCTAGATGCGGCCCGAAAAAAGATGGCCGCACCTAGGGGATGTGGCCATGTCAAAAATCGAATTTTTAAGAAATTGTGATTGTTTGGTTTATTTTTTTTGGAAGTATGGTATATTTAAAAATTTCGGGTCTTTTTCTTAATCTTTTGCTCGAGTTCAGTAGGGTTTTACAGAAACGGAGCTAAGAAAAACTTGAAAAGGCTGAATAATTTAGTATAGTGTAATTTAATTTTATATAAAAGATTTAAAGTAACAATGCATACAATAATAATAAAATTTAATAAAATGAAATAATCAATTTATAGGAGTGTAAGTGTTTAACCCCTTTTATCTTCAGTAAACAGAGGCGGCGTTTATGCGGTTCTCTCTTAAAAGTTAAAACTATGCTCATAAATTCATTACCAGGAGTCCTATGCTTAATTAGACACTTTTTTTTATTTTACTTTAATTAACAGAAAATTGTATTTAATACATAGATAATTGTAAATACTAATAAGGTGGTATGCTAGACAATTGGATGGCATTGAAGGGTTGGACTACATAACTTTTTTTTTTTTTTCTTCTTCTGTGTATATTAACGTGTATTTGGCCTTTGACATTTCAAAAGTCGTATCTCCTGGTGCATAACTTGAGAGTTACAACATCATTCGCGCATAGAAACTTGAGTTTGGGAACTACGTTAAGAGAGATGATAAGATAATTAATGAAGCGATAAGATAACAAATCAAAAGAAAATTAAAATCCAAAATCTAGGCAGTAGTATTTACATACATACTCGTGCTCATGCGTATTGTATCTTTGAATGCTGATCATACCTTCTAACCTTCTTTAACAAAGTACTTGTACCAGTTCTCCTCAAGTCAAGTCCTCATGGTTAATAAGCTAATTTAATATAAGACAGGTAGTCAATTTTGGGGTTAGTCAAGTTCAAGTTCTTCTTGGAGGTAGTCAATTTTAAGTACCTTTCTTGGGGTCAATTTAATATAAGACAGGTCAGATTGGGTATAAGCTAAATCGTCTGTTTCCCTGCCTACTTCAGAAATGATGAGCAATAAAAATATAGCAGATATTTTCTTGCATGTAGTTTTCACAGAATGCCATATTTAGGTAGCATTTAAACAAAAATGCGGAGTTAGGCATGTATTTTATCATACTAAAAACACTAGCCAGTAGCCACATATTTTCTGTGCTTGCCTCATATTGCCCCCTAGCCTTTTTTGATTAAAAGGCCTAAGCCCATCTTCATTGAAGAAAAGTTAAATTACACCCTTACTGTGTTCATATTGCCCCGTATTCCATGTACTTAGATCCCTGATTAAGCCTCTGCTTGACAGCATTATTTGGCTGTTGCCACTCTTTTCAAACACACACACAAAAAAAAAAGGAATCTAGTGATTTATCTTCACTCTATTAGATTTCTAAAGAAGTAATAAAAAAATTCGATAAACAAATGTTTTCTCAGATTATTCGGAGAAACAAACTTAGAAGTTCACGACCCGAAAAACAGAGTGCCTGAAGGTTTGCCACTGCTCCATCAGTTATCAGCATAATTTGTCCCTCTATTTGCAGCAAGATTACTCTTACTGATTTTAACTTGAAATTTTCAATTTAACAAGTACAAAGTCTGATGCTCTGTGATTATTCACTTGACAATTCCATGCACAACGTGTCCAACAGAATTCCCCAATAAATTCTGCAGGGATACATGTAACAACATGCAAAATTAAAAAACAAGACTCACAGAAAAATGCCTTTCTGCAGATCCATCAATGAAAGCATAACAAGAAGACAGCTCGATTCTGTATCCTCCTGCAGCACGGGCAACCCGATTGATGACTGCTGGCGCTGTGACCCGAACTGGAAGAGCAACCGAAAGCGTTTGGCCGATTGTGGTATCGGGTTTGGACGCAATGCCCTTGGTGGCCGTGATGGCGATTACTATGTGGTCACGGATGCCGGTGATGATAATCCAGTCAACCCAAAACCCGGCACACTCCGTTATGCCGTGATTCAAGACAAGCCACTCTGGATCACTTTTTCTCGTGACATGGTCATCACCCTCAAGCAGGCAAGTAAAACTATTTTTTATTTTTACTTTTCTAAAATTTGTTCAAATAATCATTTTTGTGGTACATTTTCTCTTTCTTATATTATTTCCCCCAATTGTCATACAAGCAGGAGCTTATCATGAACAGCTTCAAAACCCTGGATGGGCGTGGCGTGAACGTTCACATTGCCAAGGGAGCATGCATAACGGTGCAATATGTCACTAACATAATCATCCATGGCATAAACATCCACGACTGTGTGCCGACCGGGAATGCCATGGTGCGCAGTTCGCCATCCCACTATGGTTGGCGGACCATGGCTGATGGCGATGGCGTGTCGATATTTGGCTCCAGCTACATCTGGGTTGATCATTGCTCCCTCTCCAACTGTGCTGATGGACTCGTTGATGCTGTCATGGGTTCAACTGCTATAACAATCTCAAATAACTACTTTACCCGTCACAATGAGGTGCGTGTAAAATCTCTGTGCAATTATTCAACAACATGTAATTAACAAATGTACCAGGTTTGCATCTAAGGATTGTATTGATACTGCAGTACTAATAAATAATAATCAGTACGTACTATCGGGCTCATGTCGTTGTTTTAATAAATTAACAACATTTGTCTAATTCTTTTCTGTTATTGGGGTTTTGAGCCACATGAATAATACTAAATCTTTTATGGGTCCCTAAAAACTTTGATTAATGCAGGTGATGTTACTGGGTCACAGTGATTCGTACGTGAAGGACAAGGCAATGCAAGTAACAATTGCTTTCAACCATTTTGGAGAAGGGCTTATTCAGAGAATGCCAAGGTAATTATGAAGTTTCTTAAGAAGTAAAAGGTGTTATAACTCAAAACATTATAGTTTAATTACATAATAAATATTTTACTTCTTTTTTCTCCAAAACAGGTGCAGGCATGGCTACTTTCATGTGGTAAATAATGACTATACACACTGGGAGATGTATGCAATTGGTGGCAGTGCAAGTCCCACCATCAACAGCCAAGGCAACAGATATCTCGCTCCAAGCAACCCTTTTGCGAAAGAGGTAAACAAGTGGTTATCAAAAATTAAGCTTGAATGGGACGTGTTGGTAGAAATGATCGATGCATTACCAGCTAATAAAAATGGTTACTTGATGGGTTTTTTTAATCAATGATGTCGAACTCATCCAACAAAAAACCCAGAAAAGAGGATTAACAGCATAGTAATTAAGCAAGAGGAAAAAAAAATTAAACATGATTATGGAAGAGGTTAAACAAAAATAGTGGTTTGTCTGATTGTATCCCTAGTGTGTAACCTGAGTAGCTGACTTCTAAAGGAGTAAAGAAGGAGATTTTTTTTTTTTAATTTGGTTTCCAAATTGAACAGGTAACAAAAAGGGTCGACTCAGATTCGAGCGTGTGGAAGAATTGGAACTGGAGGTCTGAAGGTGATCTCTTTCAAAATGGTGCATTTTTCACCCCTTCAGGCACTGGGTCTTCTTCAAGCTATGCAAGGGCTTCTAGCCTCGGGGCCAAACCGGCCTCCATGGTTGCTCAAATCACTTCTGGCGCCGGTGCACTTTCGTGCAAAAGTGGTTCCCTTTGCTAACTTAAATTGCCAAATCATCAAAGAGATGAAGAAACATTAAATTAAAGAACAAAAGCAAAAGAATATAGATTGTTGTCTTATAGATATTCTCCTAGTTTGATAGTAATAATTTATTATTCTTGTTGGCAACCTCCATCCGCCACCACCGCAAGTAACCGTGTCGGTGCGAAGTGTTGCACATTCTTCTTATTTTCTTTCCCCCTCTTTTGAATGGGGAACATAATTGGCTTGGCTTGATGTAACATAGACAATTACTTATACATATTTTCAATTTGTAAATAAAACTTCTCCATTATATTGCCTAAATCCTGTGCTAAATTCTTTCTTGTGAGGGATAAACCCTGTGCTGAATTCAATGGATCAAGAACTGTTACCCTATAGAATTTTAGGCCCATAATAGACCTTTGTTTAAAAAAGGAGGCCATGGCCCATGGGCCAATTTTAAGTCACAACTTCTCTATGTCGGCAAGATGGAAAGTCAGCAAACAGATCCAACACAGAAACCTGTGCGTGCCTCTCTGGAATCAGAATTTTTTTTTTTTTTTAAAATTTTTTCAAGAATCAGGGAGTCAAGTCACAGAAAGAAGTGCTCGCAAAATTTAAAAAAAGGACCAAGTCTCTATACGGAAGATACTGTCGCTAGAGAATTATTTTCGGAATTTCTTTTTTATAAACCATAATTAAGAAAATTATTTTTAGAAATCAGCATGATTGCTTCTTTTTTTTTTTGAAAAAACAACAAAAATCGAATGCTTCATTCGGTCTTCACTTTTTGCTTTTATCTAGATCTCACCTATTTTTACACTTTATTCGTGCGATCCACGGTGTAGTGATGCTTTTCTCCATACCAAATGGAGGATTTGGTCTTGATGTTTTTATTTTTATTTTTTAATATCATTTTTTTTATAAACTCATTTTTTTATAATATATGTATAATATATATTTACATGAGATAGGCTAATGTGCATTCGAATGTATATGGTCTGAAGTGCTTATGGTCCAACTTTGAAATTTCAAAATTCAAACGGTCGATCCGAACCGTTCATCTTGTTCTCCATATTAATATGTGCTTGGAGACCAAATTTTATATTTTTCTGAATTTTTTTACTATTTATTAAGCCACTTTGAAAATCACTGATCCAACGATTTTACTGTTTTGTGCAGCCACCGTTGGATCAACGATTTTGTAAAATACTTAATAAATAGTAAAAAAATTCATAAAAATGTAAAATTTGGTCTCCAAGCACATATTAATATGGAGAACAAGATGAATGGTTCAGATCGACCGTTTGGATTTTGAAATTTCAAATTTGGACCGTAAGCACTTCGGACCATATACATTCGAATGCACATTAGCCTATCTCATATTTACATATACGTATATATATACATGTATTATATTATATATAGAGGATTGCTAAAACCCAAACGGGTAGTACCTGTTTTGCCCGGCCCGTACCCGTTATCTGAGGTACTCGCACCTGTGCCCAGGTATAGGCGGGTAAACGGGTACGGGTTTGAGACGGGTAGGGTACCAATATTTGAGAAAAAAACCCGCCCAACCCATACCCACCTTACCCGTACCCGAAACCAGCCTACCTAGACCCGTTGTACCTATACCCACACCCATTTACCTGAATACTTTACCCGTTCTACCTGCACCCTTTAACCGTTTACCCGTTACCCGTTTACTTTTAAAATTCAAATTTTGAAAAAAATTTGCTGCCCTACCCGTAAAAATAGTAAAAAATAGAAAAAAAAAATAATAGAAAAAAAGTTAAAAAAATAGGAAAAAAAATAAAAATAAAAGAAAAAAACACAAAAAATATTAAAAACCGAAAAAAACCAGAAAAAAATACCTGTACCCTACCCGAGGTACCCGTTACCCGAGACGAGCACGGGTATGAAACAGGTAGGGTACATTTTTAAAAAAAATTACCCGACCTAACCATACCCATTCTACAAGACTATTCGCTCTACCCGTACTCGTCCTATCCGTTACCCGTCCCGGGTTTATCCGAGGTACCCGTACCCTAACCGAGAGCAATCCACTAATTATATATACATATACATATATTATAAAAAAAACCGAAAGTTTATAAACAAAATACCGATCGTTAAAACTTAAACTGAATTTTTGAAGTACTAAACAATGTCAGATGCCCGGAGATTTCCCCAGGGCTATATTCGGATCCGTCTCGTCCCCACTTTTTCGAAAAGTGGTCATATCGCAAATTTGACTTTCTTAGCCAAAGTTATGACTGTTTAAAATTTTTTCAAAAACTGAACTTTGAAAATTCATAACTAACTGCAGAAAAATCCAAATAAATTAAAATTTGTGTCAATTATATGTATTTTTGAATGCTTTATATGCTGGTGTAATCACTTTTGTAGTTTGATCCCTGTATCAGTCCAGATTTGCTGATTTACCAACAGATGTCAAATTTGATATACATATGGAGATCCGGGTGAATAGTAAAAATTTTTGAATCGCTGGATCGATAATTTTCAAAGTGGCTTAATAAATAGTAAAAAAAGTTTGAAAAAAAAATGTAAAATTTGGTCTCCAAGCAATTTCAATATGGAGATCATGTTGAGCGGTTCGGATCGACATTTTCAACTTTAAAATCGCAAAATATGAACGTAAAGTAAAATAGTCGCTTTACTTCGCAACTTACCGTAGCCCAACTCTATACATATATTATATTATATTATATTATACATATATTATACATATACATAAAACATATTATATATACATAAAAAAAGGATTATTCAGATCTTCTGTGGCCGAATTCATGAAAAACTGAAAAAAAATGGTAAGACCTAATGTTTCATTCGGTCTGGAGAAAAGCAAAAAGTGGAAACCGAATAGAGCATTCGGTCTTTGTGGTTTTTCAAAAAAGAAAGCAATCATGTTGGTTTCCTAAAATTGATTTTCTTTATTATGGTTTATAAAAATATTCTTATTTTCGTGTATACCCAGGATTATATAAATAATAAGATGATAATTATTTATTACTATTTTGAAAGATTAATATTATAATAATATTGTCTGAATGAGTGAATTCCGAAATCCGAACCTTATATCTGCATCTGTTTAAAAAAAAACTTGTGTACCCAGTACCCGTTAAATGTTCAGATTTAAAACATAGTTGTTCTTATTTCAAAATAAGCTTTGTTGTTATTCTGACAAAACCCGGGATAGGCACACACGCCCAAAAAGGAGGGGTGGGGGTCGTGGAGGAATGATTCTGTCAGCAGAATACCAGATGCCCCTTCTCTCAGCGGGTTATAAAAGCAAAAGAAAAGGTCCCCGCCCACTCCCAACAAACCCAAAAAAAAGACGAAAACAATATCCAATAAAAAAAAAAAAAAAGTAGTCGCCACCTCTTCCTCCGTGCATTGGTCGCAAGCTTCCGGACATCAACCAAATCAACACACCATAGACGCGACTATATTATCTCCATCGGATCAAACGAGGCAGAAGCATTATCGCTGAAATGGACGAACCCAACGGAGCTAGCTCCATTTCATCTCCATTTCCTGGTGAGTATATCAATGAATAAGTTTCACTTGACCTGAGCTATAATCACTTTGTGCAATCTCAGCATTGTCACTTCCCTAGGGATGATCATTTAATCATGGACTTGTAATCACAGAAAAGGAAGCAGTGTAGGAATTGATCGTTGATTATTGGAAATCAATGTGATGTTCTTTGCAAAAAGCATCTTAACTTTTGTTCATCGGCACGTGAATTATCTCATTTACGATGCCAATTTGACTTTGTTTGGTCAGCTCTTCCAATGGTTTTATCTGTAGTGTAGTCATTTAGACCAATTTTGCGTAAATATTATATGCAATAAGCGCTATTGACAAAATCGTCTAATACGTTCCTTTGTACAATTGTACTGCTATGAAATCTGAAACATTTTTTTATCAGTGGAAATTGACAGGTATTTTGACAGCTCAGAAAGACTACCAGGTGAAATTGTATCTACTGAACTATCCAGGTCACTGGGAAATGCTCTAAATCTGCATCCATCAAACAGTGAGACTAATGAGAATACTACTCATCCCGGCCCCAAATGTCATGACAACATTTCTGATGAAAAGGTTTCAATGCTTTCTGCTTGTACATTAAGTACATAACTTTTCACAATTATAAGATATTAAACAATCTATTTGAAACAATGCAGCACAAGGTGCTGTCTAGGATAGCAACAATCAAGCATGATGGCACTGTTCTTCTTGATCTCCTAGACAATGAAGATGCAACTATTCATTTTGAGGATGCTTATACACAGGCTCCTTATTTAGGAAGGATAGGCACAGTGGATTTTCAACATAGGCCTCCTATGCAGATTGTTATTCTTATTGTCGGCACAAGGGGAGATGTGCAGCCGTTTCTTGCTATTGCAAAGCGTCTAAAGGTTGTTCATGGAAATATTTGGTATAATGATCAAGTTTGAAAAGATCTTTCAATGTAAATATGAATGTTTAGCCATGTCTGTACTTTTACAGGAACTAGGGCACCGTGTTAGATTAGCAACTCATGCAAACTTCGAGCAGTTTGTTTTGGATGCTGGGGTGGAATTCTACCCTCTAGGTGGTGATCCAAAAGTTCTTGCTGAATGTATAAAAACTTCACTCTTTTTGACATCAAAACAAGTTCGATAATCAATTCAACTCAAAATCAGTTTTAATTACCAATTTTGTTTTGCACATAACTTTGGTTCATAGTTGTTCCTCTTTAAATAGACATGGTAAAGAACAAGGGCTTCTTACCTTCCCATCCTTCAGAAGTTCAGAATCAACGAAACCAGATCAAGGATATCGTATTTTCTATGCATTCTGCTTGTACAAAGCGGGATCCTGTTACAGGTGCTCCTTTCAAAGTTGATGCAATAATTGCCAACCCTCCAGCATACGGTCAGTTTAATCTCTGATTGCAATTCTGAAATTGGTACGGTGCCAGTCAAGTTTGGTACAGGTCCATGCTGTTTGTTACTAGCTGACTCATCAACATTTACTCAGGACATGAGCATGTGGCAGAGGCACTAAATGTACCACTTCACGTATTTTTTACAATGCCATGGACGTGAGCCTCTCTTCCTGCTTTCCTCTCTCCCTCCCTCTCTTTTTGAAACTCTTTAGTGCCTTCCAATCTCTCTCTTATTGAAAATCTGGCAGCGGCTGCACTCTCTCTCTCTCTCTCTCTGTCTCTGTGCCTAGGTATTTATTGATTTGTTGTGCTGGCTTAACATGCATTAGGTCAAATTTATTCTTTACAGACCTACTGGTGAATTTGCACATCCTCTTTCCCGTGTCAAGCATCCTCCTGGTGCTGCTGGATACAAAGTGAGTGCACATATGATCTAAGGCATGAAAATAGTTGACCTGGACATGAGCGGTTGACTTGACCAAACAAACTAATTTGCGAGGTGGCATTGCATGGTATTGTATGCAATTGCAAAAGATTCTGTGGCATACTTCTGGTATTTCCATATTGAAAGAGAAGACTGAACTTGAACTGGAAATCACCTGAAAATGTAGCCTGACTTGAGTAGTTTAAGCATGTTGTTTCTTAAGGCTTCATTGTGCTATTTTAAACTGGAATGACATATTTAATTTCCTGTAGGTAATGCAGCTTTCATACTATGTAGTTGACCTCATGATTTGGCTCGGCATACGAGACATTATAAATGATTTCCGGAAAACAGATTTGAAGTTAGAGTCCATAGGCTTTCATACTGTTTCGGAGAATGCTCTTAATACTCCTCATGGATACATCTGGAGCCCTTCTCTTGTGCCAAAGCCAAAAGGTATATCAAAATATTTCCTTCTCTGTGAAAGATTTACATGTGGCACAAGCCAGATGCAACAATATAATATGCCTGTTTTTTTTATTAATTATGTAGATTGGGGTCCTAAAGTGGATGTAGTTGGATTCTGCTTCCTTGATCTTGCTTCAAATTACACACCTCCCGAAGAACTTGTGAAATGGCTTGAAGCTGGTGAAAAGCCTATCTACTTTGGTTTTGGCAGTCTGGTGAGTTTCTATCTCATAGAGCAAGCAATTTGGTACCATTTGAGTATCAGTGTTACTATCTTGAATTATATAAAATTATCCCATCTCTGTTAAAACTGTAGCCAGTTGAAGAACCAGAGAAGTTGACCGAAACAATTGTCGAGGCATTAGAAGCCAGAGGGCAAAGAGGGATCATTAATAAAGGATGGGGCGGACTTGGAAAATGTACTATTCTGGTACTTTAATTGATTAATAATTTGAATCCATGTCCATTTGTTAAGACATATACTAATAAATATGGGTGGGTGCAAATTTCTAGTGGAAAGACCGAGGGATTTTGTGTACCTGCTGGATAATGTTCCTCATGATTGGCTCTTCTTGCAGTGTAAGGCTGTGGTAAGCTTCACTATTTTTTTTGTGGGATTGGTTGTATTGACAGCCACTACAGTCAATCAAACAATATTAAAATAAAAGAACATAATTAGATATCTTTCTATAATCATATAGGTTGTGTATCAAATTTTGTACAATTTAAAAACTGGTTTGCTTTCCTTTGTGTGGTTTGACAAATTAACAGTTCAGTTTTACACCAATTTTAAAAACCAATTGGCATTCCTTCAAGCATTTTGAACTTGATTGGTAACCAAGTTATTCCTAAACTCCCCCAAAAATTTGATACACGACATATGTAAACTACAGAAAAAATATCTGCGATTTATTTTTTTTCATAATCTTTTTGTCAGATGTTGCGGTTGTAAAATATCTGTGGTTGTCAATAATTTTTTTTTAATTTCCGTATACTGTCTACATAGTGGGAGAGTCTTCTGCAGCATTGCAGTTGTAGTGTTTTCATTTTCAAGTCGTTTTATATACTTGTATTGGATTTCATGTGACCTCACCTGTTTATTTCTTATAAGGTGCATCATGGTGGTGCTGGGACAACAGCTGCTGGTCTAAAGGCAGCGGTACTCTCTCTCTCTCTCTCACACACACACGTGTGTGCACGCGCGGATGCCCACTGACAAACACAGCTGAATTTAGTTGAAGTGCATCTGTATTCGTCTCATTAGAATCCATAACCAAATTGTGTTGCAGTAATCTTTGATGCACTGTTCTAGGAGACACTGGCAATCCTACTCTTATTAAAACATAACTAAATTATCCTAACTGATGTTCATAATATTGTACAGTGCCCTACAACAGTTGTTCCGTTTTTCGGCGACCAACCATTTTGGGGTGAAATGGTGCATGCAAGGGGAGTAGGACCTGCACCACTACCCATTGAGCAATTCAACAAAGAAGCTGTGATTGAAGCAATAGACTACATGATGGATCCAATGGTTTGTCAATAATGTTCTTTCAATTCATATTTAAAGATCTTTCAAGTTAAATATTTGAGTGAGGCTATGGTACTATGCATACCGAATTGATCCGTACTATGGATCAATATCTTTGCTTTCAATATTCAAACAGTCGATCTGAATCATTTAACATGATCTTCATATGAAAATGTACCTACATATCCAATTTTACATTTTTGAGAATATTTTTACTATTTTTTAGATAAGTATAAAATCACTTGATCTAAAAATTTTCTAGATCATTCAAAAGTAGTAATTTTCTACCTATTTAAAAATATAGTAAAAAAAGTTCCATAAATGTAAAATTTAGTACATTTTCATATGGAGGATCATGTTGACAGATAAGATGGACTATTTGAACTTTAAAAGTAAAGATATTACAGACCAATCCATGCTATGCAAGTACCATAACCTCACTCTCAGTATTTTTCCCTTGGTTGATTTGAGATCACCTTGTCATGATATCGTATTAGTAATTTGAGAAGTTTTCATCATCTAAAGGAGGCTTTTTTCCTTGCAAAAATATATAGGTGAAAGAAAAAGCAAATGAGATGGCAAAGGCAATGGAGTCCGAAGATGGTGTAACAGGTGCAGTGAATGCATTCTTCAAGCACCTTCCTTCAGCATCACCACCTCCAGATCATGAAGAAGAGTCACCAGGCATATTTAAGCGTTTAAAGGACAAATTTCACTTGAAACCTTCTAGTTGATCGATGATTTTAAAACAAGAAAAGGCATGCCCTTTAAATTAGCCTCCACTTGTTAATTTTGTGATGTTGATTCTTATTTTTGCTTGTTTTTTATTTTTATTATTTTGAAATGCTTGCGGAAACCGATTATGTATCTCTCTATGAAGATGAGATCTATCATCATGGATGTGAGGTAAAGTGCAAATCTACTGATGGTTGATACGTCCTAACCTCCAACGAGATTAGAGCATAAGGGTGGTTAGCAAGTCCTAAGCAGGGGCGCTTTTGCACTCGGATGTTAGGTCAATAACTACTGTGTCTTCCCTGGAACAAGTCTGGATTCTCTGGGTACATTTACTCTATAGCTTTGGGGGTATTTATAAGGCCCCCTTTGTCGGTTTCTCGGTTTGGGTTTTTATAGTACGATTATTGAGCCGGGCTCCCTTTTAGTCGGTTCCCGGGTTAGGCCTTTGATGGGTCTGATTTGCGGGCCGGATGCCAGAATTTGGCAGAGGGCTTAGTAGGCCTTGCTTAAGTGGGCTTTTCATGGAGGGCTTCTATACATTGCCTTATCAGATGTATAGAAGACAATGAATACTTGTCAAAAGTTGTTCTTGCAATCCATGTATAGAACTCCGTTATTCACGCGTACCTTTATTTCTCTGTAATATTTTTTAAACAAATAAGTTGAAGGTTCAACTTTAAATATTTACAAAAATATTTTCATCCAAATTTCAAACATACATGCGACCTATTTTATCCTCTAAAAGAACTAAAAACAAGTGTTGAACTGTCACTCGTGGCTGCAATGGATTTGGGAGTGAGCGTTGGTGATAGGGTTGAATTAGTCAAAGAATCGAAAGGAGAAGAGAATGATGGGTCATCTGCACGAGTTCTGTGCCGTGTTCTCGCGTGAAAAGGGCGAAGTGAGACGATGAGTAGGAGGACATTCTTGTCAGGCTTAATGAATCATTTCGCCATGTCAACTACAGCACATTCTAGAAATTAAAATAGGCTTTGCCACATTGAATTTTAAAACTAGGAATGGAGGGCAAAGATTTTAACGGAGTAGTTTTGGCTTCATGCGCTGTGTTGATTTTACTATCCGTGCGCTGCATGAAGCCAAAGCTACTCTGTTAAAATCTCTGCACGAAATGAAAGCCCGGTATGCTTTGAGTGCCCCATGAGGAAGAGAACCTCTCTCGTCCAACGACAAAATGGGGCGAGCCGGCAAGTAAGAAGTAATCATCTGTAGGGACCACAAGACACGCTGATAGGGCTGTTATTGGATCAAATTTGGATCCGGATCATCGTGGGACCCAAATGCAAAATCTATTTAAAACGAATTCTGAATCGATTCAAATCATATTTTAAATTCTTTGTTAAAATATTAAAAACATCAGAACATGCATAACAGAATAAACATTAAATCATTTTGCATTATAAGTACATAATAACATAGCAATTCTCGCAACAATAAAATGCTTTATAATAACAATCATGCAATACATACAAGTAACGTTGACTAATTTGACAAAGATTACTAACAAATATCGATAAAATATTATTGTAATTAGACAAACAAGTTATCCTTCTTATGAACAGATACAAGTCAATTCATTCAAATCCAGATTGGAATATAATAAGATTATGAATTTCCGTTGACTGCCTTGCCCTGACAATAGCGCAATAACGACCTTGATACTGCCAACTGACTTTAGTTGTAATATCGTGGAATTGGCTGTTCAATTACTTTTAAGTACTCATTATCTATATATTAAACCATGCTAAACATGTGGTAACCTCACAGTATATAAGCAGGGGGGAAAGTAATTGCAAGAACAGTTGCCAGCACATATTCTATTTCAATATTCACGCAAATTATTGAAACATTGGCACTTAATTCATTTGCTATCTAATACATTACACACGAACCTGTTCTTCTTTATTTTATTTTTTAAATTTAGGAATAAACCAACAATACCACCTTAGCACCTAAACCTTTTGGTCACAGGGGAAATCGAAGCGACACAGACATACAGCTAATGTTTACACTAATGCACATGAAACTTGAAACTGCAAACCTATAATAGCAGCGAAAGGAAACTTCTCCAGACTATTTAAAATCGGTTGAAATACTTAAAAAGTAATATCTCATTTTTCCGGTCCTTCCGTCAATTGGATGTCTCGTTTAGTAGAAAGCACTCTATCAAGGATTTCATCAGTGACCTTGATTCCATTAGTCTCCATGTCAGCCACAACTGCAATGGCTGCGTCAAACTCCCCCAAATCAAGGCACAGTGTGACGATTTCATCGTACAAAGGACTGTAACCCACCAAGAAAAAGGTAACAAGATAATTAGAATAAGATGAACACTCCAGGGAGTTTCACTACACTATGTACTATACTTATTCTGATTTAAAGCTACTAATAGTTTTAACTGATAACCCAAGAGCTTTAGATAAACTAAGGTAAGCTCCCCTTCTCTCTCTTTTTTTTTTGTTCCTTTTGTGTGTCTAGACTGTAATTCAGCACATATCCAAATCAACCCCATTATTGAAGAAACAAAAAGTTCATGCATACCTGCCAAAGACATAACCAAGACTGTGTGTAGTCTGTAAGATAATTGGAAATGCTGAGGGAAGAGGAGCTCTTATTGCAGCCCGCATGATTATAGCACAGTCGCCAATGGTTGGAGTCCCTCCAAGTTTTATGACCTGATAGCAAATTAAGTAACAAGTGATGCAAAAAATTCAGACAGAAATGTAAGAAAAAAGGGCGAAAGTGATTACAAAGTCAGCTGCAGACTTGAATGAAGTTTACTGTAACCCATCCCTAGTGGATTCAAGCTTTAATCCAACATAAACCCAGAAAAGACAAAGGTTGATAATAAATAAATAGAGTATGACCTTAGATTAAATGAAACCTGCCTTTTCTCTAAAATAAAAAAGAATGAAACTTGCCTTGTGCATTACTTTAATAGCCAAATCAACTTCCCATTCTTGTGACCACTTCTCGGGCTTCCTGCACTTCAAATCCTTCTCCCAAGTCCATCCCCAAGCATCTGCAACTGTGTACATGTCTGATGGTGTAAAAAACCCGCTCTTGCTCAATTCTTTAAATGCCGCAACCGGATCCTCAGGAAACGTGTCTCCGTCATCTTCAACCTATCAATATTTAAAATAAAACATGTGATAACCAGAGATAAGAAGGGCTTCATTGGACAAAAGAAAACAGAACATGAAATAAATTCGGACCTGTTAGCTCTACCGAAGACTTTTCAGACTTTGTACTAAATTAACAAATGTAGATCAAACAAATTGCCAAAACAAGACAGTCTGACCAGAAAATAAACATTTAAAATAGAAATCATACATACTGGGTAGTACACACGCGGAAGTTTCTTCGAAGATTTCTTACGGGAAAATGATTCTTCCCAATCCCTTAAGAGCTGAGATCCGATCAACTCAGGTGAATCACCTTCTATGTCGTCATTTCCCTTCCCAGTCAGTGGGCTTTCATCTGTCTCCTCCACAATCTCAACCTCCACCCCAGGCTCCTCTTCCTCAGTGTCTGAATCGTCTTCTCTTCCTTTTCCCTCATCCTCCTCTTCTGTATCATCATCCTCATCATCTAGTGCCTTAATGTCAACATCATCTTCATCTTCAGTTTCTATTGCCTTTTCGGTATCGCCATTTGTGCTCTCACCCATAAAACGACTCTTCCAGAACTCGGTGTTCCCATCTTGCAGTTTAATCCGTGATATCAATTCTTCCAAGTACTCATCCACCTACAAAATAAGGAAGAAAGAATAAAAAGGAACAAATATGTAACCTATGGTAAAACTGGTAGTCTCACATTTGTTCATATAAGCATTTAGCCAAAAGGATTTACAAAATATTAAGATACCTCTACTTCTTTCTCTTCAAATGGAGGTACCCATAGAGGACGCCCACGTGAGCGATTTATCCTTCTTGCCTTTTGAACTCTCTGGTAAAGCACCGTCCTGTTTCCATCAGTTGGCAAACCTTGCCCTTCAAGCTCTTCCCTTAGCTCAGCTACCAGCATTTTACTGGCTGCCTTTGGCTGTCTGCCAACCTTCTTGCCAGGTCCCTTTATCAACTTTTTAAGCACGTCTACCAATCTGATGATGTCAATGTTGGAGACGCTGCCTAAAATAGAAGGCCCTTCATTACGTAATGTCTTAAAGATTTTAAGGTAGTAAATCCTTAGTTGTTCAAGAGAATGCTCCTTGAAAGATACTTCCCTGGGGTTTGAATACTCAAACCCAAGGGCATCAGGGTTGAGTGGTTCTCTTCCTCTACGTGGGACCCATCGCTTCCTTTCTCCTGTCAGGCCACCTTCTTCTATGTATCTAGAGAAAGGAAACGTTAGTAGACTGTCTTTTATCTTACCATATTATTGGTAACATACATGTCGATGACTTCATTTAGAAAATATCACACCTAGCGATATAATCAACTTCGAAGCCAAGATCAGCTTCTTCTTGCAGAGGTTCTATCCATGAACTCACTAATGTACGGTATTTTTTATTAACTATCATTGCCCTTGGCGCAATAGGCTGATTATCATTACTCATAGTCTCTAGAGCTTCTAGCAGCTCAGGAATTCTTCCTGATAAAAAAAAGTGATGTTAAATTATGTTAAATTATCAAATAGCATCAAACAGGCTACTTCCCAGATATCAGCAACAATGGGATTTTTAAAATACATAAATGATGGCTAATTTCAAGAACAAAAGCTGTAAGTAATAGCATCATAAAATACCTTCAAGGCATAAAGACCGCAAGTAAAGAGAAAGGGGATCACCATACTTCCCTTCATGATATAGAACTTTTGTTCCTCCAGGTATCCTTTTCAGTGCACGAAAATGGCGCATTGCTTCATTTACAAGGCCATACTTCGTGAAGCACTCCACTAACAACCTAAGAACAAATCTTAGTTTCATGAGTATTATTAGAAAACTTAGAACACCAAAATGCAAAATCAAATTTGAATGCCTAATAAATAAAAAAGAAGTAGTTTTACGCATAAGTCTTGGCATTTGGTTGCAATCTCTTGTGCTGTTCCAACATCATTCCAAGCAGTTCAACTACATCTTGCAACCTATATACAAAAAGAGTAATTAAATAGATCTTTGAACAAAAGTTTTGAAACTTGGGCAAATTTAAAAGAAATAACAATCTGGACATATTTTGGTGCACACCACAAACACTGAAGGAAAAAAGCTCCTAGAATGATGGAAAAATCAGCAAAGACCTGAACCTATAGTCAGCCTTTATCATCTTTGGTATATACTAAATAACCGTGTTAACGACAGAATAATTTTTTATAGAGGTAACTAAACTTTTACTTGAAGATCCATTGATGTGATACTGCAAGCACCAATGAATGATAAATTAAATCTAATGGAAAGATATGATTCTATTTCAGAAAGTAAATGAGATATATAATTATGGTTATTTTGTCACGGCATTAGTTTCATTCCTTTATGAATTCATGGGAAGGCAGGGCCTACATTTTAAGTTTTCCAAGAAGGTAGTGTCTTCTTGGCTATTATGAAAAGGTACAGATTTTGTATTTTATGGATAGCACAGGAATTAATTTCTCCAATTAAAAGCATGCTGCTGCAATCCAAGACTAATGAATGGATTAGATGCGAACCTGTCATAGGTCTCAGCTCTAGTAAATGCTTGTATTACCCAATTATAGCTCTCTGTATCAGGTTTCATACTGTCTGTAAGAAGTACAATTAATTGAAGCTCAGTAAGGTTCCCATTCTACAAAGCATAACAGAACAGCATATGTGGTATAAAAACAAAGAAAGCTATTTTGCAATAAATATGTAAAGATATCAATTGTCCGGTATGTGCAATCTCTCATCTAGACAAATTGAAAGAACTCATCTGCAGATAACAAAAATATGGCCATACCTTCACCCGAATATTCCATATTATCAAATGTTTCAAGTGCTATTTCTGGCGTTTGACATGTAGCCTGCATGAAATAACCAAATTAATAGCTATTGGCCGAATCAGGAAATATTTAAGCTTGGTTGGCAATAATAATGAATGTAAGAATAAAAAAATCTGGGTTTTACCTGAACACTAAGAAGACAATTGAAATGGAAGGTGGTCGCCATTCTACCAGCAGCCTCCATTTCATATGCAATTGTCAGAGCATTAGAGTGGTCCCCAGCTTTACAATCCTCTACAATCATGAGATCATATAGCTCATCGGAGGCCCTCATACCCCCTTGTGCTCCTTTAATAAACACAATATTGGCTTCTTCGAGATAATTATTACTTAAGAGCTCCTCTGAAAAAAACATGAAAAGAAAAACAAAAAATGTAATGAAAATGTTACTGCTGGTACTGGTTTTCTTTTCTGCTTATTTATATATTACATACCAACAAGAATGTGCCAGGCCATGCGAATATCATACTTTGACTTTGCCATGGCAGTAAGGACTTCCATGCCTCTAGTCGCAAGGCCTTTAGAGGCAAACAAACGAATTAGTGCAACAAAGGTCTCATGGAGAGGGCGTAGACCCGCACTCAGCTCCCTTCTGAAAGATTCCATCTGAATTGAACACAGAATCCATCAAATATAATGGAACCCAAATTGAGCATGGGACGTATATTAAAATGTCTGAATTTACACAGATCAAGCAGGAATTCAATTGATAAATGGGTGATACCGCGCCTTCAATATCTCCATTCAGCGAATGGGAAACGACAAGACCATGGAAGGAGCGGGGCCCAGGGCTGAGCCCGGCCGCTACCATGTCACGGATGGCATTGGCCACGCCGGCCGTGTCACGTTTCCTTGCACGCTCCATCAGCTCGTCTATGAAGGAGAATCTCAGCGTCTTCTCAGCTGCCGATGCAACGAACCTGGACAGGGACGAAGAGGTGGAGGAAGAAGGTTGTTCATCGTCATTGTCTGACTTGTACTTCTTCTTCCTTCTGGATTTTTTCTCGGAGGCAATGGCGGAGACTAAAGTGAGCTTTAAGTTGCGGCTTGAAGAGAAAGGAGGGGAGAAATGAGGGAAGCGCGAGGTGGTGGAGGGGAGGGGAAACGCCATAGGAGAGCGGATAAGGAGTGGGGGTTCAAGTAGGGTTTTTATTAGATTCCGCTAGGTAGTGCGGACACGGCGAGTCCGGATACCATGCACTACCTTCCCGTTTGATGAGTTTGAATCCACACCGTCCGATCAGAATCCGGACCAAACCTGTAATGTATGAGATTTCATTATGATTAGTGCTAATATAAAACGAACGAACCGGATGCAAACTCATTAAGCCACTTTGAAAATCACTGATTTTGCATTTTCTGGACCATTGAATCAGCGATTTTCAAAGTGGCTTAATAAATAGTAAAAGAATTTCAAAAAAAAAAAAAAATTTGGTCTCCAAGCACATCTTAATATATAGATTGTATCTAACAGTTCGAATTAGCTATTCGGACTTTGAAAACGGAGAAAAATGATAGAATGCATTTGGATGCACAAAAATTTGGGTGCATTTGAACCCTCCTCTGTTTAATATTATTGACAATAGCAACACTACAACAAGAATGAAGATGTAGCAATCAATTTAAAGTCTGGAATTTTTTATAATAATTCTCACAATGCAACCCAACAATTCATTCCTGTATATTTTCACATGATTTCTATCTGCTGGTTTTTTATTAAAAATTGAATTATAAATTCCCATGCTCATATAGTCTCATTGTGTATTTATAAATATTTTCATATGATTTCTGCCGGCCATTTTTATTAATATCTCTAAAAAAAAGAAAATTTTACAAATACCCCTACCTCCAAATTTTTTTTAAACGTGCCCTGACCGCCTGGTCCCAGGGCGGCCCAAAATTCCTCATGGGGTGCCCTATATAGCTAGTGAGGCGCCAACCCCTGAGGCGCCTCATATGTTTTTTTTTTTTTTTTAGAGAGAAATCTTAGTATTTTGATTTGAATAATTTTGTGAAAAAAAATTTAGGGTTTAGGGTTTATGTATATGTGTATGTGTATGAGAAAATAAAATATTTGATATATTTACGGAGTGATGTCATAAACTTTTATAACTTTGATTTTTTTTATTTTTATTTTTTTGGTGAACCATATGTATAATATACACATACACATATACATACACATACACATACACATACACATATACACATATACATATATAGTTCTAAAAATAGTTTAACATAGTTTAACAATAAAAAGTTCAACAGTACAATCAAAAGCGCAATGAAAGTTCATAACATAGTTCAAACCAAATAAATCAATTCGCATAAGCAAAATACTACAACAGCATATAATTGGGGGCTAAGCCTTACGAGCTGAGGAGCTTGCTCCATTCTTTTCCTCAGCCCGACGGACGCACACAAGACACTCCCACGTAGTGAGACGAGTGTCATTCAGCAGATTTGCATGCGGGTCTATGCAATTGAGATGAACAGCTTTGCCATATTTATAACAGAAGAACATATCCACCATATCTCCCTTCAGCTCACATAAGCAGCACTGTCCCCATCCAGGTGGAGGGACCCTATCCACCCAGCTTTCCATCAGCATTTTTCTAATTGATGGATCAAGAGTGCTAAGAAATTCTTCATTATTTTTGGGTGAAAACATTATTTCCACATTCCTCACCGCGTAGGCTTCAGCCGTCCAAAAATTATTAATAAGTGCTCTTTTTGCTTCGCATTCGGTTTTAGTTCTTTCTCTATTTTTTTTCAACTTTGGATGCCATTATAACTAGGGTTTCAAATGACAGCAATTGATTAGGAAAGCTAATTATGGACGTAATTAAAGACTAACTGTACAGTAATCAATGGCTAATTAGAAAATAATTACAAAATATTTAATTTTTAGAAAAAATAATTAAAAAAAATATTTCAAATACCTGTAGTTGTAGTCGCCCAGAAAATCGCCTGAAATCGCATTCAGTTCCCTCTCCCTTCTCTCTGCCTTTGAAATGAGAGGTAGACTGATGTTGGAGTGAGAAAAGAGAGAAAAAACGAATAAATAGGCATCTCTAGTGGACCGCCCGTGTCCCAGGAGGTCAGGACCCCAGCAAACCGCCCCTATCACAGGCGGTCTGCTGGGAGTGTGGGTTGCAAAGAAAAATTGCGGTTTCAATATAATTTCTTAGTTTCAATGTAATTACTTGAAGTGTACTATTACGCTTTTGATTGTATTGTTGAACATTAATTGTATTGTTGAAGTCGAAATGTGTATTATTAAAATGTGTTGTAATAAAGAAATGTAAAGTGCAAACAACATAATACCAACATGAATATAAAATAAAAAAACATAATGTGAACATAATATGCGCCAACATAATCAGAAACGTATAATACAGCAGTCCCATAGTCAAAATACTAC